>CM028132.1:442057500-442090000 GCA_016271365.2 Neoceratodus forsteri | reverse complement strand
TCTTTCACTGAGGGTAACATCAGATATTGTTCCTGATCAAAATCCACAACTGTTGTATCTAGTACGGTATCTCTCCTTGTATGCTTGGTATTGGTCTGATCTCTGGCTTTCCCACAGTTGGATATCCAAGTCTGATCTCTGGTGGGGAACTGAGTGGGGCAACCCTTGTTTTATGTAGACATTAATGTTGCGGGAGGTCCAGGTTAGCAAATGTTCCCATGTGGTCCTAGTGCTGACGCAGGACTAGTTCCTAAGGTGTGGTCTAGTGGAAAAGATTCTGTTGATCTGCTGTTAGGTGAGTACATAACTGTTTCTTTCTGAGAGGTACCGTGAGATTTTGAATGCCTTTCTGAACAGTCAGATGAGACCAGTTTTAAATTCTTATCTGAAACTAATTTCTTGTACTGTTAACATTTTAAAGAATACATGGCTGGATTTTTTAATTTGCTGGGGTTATATTCCCTTTAAGCAGGTGATGCTGGTGCATACCCATTCTTGACCCTGGTTATAAAGACAGGTGTGGTGTGGTCTGTGTCTCCGCGTAACTAGACTCGTACTATTTCTATCAGGAACTGCTCTTGCCTTTTAGTCCAAATTGCACTCAAATCATGTGGAAATAACTCCACTTCCTAGAACTTCAAAAGTATGTCTTAAGTGAGACTGACAAGAATTCCAGATACTGGGGTGACACTCATGCCTTCACTTCAAATTACGTATTACCTAATTTTTTCCAAAAATAGATTTCCAGACTGGTTCGGGGGGGGGGTGTGTCTTAACATGGGAACAGTGGAGCTGTGTTCAGACAGTAGCCAAGAATTGAAGCTGCCAAAATGGTGATGCAGATCCTGCTACATGCTGTGACTGAGACGTGAGTGGATTTCATCATCATGCAGTGGCTTTTGGCAAGGTTATTTAGGTGGTAACATTTAGATCTTCTGTAAGGAAATCTCAGGCCACACCCATGGATCAAGGACCACACGGAAACTTTTATGCAAGCAGTCCACTAGTGGCCACCCATGACTGTCTGCTCTTCTGTATAAACGTGGGCAGCCCCTTTCCTCCTCACTTTCCTGGCGTCCTGTCCGTCGCCCATTCTCCTGCAACCCTGCTATGGAAATACCATTTCTTGTATCGTTTTTTGTTTATTCTGAAAGTAATCCCTTTTTAAAAGTGATTTTAGGTGGTATGTATGTAGTCACAAGCCGTCACCAAACTCTTCAGATAACTGTGGATGCAGTGAGATAATTTAGTCAAATGACTCTTGTGACGTCTGCATGTGTCTCTCAGCCTGGACCATGTCAAGGGCATGTCCAGTTTGTAAGAACTTTAACATGGCCACCTGGCGAAGCGGAACAGACACTTTAGAAAAGCATCTGTTAATATACTTGGCACAAAGGGAGAAGGAGCTCCACCAGGAACCTCCTGCCATGTCGCCAGCCCACTCCTCTGGATCAGAGAGATCCAAACCCTGGGAGAAGATGTCAGGGTCTCACCACTTCAAGCGCAGAGATAGACTTGACAAAAGGCAAAGACCTCCACCGTGCATTCTAGGTTGCCCAGTCACTCTGATACAACCTCCTCTGGATCGTCTGCTGCTCCAGGGATGACTGTCTGTCGCACAGACCATCGACATGGCTGGGTTGATCTCTGGTGCCTCCAGACCTATCACAGTTGGTGTCCGTCTGTGTCAGGGCGGGGGCTTGCCTCCCATGTCGACATCTGCTGGCGTTCCCATTGACCAAAACACTGGCGCCAATGTACAGGCTGTTTCTGGTTCTTGACGTCATTCACGAACATTCTTAAACCCCCAATATAGGTTTCCACCAAGCGCTGTAGGCGTCTGAAATCAGTCTGGTCTCCCAGGTCAGTCTACAGTCTCTCTGACCCTGCGGAGCCCCATTGCCCACTGATTTTCCCCTTTGTGGGGCTGAGAAGCAGAGGCCCCAGTTCAGATTGGGGATAGTCGGCAAGCTGGCGATGGAGGCGGACGATGGGCAGGCAGTGCTTCAGGTAGTCTACAGTTGCCTTTTTCTGTTTGCTTTTTCTCCTGGATGCCAAGGTCCACCGTGCTACGTAGCTGCGGCCTATTTGCTGCACTGACTGGCTACTACCCGGTCACCACCAGGTGGCTGCCAATGAGCAAGACAACAGATCCCCAAAAATGAGCAGACATGCTCGATCCTGCCAATACACAAGCAGCCTGTGCTCATTCCTGAACACGGGTCGCTGGTGTGGGGTTTGGCGCCTCAACCATCACTGCCACCAGGCCCCCTTAAACGCCTGTTACCACTACCTCCTCCTACATTGAGCTTTCCTTAGACTGGGTTCACATGAGCTGCCGCGCCCCCACCTCCCGCAGTGATGCCAGATACTTTCCAGGATGCCTACGACTTTCTCAGCCCCACCACTGCATCTTCCAGACCACATTTATGAGGACCATGATTATAATCCAAATCATCTTCTGGAGGAAGAGGAATCTGTGTAGACACCTGTGACACAACCAGATCTTACTTCGAGGGGACTCGTGCAGCAAGCAACACTGGTAGGGCTAAAGCCGCCAGGCGCCTTGACCACATGGAAAACTTCTACCAAGCAGTCTATCACGGGGGACCATCCCTGCTGATGTCCGCCTATCCTATAAAGGGGAGACCCCCAGACCTACCTCTGTTCTTTTTCCGCTGTCTGCCTGCACACGTGGGACCTCCACGGACGCCTGCTTCAGTTGACCACCGTTTTCTTAATGCACAAAAAAAAAAATTGCCGGTTAAACACTGTTTCTTTACCTCCAATGCGCCCGCTGTCGTCCGCTCCTCGAGGCGGCTAAGTCTGCCGTTGCCGCCTCCTAACTGATCCAGCTGCTCTGATGCCCGGCTATTCCGGATGTATCCCGCCTGGGGCTCTCCTTATCCTCGCCGGGCCCTCTGGAGGAGGACCAGAGCACACGAGCACTCCTTGCAGCTTTACCGGGGCATGGAAATGCATCCTGGAGGTATTTCATCTGGGAGAAGCAGGGAGGCAGGCCGCCGTCATCCGGACGCCATGCGTGCATTTTTTCATGCTTTTCTGGTCCTGTCTTGTGCACTGCTTCTTGTAGTACCCCCTGGTCTCCACCGGGGGACACTGACAGAGAGACCCCAGGAGAGCAGAGCAGTCCTCTGGACGCTAAATCCTCTCCTTCCCCTGCCAGCCCCCGGTGCCCTAAGTCCATTCCAGAACCAGGGTTGCCGGCGTGGTGAGGTGAGGCATCAGCGCCTCAGCCCTTTGCGCCACCAGGCTGGTACCAGTTTCTTCTTTAATAGTATTGACATCAATTTTCAGTGTTTTCTTCCATGTCATTTGTCTTCTCCAATCTCAGCTTCCAACCAACCTACAAAGTGTGCTTGCAGTAAGCAGATACCTGCCAAAGACTCACTCACTCCTCCTCCTGGCTGCTCTTTGGGCCTCAACCACGACACCGAGGTCAGCCAGCACTGCCAAGACTTAAACCAGGCCACAGGGAGACACAGCTTGAAGACCCTTCAGAGCTACCTTCTACAACAAAAATTAGCCATGTTGGAGAAGACGCTTCAGGCTAAAAGCTCTTGCACTCCCTGGCTCAGTCTTCCGTTCTGGGGCATCTTTTTCTTTCCAGGAGAACTCTAGCAGGAAGCACAAGCACATGGACTGTACTGTCAGCCTCTCGCTCGCGGTCGCTGCATAGACCGGCTTCAGTCACTGCGTTTTTATCCCATACGGGGTCGGACCATCCTTTACATCATGGGCGACGGCTCCTTGGGGCACGGTACCAGACTGTGGGACTGGCACTAGCCCTTCAGGCGTCACCCGGAACAAGTGCTCGCCTCTTCTTCCACACAGGTGACTACCTCAGGGACCCCACCCCACGGCGCCAGCCTCTGGAGCCAACATCTGCTACTTTGCCAGACCGACACCAGCTTTCACCTGTCTGGCTACGCAGGTGCCTCCACAGACTTCTTAGCAGTTGCCTTCCCCAGCCTGGGCCATAACCGGTGCCTGCTGGACAGACGCCAGGGTATCCTACTTCGGTTGCTCCAGACGTACCTGTACCCTCGGTATCCTTATCCACCTTAGTCTTCCTCCTCTGGTGGATTATAATGCCTTGTTTTTCTTCTGGTCCTTTATGCAGAACATGGATGCACCCATGTGCCTTTCCCCCTCCTCCTTCCCTGGACCCCCACTTTGGGATTCAGACCAGGCAGGACCTAGAAGCCTCTGCACCAGAGTCTTTTGGAGATCACAAGGGGACCTCTGACCAGCATATAGACGACAGTCCTCGGATGCCGGTTCTGGACAGCGATCAGTCTGGAGACGCTTCTTCCTCTTTCTTCTCAGTTATCTGAAGATTCAAGGGGCTCCTTTGAGGGTCAGGAGCCCCCTAAGTCTTCCCCCTGATGATCCCGTTTTCCTTGATGTACCATATCCAGCCCCTTATGGGAAGGGAGACAGGGAAGCTTGATCTATAGCACTGTCGCATGGCTATACATCTCGGGAAAAAAGGAGACTGTTCCTTTGGTGCCTCCTCTGATTCATACGAGGATGTGAGCGTCGTGCAACCACCCTTCTTCCACCCCGGCTTTTACTAAGAAGGTGGATCGCCTTCACCATGCACTGGTGGGAAAGCCCTTCTTTGGAAAGCACCCCATGACAGACTTGGTGGTTATAAACCTGGCCCACGACGGTACTAAAAAGCCCAAACACCTTAGTATCCACCCTCCTAACGAGTCTTGGCAACTGGACCAGCTGGGCAAGTGGATCTATTCCTTGGCTACACTGGCCTTTTGGACCCTTAATTGTTTGGCCCAAATGGTTCAGTAGCAGAATGCCCTCTGAGATCAGGTGAGGGATTTGGTCCAAATCCTCTGAGGACTCTTTAAGACGCAGCTGGCCCAGTGCCTAAAGACATGAATCAGTGGGTGCTGCAGATTCTCGAAAGGGGTCACACCCGTTAATTTCCTGAGCCCCTTCCAGAAAGCCTTCCCTTGCTGTCCACTACCCTCAACCCATGCTCTCCACTACTCTCAGCCCACATCCCCTTTATCTGGGAGAAGATTCGGGCACTTCTGTGCAAAAGGGCCATAGAACCCGATCTTACTTCGAGACACAGCTCTTGCAGCAGGTTACACCATTAGCACTGAAGCCGGCAGGCGTCAGGACCCGACGGAAAAATTCTTGCTAGCTATCTTCAGTGGGGACCGCCCCCGACGTCGGTCTCACCTCAGACGTAGTACATAAGGGGGCGGTCCTGCCAGATTCCCCAGGTCTTTCCTGCCGTCGACTTGTATGTCTCGACCCTTTGGTTCAGCTCTAGCGCGCGACACGTGGTTAAGTTCTTTCCTGCGGGAAATTTGGATTTCTTCAAGCAAGTTTTTCGCTGATGTCCTCTCCGACCTCCGGTCACTCTTCCAGAATGTGCGGGACAGATCCCTTTCAAGGACCCCACCCGGCCCCTAGTCGGTGCCTGGGCCCAGACCACGATACCGGGCCTGCTCCTTCTGCCAGGGGTTTAACAGTAGAACCGGATCCGGCGTCAGAAGGCCCTTCAGGCTTTTACTGGAAGAAAAGCTAAGGACCATGTCTTCCAAGGGAATCCTCTAAAAGACCCACAAGCACGCTGAAAGCGAGGAGAAGGCCCTTCCAGGTCCCCTCAGGGCTTGGGACTCGCAGCTCCGGTTCCAGGTCCGACCGCTCCCCCTCCAGGGCCAGCTCTCAGCCTCCCCTGGCTGCGGTCAGGAAGTCCTCTTCTCAGGCCAAGTCCGCCAGGCCGTCCTCGCCTTCGTCCTCCAGGGCCTTGGTGAAGTCTGGGGATCATCATCATCATAAGTCGGGTTCCCGCCCTTCGGAACCTGACGTCCGGTCAGCTTCCTTGCCTCCTCGCAAGACGTTGGAGCTGACTTCTTTGAAGAGACCTCAGGATCAGACGCCGGTGCGTCCGTCGTCGTCCTCTCGCCATAATCCTTGGAGCCGCTGTCGGCCAGACGACCGTCGCCGGCCAAGCCAACACCTCCAGCGGGCGCCCGGTAGGGGCTGGCGCTCTGCTCCTCCTGAGAAGAAGCCCTGCGCCTCCGACCGGCGTCGGTCAGGAGACCTTAACCGAGGAGGAATTGCGCAGCCCGAGGACCAGACTGGCGACCCCGGTCTTGTCAAGACGCCCAGGGAACCCTTGCCATTACCGGAGCCCCCTATGGAGCAGACGCCGGGACCCGACGACCGTCCACCGGCGCCCGGACCGTCGTCGGGCCTTTCTTTAGCAGATGTGAAGGACCTCTTCACTTACTGGTGGGACACCATAAAGGACATGGTTCCCACTCCTCTTCCTCCTCCTCCTCCTACACCTCCGGTTTCTGCACCCCCCTCGCCATCAGGGTCGGCAGGCCGTTTACCTCCTCCCCGGGAGTACGGAACCCCTCCCAGGGGGAGACCAGACAAACGGAGACCTCCGTCTAAATCCTTTTCTAGATCACCCAGTCCTAAGAGACCTAGGAGACACCGACGATCGCCTTCGACGGAGGACACGGGATCAGAGTTCTCAACATCCAGATCCCCATCTCCCCTCTCCATCCCTTCTCCAGACCCACGTGAGATGCCGAAGTCTCCTCCAGATGACTCTTCGTTCTCGGATATTATGAGACACATCCAAGAGAACATGGGATGGGATGCGGAAGAGCTAGACCCCGAAAGGATACGCCTTGCCAGATATCTTCGGCAGAAGGACCCCAAGCCTGTGGTGGTGCCACCCTTGGTTGACACTTTTGTGGACGTCGCCAAGGCAGCGTGGATCGTCCACATTCGCTCCCGGCGATGCCGAAGAAAGCTGATCGCTTGTACAAGGCTCCTAGAGAAGACCAGTACTTGACTCAGCAGCCTCAGGCCGACTCTCTGGTCATTACAGCCTCACATGACCCGGTCCCAGAGGCCGCAACATCTGAGCACCTGCCACGGACCCAGAGTCCAAGCAGTTGGAGCGCTATGGGTGGCGCCCGTTGCTTCCGCTACCTGTGCCATCAAATCCTTGAATTATTTGACCCACATGGTTCCAGTTCCAAAATGCCTTGTGGGAACAGGGTCTGGAAGCGGCTGAAAAACTGCCGGAAGGTGAGCAGAAGGAGGAGATGCTTCAGCTCCTCCGTACGGGTTCGGACGTGGGAACCCAAGTGCTACGAGCCGCGTACGACTCCGCGGACTTCTCGGCCCGAGCAGCAGAAGCTTCTGGCATATGTCTCCAGAGGCACTCTTGGTTACGCGTCTCCGGCTTTACCCCGGATGTCCAGAAGAATATCATGGACGCTCCATTCGAGGGAGAAGTCTTGTTTGGTAAACCTTCAGAGAAGATTACCACCAGATTTCAGAGGCGGGAAAGGCGGTGAGGTCGGTTCAGGCCATGTACCGACCCAGGCTTAGTTCCTTTCGTAGGAACCAAAGCCGAATTCGTGGACGGATGCAGAGGCAGCAGTCCCGCTCCGCTCCACAACAGAGGGGCTCCGGTTTTCGTAGAGCCCAGGGGAAACAGCCCGCAGGCCAAAGCCAGCGTGCTCCTAAGCTGGCTACCTTGGCGGCGGGCCCTCCTTCCGCCACAGCCTGACTCCTTTCGGCCCGCCCCTCAGGATCAACGGGGAAATCATGGTCGGGGGAGTCGCATTATGAACTTCCTGCCGGGATGGCAGGCTATAACCACCGACAGGTGGGTTCTTCAGTTGGTCGGAAGGGCCACTATAGAATTCGCATGAAAAAGCCACCCTCGAGGCCTCCTCTGCTCTCCCGGTATCCGGGTCAGCACAAATCTCTGATCTGGCAAGAAGTACTCGCGCTCTTGCAAAAGGGAGCGATAGAGTACGTCCCAGAGAACCAGAGAGGACAAGGATTTTATTCCCACTTCTTCCTGGTTCCAAAGAAAACGGGGGACCTCCGTCCAATTCTGTACCTCAGCGACCTCAATGTGTCGGTCGCCTGCAAGAGATTCCGCATGGTGACTCTTCCGGGTCTTATTCCCATGCTGAAACAAGACGCCTTCTTAGCGTCTCTAGACATGCAGGACGCATACCTGCATATCCCTATAGCTCGGGCGCACAAGAGGTTCCTGTGCTTCGAGTTCCTCGACCACCACCTTCAATTCCGAGCCCTTCCATTCGGACTGTCATCCGCACTCAGGGTCTTTACCAAGTGCATGGCAGCATCTCTAAGGAGACAGGGCCATTATGTGTTCCCGTACCTGGACGACTGGCTTCTCATGGCCGCCTCCAGAGAGGCGTTGTTAAGTGCGGTCCAAAGCACCCAGGACCTGTTCCGATCTCTGGGCATCCTAATCAACCACGAGAAGTCTCTCCTGGTACCGTCGCAGAAACTGCAATTTATAGGTGCAGTACTGGACACCGTTCAGGGAAGAGCTTTTCTTCCAGACAACAGAGCGGAGCGCATCAGATCTCTCATCAGGGAGTTATCGTCGAACAAGACCGTCCCTGCCAGGTCGGTCCTTCGCTTGCTCGGACACATGGCTGCGGCCATTCCTACCGTCCCTTTCGCAAGGCTCCACATGCGGGTAACTCAGTGGATGCTCAAGGTGCAATGGGACCAAAGGCAAGACCACTTGCAGCATCCGGTCAGGATCACGAACACCGTGATTCGAGACTGGCAGTGGTGGCTAGACCCAGGGTCGCTCTCCATGGGCGTCCCGTTTGTAGCGCCGTCCCCGGAGGTAATCCTCACCACAGACACCTCAGGTCTAGGGTGGGGGGCACACCTGGACGGGGTGAAGTCCCAGTGTACGTGGACTCCGCTGGAAGCTCATCTCCATATCAGCGTTCTAGAGATGAGGGCGGTTCTCTATGCCCTGCAGGCCTTTCAGTCAGTAATCCCACCGAGTACTCTTCTGCTTCAAACAGACAACACGGCGGTGATGTATTACCTCAACAAACAAGGAGGCGCACACTCTTACCCCCTTTGCAGGGAGGCCATGAGGGTGTGGGATTGGGTAATTCGACACAGTGCGAATCTGATCACTGTACATGTTCCTGGAGTGGACAACACGATTGCAGATGGCCTGAGCCGCTCCCAGGCCAGAGTCCACGAGTGGGAACTTCTTCAAGAGGTAGCAGAGGATCTGTTTCTTCGATGGGGAACTCCAGAGTTAAGACTTGTTCGCATCCCCATCCAACGCAAAACTGCCCAATTTTTGCTCGCTAGATCCAGGGCCTGGTGTTTTCTGGCAAGACGCGTTGTCCCTCTCCTGAGCGGACAGATTCCTCTACGCTTTTCCCTCCTTTCCCGTTGATCCAGAGAGTTCTTCTCAAACTGCGCAGGGAGCATGCAATTATGATCCTGGTGGCCCCCTTTTGGCCCAGACAGATCTGGTTCCCCTTGCTAATTCGGCTATCCCGGTAACCTCCGCTCCCGTTGCCGTTCAGCTTCCATCTCCTGTCTCAGGAGAAAGGTTCACTAGTCCACCCGGACTTGCGCTCACTGAACCTGCATGCATGGCTCCTAGAGACATAGCCATCTTGCGTCACGGGGTCTCGCAAGAAGTTGCAGAAGTTCTTTCTGCAGCCAGAAAGCCGGCAACGCATGCGACGTACGCCATGAAATGGCGCCGTTTTTGTTTATGGTCGCGAGCACACGATTTTTCCCCTTTAGGTTGCCCAGTGGGAGTGGTGTTGGACTACCTGCTCTCCCTTTTTCGTTCGGGTCTAGCTTACTCCTCTATCAAGGTGCACCTTTGTGCCATCTCTGCCTACCACCTTCCGGTGGGACATTGTACAGTGGCACAATTAGACGCCTCTCGGGGAATTTTTGAGAGGGGTGTTACACCTTAGGCCACCCGTTAAGGACCCAGTGCCTCCATGGGATTTGCTCTTTGTCCTGGAACAGCTCACGCTCTCCCCTTGAACCTCCCGCGGATTACGAGCTCACGCTTTCTGTCGTGAAAACGCTATTTTGGTGCTGTTACTTCAGCGAGAAGAATTTCTGAGCTTCACACTCGTGTGCAAAGAGCCTTATTTAGTTTTCCACCGGGACAGAGTATCCCTGAGGACTAATCCTAAATTTTTGCCTAAGGTGGTCTTTTCACTCACTCTAAATCAGGACATTGACCTGCCGATCTACTTCCCGAACTACTCGAATAGAGGAGAGGCTCTGCTCCACACCCTGGATGTTCACCGCAGCCTGAGGTATTACCTCAACAGAACTAAACCTTTTCGTAGTTCTGAGCAACTTTTCGTTTCTTTTTCTGAGAGGCTGATGGGCCAACCTGTATCCAAACAGTCCCTGTCTTGCTGGCTTGTCCAGTGTATTTCATTCTATTATGAGCTCAAACAGAAGCCCGTCCGGGGTCATTCCACTAGGGGTGTGGCCACCTCCTTTGCAGCATTTCGAAACGTCTCCACTTCTGCCATATGTGCTGCAGCCACTTGGAGCTCTGTGCATACCTTCATCAGGCATTATAGTTTGTGACATTTCCCGCTTAAGAGACTGTTTCGCCCCGGTGGTGCTACAGGGTCTCCTGTCCTAGATTCAGGACCTGGAATGTGTTTCCTATTTCCTCCTCCCACAATTTTGGCAGCGTTACTGCTTGGGAATCAGTCCTAATGGGTGTAACCTGCTGCAGGACTGTGTCTCAGTAAGATAGTACAGTGCATAGGAACTTACCATAACAGTAGATCTTCGAGAACAGCTCTTGCAGCAGGTACCTTCACGTTCACCTTCCCCCTTGGAGGAGGCATGGCTTTAGCCTTTATCTTCAGGGAATTTTTCCCGTTTTTTTTCTTCTGACTGTGGATCCTCTGTCTCCCATTCTGATGTCAGCCTGCGGCCGGAAGTCTCCGGCGGGAGAACTGGGGAATCTGGCGGGACCGCCCCCTTATGTACTGAGTCTGACGTCGGAGGCGGGACCGACATCGGGGGCGGTCCCCTGTGAAGATAGCTAGCTAGAATTTTTCCGCGGGGTCCTGACGCCTGCCGGCTTCAGTCCTAATGGTGTAACTTGCTGCAAGAGCTGTTCTCGAAGATCTACTGTTACGGTAAGTTCTTACGTAACTGTACTTTCCACTGGCTCAGAGATGAAGGGTTCTACTCTTCCTCGTCCGCAAGAAAACTAGGGACCTGAGGCCGATCCCAGGTGAACCTGTAGAGTAAAAGTGCTTCAGGATGGTCGCTCTCCATGGTCTGTTGCCTGTCCTTCAGCAGGGGGCTGGCTGTGTTCCCTGGACATGCAGGATGCCTACTTGCATATCCAGGCCTTGGCTCACTGCCGTTTCCTCAGTTTTTGCTTCCAGGGAGACCACTTTCAGTTTGGGGCCCTCCCTTTGGCCTTTCCTCTGCACCTCTGATTTTTACCAAGTGTCTGGTGGTGGTGGCAGCCCTGAGGAGACCAGGCTTTTACCGTCTTGTTCCTTTCCCTGTATGACTGACTGCCAACAGCCCCATCCAGGGATGTCTTGTTACAGATCCTGGATAACACATTTCGGCTTTTCCAGGCCCTCAGGATTATGGTCAAGTTGCCAAAGTCTTGTTTCTCTCTGTGCCAGTGTCTCTAGTCCCAGGACAGAGCTTTCCTGCTGACAGAGCAGACCACTTGATAGCGCAGGCCCAACTAGTGACCTCCAACCGTTGGATACTAGCCAGGGAGTTCCTCTGCCTGTTGAGGCACATAGCAGTGGCTTTAGCCACAGTTCCCCTAGCCTGTCTCCATATGAGGGTTCCCCAGTGGATTCTTCAGGTCCAGTAGGACGAGCACAGCGATGACCTGGATCAGCTGGTGATGGTCTCAGACCCGGTGCGGAGGACCTTGGAGTGGGGGCAGAACCCTGTGAATCTCCTGCGAGGGGTTTCCTTCCAAGCGGTTTCCCCTCTGCAAATACTCACTACAGACTAGGCTGGGCTGGGGTGCCCATCTAGCAGACTGTTGGACCAGGGGACCTGGTCAGAGTTGGAATAGCAGCTCCACATCAGTGTACTGGAGATGCGGGCAGTCCTTTATGCTCTGCAGGTCTTCTAGACGCACGTTCTTCCGTCCAGTTGCTGGTGCAGACAGACATCCTACATCTACATCAACAAGCTGGGGGACACTCATTCTTACCCCCTTTGTGGGAAGCAGCGAGTCTGGTACTGGGCCATCAGACACGGCCTGGAACTCTCAAGCCATACATTATCCATGTTCCAGGTGTCCAAAACACCCTGGCTGACTGCCGAAGTCTGTCCAGGTTTGAGGATTCACTTGTGGGAATGCCTGTCTTTGGTAGGTGATTTCTTAGACGGGTGGGGCTGGCTGGCACAGGGGCAAGGTGCCGACCTGCGGTGCAGACTACGTGAGTTTGAGAACAGACCCGGAGGGCCAGCAGGGGGGGAGGATTGAGCGACCTGCAACTGCTCTCCTTTTCCAGGGGGAGGACAGGTAGTGACCGGTGCACTACGGACGCCTGGCGGAGGCTGGGTATAGTACAGCACAAACGCCAGCACATCCCGATTTCTCTTCCCGCTCAACCCCGGTATAGAGAAGAGAAACTCCAGCTTGCTGCCTCTTTTTGAAGCCTGCCCCAGCTTCACTAGGGGCCTCCATGCCAGCTTTCCTGGACAGTTGCCAGGATTGTGGCACTAAAGGGCCTGGTGCCACAACCCTACCCCTGGGTAAGCCAGGGGTGCCGGGAGAGTGCAGTCAAAATTGGAGGTAGAAGTGCTGGAGTCCGTGACCGGGGTGATGACTGGCAGCCAGAAGCGGCAAAAACAAACTAAAGGCAGGTGAGGCTGTCCAGAATTGGACCTTTCTGCATCCCCACTAAACGCTAAACTGCAGCTTTTCCGCTCGCTCTATCTAGGACCTGGAGTTTTCTGACGCAATGCGTTGTCCCTCCCCTGGAATGCCTTCCCTTCTGCTCCTGCAGAGGGTTCTCAAGCTCCAGTCAGAGGGGATGGAGGTGATTCTCATAGCCCCCTACTGGCCATGTCAGATTTGGTTCCTGCAGCGCCCATCAGTGAAACCTGCAGTTCCCTTACCCCTGGGCTCCGGCTTGCTTTCCCATGAACAGGGCACCCTGGTCCATCCTGACCAAGTCGCTACAGCTCCATGTGTGGATCCTACAGACTTGGGTATTGCCCAGTTTGGGGTTTCTTCCAGGGTTGCTGATGTCCTGGTGGCTGCTAGAAATCCTTCCACCAGAGCCAGTTATGCCATGCAGTGGAAGCACTTCTCTCTGGGCCGCTGTTCACCACCTGGATCCTTCACCTGCCCAGTGAATCTGAGTACCTCCTCTCCCTTTTGAATTCTGGCCTGAGGTACTCTTCTCTAAGGTGCACCTTTCTGCTATCTCTATGTACCATGCACCTATTGAAGGCAAGGCTGCTGCCCAGCTGCCCTATACTTTTGTGGGGGTATCCTGCATTTGAAACCTATCAAACCTACAGTCCTGCCATGGGATCTTATGTTGGAAAGGCTCACTCTGCCTCCCTTTGAGCTGGCTGCGAGCTGCACTTTGACGTAGAAAGCATTATTGGTTGCTGTCAAGTCTACTTGCAGGATTTCCGAGCTTCAGGCTCCGATGTGCAGAAAGCCTTATATTTTTGCGTACTAATCCTAGGTTTCTGCCTGAGGTGTCGAGTTCATTCTGAATCATCAGTCTATCCACCTGCCTGTTTATTTTCCTGAATATTCTAAACCGGGGGAGGCCTTACTGCATACTTTGGATGTTCATAGGGTGCTGCATTATTACACGAATCACATCCAACCGGTTAGAAAGACTAATCAGTTGTTTCGTTTGCCCCCAGAAGAGATGGGGCACCTGTTTCGGAACAGTGTTTGTTTAAATGGTTGCTGAATTGCATTGTGTACTGTTATCGTAAGTACAAGCTTTTTGTCTGGGGCGATCAAGGGTCACTCCACCAGGGGTATGGCCGCCTCTACCGCCTGTTGCAGTTGTCTGCTGTGGACATCAGTGCAGCTGCCGCTAGAATTCGGTTCACACCTTTGTCAATTATTACAGTCTGGATATTGTCTCTAGAAGCAGGGACAATTTTGGACTAGCTGTCCTTCAGGGCCTTCTCTCCTTAGCAGTCTCTTTTTTTTCTTCCTTCTCCTGACTGACTTAGTTCCGTTACTGCTTTGGACTCTGTCCTACCAGTGTTGCCTACTACAAGAGCTCCTCTCGAAGATCCATTGTTACAGTAAGTTCTCACGCAGCTATACTTTCCCGTCTTTACTGGGAGTGAAGAACCAGTTTCATAGTCTCTACTGAGAGTGAAGGCTCTATGGTATATACCCCCAGGTCTCCCCTGAAGACCCCTCCTTTATAATGATGATGCACAAATTCTTGTCTGCATTGGGGTTTGATGCAGAGTAGCAGGATATTAGTAGGAACTTGGTAGACTTCGTAGAACTGCCTGATACTCCACCTATAGTTATTCCTCCCCTCCTGCCAGCCCTGAAGGATGCTGACTTAGCTGCCTGGTACAGGTCTAACACGATACCTGTCATACCAAGGAAGGCAGATGAGCTGTACCGGCCCCCTTGGGCAAGTCCTCTTCTTTTTTTTTTTTTTTTTCGCAGGCAAGTCCCCTGCCGATTCTGTGGTCATGGCAGCCCCTGACAGGTCTGAGGTTCCAAAGCACTTTAGTTCCCTCCCTCCTGACAAGGAGTCCAGGAGAGTTGATGTCTTGGGCAAAATAAGTTTTGCTTTAGCTTACTTAGGGCTGATGATAGCCAATTACCAAGCATACCTGGTTTAAAAAAAACAAAACAAGAATATTGTTTTGAGGAAGGCTGAAGCAGCTGCTCTGGCCCTCCCAGAGAGCACTGTTAAACAGGAGATGCTGAATACCCTGTCTGCAGGTGTTCTACCTACGATCCACCCAAGGTATTTCTGCTTCTGCTAGGGCAGCTGCCTCTGCCATTTGTCTCGGAAGGCACTCCAGGCTCATAGTGACTGGCTTTGCTAATGTCCAGTCTATCCTCCGTGCACCAGAGGGGATATAAGCTGTTTGGAGCAGATGTGCAAGGCATTCTCCAATTTACAGGTTTCGGGTTAAACCCTGAAGTTTGAACATTCCATGTATTGTACCAAGCCTAGAACTAGGCAGAGGGTGCCCTTTAATTCAGCCACTATCCGATGTAGATCTGCAACTAAACAGCAGGACAACAGCAACCTTGCCCCCCTGCTCAACCCCAGGTGCCCACTCAAAAGCCTGTAGAGGTGTCACTGTGGCAGGAGCTGCAGCAGCTGGGTCTTCATGATGCTTTTGTACCCACCACCACCACGCCTCCACCTCCTATGCCATTGGGGTAGTGGTCTTGGGGGGGGGGGGGGTGTCACCTTTCCCTCCACCTGGACCACTGGAGGAAGGTAACTTCCAATGCTTGGGTCCTTGCAGATAATGGCACAGAGCCATGCTCTGGAACCATCTCCAGACCATCCAGCAGTGCCTTCCCATTACCCTCCAGAACACATTCAGTTACTCAAAGGGCAGTAGAACCATTCCCCTTGGAACAGAGGGAACACAGGGTGCTGTCCTCAGTACTTCTAGTTTCAAAATGGTCAGGCGACCCGAGACCCATTCTAGACCTCGGATACAAAAAGTTCAGAATGGTCACACTGCATGGCCTGCTTCGTTACCTGCTTGCAGCAGTGGGTTTGTACCCTAGATATGCAGGATGCTTGCATGCACATCAGGATCTGAAGTTCGCACAAGAAATGTCCGATTCCTGCTTTAGGGAGAACACTACCAGTTCAGAGTATTGCCCTTTGGCTTGTCATCTGCACCACAGGTATTTATCAGATGTTTTGCAGTGGTGTCTAGCCTTCTGCAGGGACAGCCTGTATGTCTTCCCATACCTGGACAGCTGGCTTCTCGAAGCTCAGTGGAACAGCTTTGCCACACCCTAGACTGCACCAGACATCTGTTGAATGCTCTAGGGATTACTGTCTACGTATTAAGTTGGTCCTGACCCCTTGCCAACATCTGCAGTACATAGGGGCAGTCTTGGACACAGCCGAAGACCTAACCCTCCTACCACAGGACAGGGCCGAGCATCTGATGGCAAAGGCCCTGATGGTCTAACGGGTATGTCAGGACATTCTGAGATTCCTAGACCTATTACCATAGTACCACTGGCAAGGCTGCACTTGAGAATTCCACAGTGGACACTTAAGTCCATTGGGACCAATGCACAAGATTAGAACAAAAAGTTCTAGTGACCTCTCCTGTCAGAAAAGTACTTCAGTGGTGGATGGAGCCCACCCACTTGCTGAAGGGGCTTCCCTTTCAGACCCCCCAAATCAGATGCCACACCTAGGGCCTCTTCAGACTAAGAACATGGACAACGGTGGAGAGCACCCTCCATATAAACGTCCTAGAAATGAGCTGTTCTGTATGGCCTACTGACCTTTCAGTCCCATTTCTCCCCGGGTCCTCTCTTTTAATTCAGGTGGACAACATAAGTGTAATGCATTGCATCAACGGGCAAGGAGGGACTCCTTCCTATCCCATGTGCAGTGAGAGTTTGGTCTAGGCAGTATTCCAGAACCCAATATCAATCAGCAATGCATGTTCCAGGGGCCCAAATCGTCTTTGCAGACAGACTAAATTGGTCACAGTCCAAGATGCACGAGTGGGAGCTGCTGACCTCTGTTGTCTAAGACCTGTTAAATGGGGTCATCTGGAGTTGGACCTTTTTGTGTAATCACGCAGTGAAAAACTGCTGCTTTTCTGCTTGCTCCAGTACCTGGAGGCTTTTTTGCCCCAGTTTAGCCAGACTGAGGAGGGCAGGATCTGCCCACATTTATATAGGAAGAACTGACATAGGATGTCGTCATGGCTGCCCATAGTGGACTGCTTGCAGAAAGTTTATGAGATCCTAGTGCTTAACAGCTTTAGTTCTATAGGTGTGGCTTAATGAAAGATTCTCTTTGAAGATCTACTGATCTTACTTCGAGACTGCTCTTGCAGTAGGCAACAACCTTTCAGACTGAGCGGCCAGGTGCTAGGACCACATGTAAAACTTTAGCTAGCAGTGTCTGGAGAGGGACCGCCCACCCAGCGTCATGTGACCATTGGCCCAGCACTATATAGTGGGCGGTCCCCACACCTACCCTCCAGTTTCCCACCATCTACCAGTGCACATCAGACCTTGTGAAACGCTGCTACAATTTGACTGTCATTTTTGAAGCATCTTTTTTTTTCTATTTATTTTTTCCACAAAACGAGCATTTTATCGGATTGCATGTCTCCTCCAACTCCTTGGAATCTCATCAAAATAAGTGCTCCTGTGGCAGACAGCTGCTGGAGAAGGACACTCATACTTTGTGCCTCCTGTGCATCTGCCCGACCACGACACAGAGGCCTGTGCGGCCTGCCAGAACTTCAACCAGCCCACGCGGAAACGCCGGCAGCAGACTCTGGAAGCTCACCTTTTTAAAACACAAATTGGTTTCCATAGAAAAGGAACTGCAGCAGATCAGGAGCTCTTCATCACGAGCCGGTTTGTCTGACTCCCAGAAGGACAAAGAAGACGAGACCGGGATATTTTCCTTACAGGCTGCAGCTTCCTTGGGACCACGGCCGATGAGTGGCCTTCCACCAGCAAGGATTGTGTCCCTCCAACCAAGACTGGTCCCACAGCCATGGAGCAGCCCTTGGTCTCACCCCCCAACCTAAGCAGATTACTGTTCAGGTGGGCACCTCCGGAGATTCGGAGGCTTCTTCCATTCTTAGGCCCCTTAAAACCCACGGACCTAAGTCCAGTGGTGTGGCTGGTAAGCCGGGCATTGGTCCTTCAGACGAACACCCAGCCATGGTGCTTCCACCGAACCTGGAGTCTAGGTCCAGCGGTGGTCTCTCAGACCAGCGCCCACTGCCACTTATGCCACAGCCTCTCCGGGAGGAATCCATCTAGTGGGGCACTCCTCCACCTCAGGGGGAACCTCTGGCCCTCCTATCAAGTTGGTGCTGGTCAACCCTGCCGCAGGCCCATTGCTGGACCCTGGCTTGCCAGGCCCCTTTAATGTTAGAGGCCTCCACCACATCCTTCAGCCCCACCGTCTGTTTCACCAGGGTACCCCACTCTGGGGTACCCAATGCTGACTTATACTCATGGCTATCCCACGCCAGGGAACCAGATGCCAGGCTATCCGCCGGTGTATCAGCCTTCGTCTCTTCCATGGGTGCAGGTGAATTACGAGGCACTGTTCGAGTCTTGATGGAGTAGAACCAAGACCCAGCTGATGTCTGAGCTCGTTCACTGTCAGCTGGTCGCAGCCTCCACACTGGTCTGTCAAGCACCTACTCCAGTCTCCTTTGCCAGTGGAGACGCGTCCCACTACAGTGGTTCATACAGTGGGCATTTCCACAGTGGAGGGTCGGGGTACCTGGCCAAAAGAGCCTAAAAGGGAGGCTACCTCTCAAAAGTCACATCCTCCAGATAGGAGCCCTTCATTGGACTGATTCCTCCTCATCCTCTGCCTCAGGCTACCAGTATCCTCCATAGGATGACCCCAATCCCTAAGAGACTGCCAAGTCCTCCGCTAGAGGACCCTTCTTTCACGGAAATCCTTTGGAAAATTCAGGAGGCCAGCGGCTGGCAGATGTAGGAACAGGACCCTCGGCATAAAAGGCTAGCGGGGCACCTCCATCTTCCAGCGTTGCTCCTCTCTTTATTCCTTCATGGATTGGACCCCACGATGACTTGGCCTATGTGATCTGGCAACAGCCGTTGGTAGCTGCTGTCTCCAAAAAGGCTGACAATGCATCATGCTCCTGAGGGCAAGGACCACCTCGGCACCCATCCAAAAGCTGATTCAGTGGTCATAAATGCCGGCCCATGACTGCTTCGCTATTCCCAAACACACGAATACCTCTCCTCCAGATAAGGAGTCTAGACAGTTGGACCAGTACAGACGTAAGATGTACTCTTCCTCCACTTTGAGGGCTCTAAACGGTGTAGTCCACATGGTTTGCCAGAAGGCCATCGTGGGGCAATTGGTCTGAATTCGAAGCCTTGCTCGATTCACAGACCATGGCTAAAATTGAGCAGACTGGATGGCAGAAATTTCCTGCCACCATACTCTGAGCCATTTACGATGCTGTTGATGCTTCGGCTAGAAGCACCACAACAGCAGTTTGCCTTCGCAGGTATGCATGGCTGCGAGTTTCTGGGTTCTCCCAGGATGTTCTGTTCTCCATCCTGAATGCCCCTTTTTGAGGATCTGTACTGTTTGGGAGGGGGATATCCAGGATCTCTTGACTAACCTTCAAGAGAGTGGCAAAGCTCTACATTCTGTTCAATCTATATACCATCCTGACTGGGCAGCCTTTTTGCGGCCAGCAACTGCACTGGAACAAACCACAGCCCATCCAACGTCTCGGCAGATGTCAGGCCTCTCTAACTACCGTGGGGCTACCCGAGCCCCCTTCCACCTCTTTACACGTGACCCTGCCTCCACTGCCAGTTCCGGAGGAGCCAGTAGGTGGCAGGTTTGCCAGCCACTTGACTGGTTGGGAGACGATCACTTCAGACGTGGATCCTTCAGCTAGTCATTCAAGGACACATCCTAGAGTTCATAGACCCCCCCCACCATCACCACCCAGAGAACCCTCCAGGTCTCTCGCTTGCTTGCGGGTAGCAAGGTCACATCTCCTTCACCAAAGTGGAGATAGGTACTCTTCTAAAAGTCTGCCATGGAGCCCATTCCTCCGAACCAGGCACGAGGGCGGTATTATTCCCACTTCTTCCTGGTACCCAAAAAAAGATGGGAGACCTTCAGCCAATACTGGACCATGGCACGCACAATCTGTACATCTAGTACAAGAGATTCCAAATGTTGACCCTTTCAGGTCTGCTGCCACTGCTCCACCAGGGACACTGGCTCTACACATTGAATGTGCAGGATGCCTGCCTGCATATTCCTGTCTTCCTGACCCACCGCCGCTTTCTCAGATTTACCTTCTAGGGGGATAATTTTCCGTTCATAGCTTTCCCTTTTGGACTTTCATCGGCACCCAGGGTATTTACCAAGTGCCTTACGGTGGTGGCAGCGGCTTTGCGTCGTCTGGGCTATTTTACGTTTCTGTATCTTGACGACTGGCTGCTGTCGGGTCCATCGAGGGACAAACTGAAAGCTTCGCTGGTGGCTGCCCTGGACCTTTTCAGCCAGGTGGGAGTTACGGTGAACTACCTCAAGTCTCACCACCTCCCCTCTCTGTGCCTCCAGTTTTATTGGGGCGGTGCTGGATACAGTCAAGGGTCACGCTTGCCTCCCTTTGGACAAGGGGGGGGGCACGTTACAGATGTAGGCCAAACGTGTGGCTTCCAGCTGCTGGTCTACGGGCAGAACTACTGTTAGTTTTCTGGGCCTGGTGGTGGTGGTGGCTATCCCCACTGTCCCTCTAGCCAGACTCTACATGCAGATCGCGTAGTGGACATTGCGAGTTCAGTGGGATCAGTGGTCAGACATGTATGGTGTCCAACCCCATGTGGCAGAACCTGAACAGTCTTTGGGGGGTCCTTTTTCAGTCCCCCTCTCTGGTCCAGACCCTGACGACTGACTTGTCCTGTCAGGGATAGGGTGCTCACTTGGGGCACTGCAGAACCCAGGGATCCTGGTCTCAGCAGGAGCTTTCTCTGCATATCAATCCGCTGGAGATACAGGTGGTGCTGTATGCTCCAGACATGTGCATGGTTTGGTACCTGAACAAACAAGGAGGCACGTGGTCATGCACTTTGTGCAGGGAGGCGAGATGCGTGTGGTACTGGGCGGTTCAGCACCACCTTTAGCTAATGGCAGTGCACGTCCCAGGTGTTGAAAACGTCCTAGCAGACACACTGTTGCACTTGGGCAAGGGCACATAAGTGGGAACTGAGGCAGTCGGCAGGCTAGCATCTTTGACCTTTGGGGTAGACTGGATCTAGATCTGTTCGCTTCCCAATACACGTTAAAAACTACCCAGTTTTTGCTTGGTCGTTCTTGGGTGTGGTGCGTTCTGGCGAGGCACGCTGTCACTTGGCTGGACAGGGGGGTTCTTGTATGCCTTCCCTGCCTTCCTGCTACTACAGAGGGTACTCCTCAAGCTGCAGGCAGAAGGGGCTCACATGATCCTGATTGCACCTTATTTGCCTCACCAGGTGTGGTTCCTTCTACAGCAGCTGATGGAGCTTCCAGTGCCTCTGCCCTTCTGCCAGGACCTCCTGACAAAGAGGCAGGGCACGCTGGTTCATTCACATCTTAGGTTCCTTCACCTTCATGCGTGGCACCTTCTGAGACATCTGCTTCATGCTGTGGGGTGTCTTCCAGAGTCGCTCAGTTCCTTGTGGAGGCCAGAAAGCTGTCCACAAGAACTATGTACACAATGAAATGGAAGAGGTTTTCCATTTGGGTAACTACCGAGGGGTCGGACCCTTTTTCATGCCCTGTCCTCAGGTTATGGAATATCTTTTGCATCTCTCTGACCCAGGGCTCGGCTGTTATTTGCTAAAGGTTCATTTGTTGGCTATCTCTGCCTACCATGTTCTGATAGATGGCATGACTTTGGCTCAATTGGAGGTCTCCCGTACTTTCCTGAAAGAGGTATTCCACATGAAACCCCTAGTTCGAGATCCTGTCCCACCGTGGGATCTCGGGTTTCATTCTTGAGAAACTCTCATTGCCTCCTTTTGAATTGTCCGCGAGTTGGCCTCACGATCAGTCTTGGAAAGCACTGTTTTTAGTTACGATTACTTTTGCTCGAATTTCTGAACTTCAGGCCCTGATGTGTGTAAGGAGCCTTGTTTGGTGTGTTAGATCAGGTGGCTCTGCATACAAATTCTAAGTTTCTACCAAGGGCAGTTTCTGAATTTTACTTTTTATCAGACTATCCACTTGTCAGTGTATTATCCTGAGCACTCTTAAGGGGAGGCACTTCTGCACACACTAATGTGCACAGAAATTTGTGTTACTAGTCTGACGGAAGTCCGTCCACAAAACTGATTGGCTTTGTTTCCTTTGCGCTCAAAAGAGATGGCTCTGCAGTTTTAAGTGTTCATTCAGATGGTTGGCAAACTGCATAATCAGAAAGTATAACAAACCACTTCCAGGGGAAGTAAAAGTGCATTCAACCAGAGGCATGGCTGCTTGTTTCAAAAAAGTGTCTGCCATTGACATCTGTGTGGCAGTTACTTGGAGCTCTCTCCACACTTTCACTAGGCATTACAGTCCGGACATTGCCTCTAGACACAGGATGGGCTTTGGCCTTGCTGTTCTGCAGACTTTTCCTGCCTCCTGTGGTAAGTCTTTGCCTGACTTGCACCGCTTGGGACTCTGTCCTAACTGTTACTGCCTACTGCAAGAGTCCTTTTGAAGTAAGATAGTACAGTTACCTAAGAACGTACTGTATCAGTAGATCTTCGAGAGAGGCTCTTGCAGTAAGCAAGCATTTTCCCCCTCTCCCTTCCCCCTGCTGCCGCCAGCCTATCTTTCGCCTCCAGGAGCCACTCCTTTCTCCTGTTGCACCTTCTAGGTCTCTGGCTGGAGAACTAGAGGTGGGTGTGGGACTGCCTCTATATAGCACCAGACCAGTCGCGTGATGGTGGGTTGGTCCTAGCACGTGGTGCATCAGTCCTAACGGTTATTGCCTACTGCAAGAGCCTTTTTTGATCTGTTACAGTAAGTTCTTGCGTAACTGTACTTTTTGCCAGAGTATACGAAGGAATAACTGGCTGAAGTGAATGATTAAATGCCTTGGACTCTGCATTTAATCAGCCACTAAAGCAGGTTATTCAGAGTATACCCCGGCTGATTTAAAATCCTAGGTTCAGAATTTCTAGTCTTACAATACATTTTCAAAGTGCTGTGTGGTAGGTAGAGCAGGGGTCGAAATTAAGCTTCCTAGCCACTAGCCAGCAGGGCTAGTGACTGGGGAAAATCCAGTAGCCCAACAGACTTTCATTAGCCCAGCTGCTGTGCTTATTGAAATATTGCCTTCTCCAGTACAAACACGCAGGGCTAGGCAAAGGAAAATCTTTTATTAACCCGATACAAACTCAACAAGCATTTGGCTAGTGGGCCAGTGTCCATTTGGCCCCCCCCCGTCTTGGATTGAATGAGTGACCTGCTGTGGGTAGGTCTGAAATGTGGTGGCATGCGCTCCGGTGAGAATAACTGATAGTTTTTCTGTGTTCTGTTTGCTTACAATAGATACCTGTCATATAATTAGCAATAACGCACACCCTGTCATGCCTTATTGAGATTATGAAATGGGTCTAATTCAGTAGTATGCATTTTTTTATTGAAAATTATGAAATGAGTAGAGAAAATGCAAAAAAGAAAGTGGTAGTTAATACTTGAGTGCAGGCGTTTGGCCACTAAGTGGTGCCAGTCTTAAAAGAAGGTGTGTGTCGGTCCCCCTTCAGGTAACTGCAAAAGCAGGGTACGAAACAGAAGTTGACTGCCATACACGAATGGAGCAGGAGCAGAGTCTGGTAAAGTAAATAAAAATACATTTAGTTTTTCTTTAGCCACAGATTACCAGCAGTGAGACTTTCATTACAGTATGGGAATTTTTTTTTTCACTGTTTGTGGTACCTTCCCCGATATTGTGGCAGTGCTGGTAATGTCTGCTCACTCAGCGTGTGGCGGGCAGCAGTGGAATTGACCATGAGGAGTCTACAGTTAAGGTATGGGGACAGTGTTTTAAACCCTTACTGTGTTGAATTAACGCAGTTGGCAGTATGGAGGACGTTTTGTTAAATGATTACTTGGCTTGGGAGTCGGATTTTCTGTAGCAGGTACACACAGTGATTTTGCTGAGGCTGGACAAGGTGAAGAGGACTTGGGAGACACTTGACTTCTTCCCGTGCTGTTGTGCTGGGATATCAGCATGTCAGAGATCCTCAGCCAGTCCAGTCACTAATTGACCCATTTAAACGTTGGAAATTCCAAAGCCATTATAATTATATTGTAACACTTGCATCACTCAATCACAGCATGTAGCGATCTGTCACAAAGGCGCATGTTAGGTTTTCCTGGTCATTCTGTTTGACTAACCTTTGTTATAAGATGTCCTTCATGCTCTGCTTTGTCGGCTTTATAGGATATTTAACCCTTCGGCTGCCAACAGAATTGGAACATTTTTGAACTGATATTAGTCCACGGCACAGCAAGGGTTAAAGTAGTAGTTTGAAGCAGTTGTGCATGTTATGGTGAAGTTTCAACCTACACAATTTTTCTATTTTAGAATACCTTTCTCCTAATTGTTAGGGGTTCTCTCCCTAGTTTGAATCTGCTTTAGTATATATTTTTTTAATTGAAGTAAGTGGTGTGCCCTGTTTAATCTACAGTGCTTTCATCTGTATTTTTTTAATGCTGTACTTTTTGTTTCACGAGGTTAGACTAGGATTTAACCGCCTACTAACCTTATGGGACAAAGGGTGCTCAAACAACATGGTATTCCTTTCATCACTTTCAGTTAATAGTACTTGGACTCCAAAGAGTTCGGCCAGAGTGAGATGGATCAGTTTGCGAACTAGTCAGTTTGGTCACTAGCTTTCAAAATCTGGTAGCCGAATATTTTTAGTGTCAAATCATTTTAATGGCTTAAAACTAACTGCACACAGGTAGCCAGTTCACAGGTAACTTTCAAGACCTGTTGGCCAAACCAGTTTTATTGGTGACCACCTGGCTACCCGATTTGTCCCATCTTGGAATAGGCATCTTACAGGTCAGGAGAGAAAGGATCCTCTAAAGAGGAAAAAGAATAGGTTAAAATGTTTTCCAGAACATGCACTGCTGCTTTTAAAGTGTAAGTTTAAACGGTCCAATGCATAAATCTGTGCATAAATCCTTGTCCCTTAAAGGCATATGGTCAACTGCCTTAGGGCACAAAGTGTCCCTAGTTTAACTAATAAAAAAAATCATGATTGCTCATTCTGTAGAATTTACAATTGTAGCTGGTAGTTTGATTCTGACTTTTTTTTTTTTTAAGTGAAAACCAGATTGCCCACCGTACTAGTGTTACCCCCACAAACATGTTTTACGGTCCTTGATCAACTCCCACTGCATCTTTCCTGGACTTGGGAACATCTCCAACACTGTCTAGCCACTCGTACAGTGGGAGGAGACAAGACTGTTGGATCATGAATGGCTGAACATTGAGAGTGTCAAGAGATTATAGACCATAACAGCCTCTACACAAAAGCACTGAAGTAGACGTTGCCCTAAAAGGGCATTCATGACAAAGCCAGGTTCCAGAGAAATTACAAAATCGCACATACCCCCTTAATGCAAATCGTGAGATGTATATACAGATTGCTGTGAAAATTTAGGATGGTTCTGCTTCAAACTGGAATACAGTGCCAAAGGATCTCACAAAATCTGTTCAGGCTGTGAACAAAAGACACGTGTGTTTAGTCTTATTTGGGACTCGTCATTATGCCTCATCAGTGTCTCGCTCCAGGGGAAGAATGAACCAGCCCTTGCGTTGTCTTGCAGGTTGGGGTCATGGTGGGTACAGAATCAGAAAATGGGCTAAAAAGATGAACCTCATTATGGAAGCATTGAGGTAAGGGTTACCCAAAAGGGGCGTTATGGTGGTATGTGTGATTGTATAGGCCACATGCATGTGGCTGTATAAAAGCCCCTAGTTTTACATGATCTCCCCTCTAACCTTCATGTATGGAATCTCTGTGTGGCTGCATTGTTTGGCAGAGTTCCAAAATGTTCAGGTATGCAATAAGTGTGGAGCAACGATTTGAAACAAAACTCGGTTGGGTATTAAACTACAGGTAGGCATTTCTAGTTTCCTAAGAAAGGAAGCTGTTAAAAAGACAATGAATTTTAGAGAAGGTAAGCAATTAACTGGGTTTTCAACTAGAAATAGTATGATTTGAAAAAAGGTTTCTTTAAATATGGTTTATTCCCAGGTTTTCATTTGTTCTCAGCGGTGAAGATGGACACCCATGGTCTCATTAGAGTTCCATGCTAGTTCACCTGTTACAGCTGAGCATACTGATAACCTAAGGATACATCAGTTTGTTTTTTTCTAAACTCTGGCAATATTTTGAGATCTTGTGACATGATATGGCCAGTTTCATTTATAGCAACCTTTTTAATTTTTTTGCATCTCCTCTTTTAAAGGCAAACGAATGCATGTACAGTTGTCCACGAGTCGACTTCGGACTACACCAGGGATGGGAGAGAAGAGCGGATGCTATCGGTACGGAAAAGAAGGACACTGGTCCAAAGAGTGTCCTACATATCAACAAGAAGCTGGAACCGGCTACTCTGAGGGCCAGTCTGCCAGCTACTCTAACAGCTATAATGATCGTTACCCACCTATGCGACCTTCTCCATACCCATCTGCGTATGGAGACAACCCATATTCCAGTGGGCGTGATAGACTCAGTGTTGTCGACTACTATGAGAGATACCGGGTTAGACCATATGGGTCTGCTTATGAACTGTATTCAGAGCGCCGGTTATCCCCCTTTGAAATGTCTCAGGCAACAACTCTGAGACAACACCTCTCTTCTGGCCTTGAGCTTTATGAGAGAAGGCGTTTGCCTCCCCCTGTCACATCCAGTTATTACGATCGAGATAGGAGCCCCCCGCGCTCCCAGTCAACCATGGGTTCTACCAGAGAAAATGGCTACATTTTGGAACGTACTCGTCTTTCCCCGGTCCCGTCGGTGTCCAGGAGTTCTCTCTATGATTTGCCACGCTCTTACATGGAACGGGCGTGGTATTAATGCTTCAAGGTGAGCATAAAGCAGGTAAAAAAAAAAAAAAAAAAAAAAGTGTAAATTTTCTTTTACAGCAATTTGTAATTCACAAACTTGGTCGCGGTGGTAGCGGTACCACTTACGATGCTGACAGCTCAAGTTCAGGAATAAGCTTGGGGGGGGGCGCTCAAATGTCCCCGAGGATGTTCTTTTCCTTGAGGGAAGGAGGGCAACCTACTTCGCTGCTATATAGCCACCTGGGCGACCACATGGCAGTGCAGTCAGGAGCGGTTCACGGGGAGGGAGGATGTTGGCTGGTGGCACGCCACCACACACTGGAACCATTCTACAACAGCGTTTGGGGTCCCATCGCCCCGCCAGAGGGAGGCAAACTAAAGTCCTGGGAGACACCAGTGTTACGGGGTTGACACGGCTTAGCAGATGGGGTGGGGGTTGGGGGGGGCGACCAGAGACATGGCACAGATAGCAGTAGCTGCAAAAAATTTTCATAAATCTGTTGGTGGAAATTGCAAGGAAAAATGGGCAGACTGGACCAAGCAGTCCTTAATCTGCAGTCAGATTCTGTGTTTCTGTTTAAGGTCTTTAGGGTTGTAGTGGAGTTGGTACCATTTTTTGTAAGTGGAGGGCTGTTAAAAGCTTGGTCCATCATGGTTTGGCTGCAGCACAGGATCAAAGATTGGCAAGAATTGGTGAATTTGGAACAAACTTGCACATTAACATACAGCAATATGATAATTTTTTTTAGTTCTCTGAATGCGGGATTTGTTTAACTTCGACCTTTTGAGTTAACTGGCTTTCATGAATTATCTAATGGCTAGTTTGGGTGGTTGGGAGGCGCTGGAAGGGTTTATGGCATGAGTCTGGTGGCCTATTTGACACCATGACAGTTATGATTTTGTTGGGTCTAAAAACAATACCTTGTTTTCTGTGGAGGCAAAGTAGTCTTGCTGAAGATTTTATAGTATTTTATTTTTTAAGTGTACTTGAAAAAGTCCATCTTATGAAGCACTTCAGTGGTTTGTTTTAGATGTACTGTGAACGTATTTGTCCAAGTGAGATCGCTGTGGCTGCACCATTCCTCCCAGCAGGGAGAGAACGAGTGGAGTAGCTAGCTCTGCAGCAGGGGTCAAAATTAAGTTTTGCAGCCGCTAGTCAGCAGAGCTAGTGACTGGGAAATCCCCTGTCCCCACAGACATTTCCACTGGCCCAGTTGGTGTATATACTGAAGAGCGGTCTTCTCCAGTACAAGCCCACAGGGCTAGTTAAATGAAAATCTTACTAGCACAATACAAAATCCACCAGCATTTGGCTAGCAGGCTGGTACCAATTTCAACCCCTGTGCAGCTGTCTTTTTTTTTTTTTTTTTTTTTTTGCCAGACAGGATGTGTGTGACTGCTGGGTAGTCCACACCCTCCGTTCCTGTGAGCAAAGCTCCATACCTAGTCTCATGACACTAATGCTCCACTGTGTTTTCTTTGTGAGATTCCAGTGCTTGAATGTGTATTTGGTCTCCCATGTTACAGCATAATGTGCCACAGTCTCACAGCTGAGCCAGCAAAGTTTGTCTCTCACCACAGTCGAGTCTGTTGGGTTATAAGCCAGAAATTTCTCAGTTTGCATGAAACTACTGAAAATCTTATCTCCTGAATTATTATGTTAGGATTTCTGTTTAGTAATGTGCAAGTCAAGTAATTTGAAAGAGTGCTTCTTCAGGGCAACTCTGAGGTTGATAACAGCATAAAAATGGGGGATTGATATCTAATACATTTTGGAGATAGAGTTGTAGCCCACAGGCCTGCATAATAACGAAGATTAGCCAGATTCCATGTATGTGCTGCATAATATTTCAGGAAGATATTTTCAGTTATTGGATGCTTAGGAAGATAGTTGTTGCTCATTTTTTTCCTTTGTTTATGTGTAGGGTGTTTTTAAAACAAATTTTGAATGTGATTTGCTCTTTTTTCAGGTAAACTATTCGCGGGCTGAGCCTCCGTTCCTTGTTGCACGCGATCGGTCGTAAATCACGGGGATTGCGTCCACCTGCAAGGTCTATCTGAAACACCACTTGCGTGAATTTTTTTAATGGACAATTATTATTATTTTTTTTTTTAAATCTACATTGGGAAGACATTCTAACTTCACATGTTCTAGCAGTTTTCTTGTTCAGTTTTCAAGGCTTGTTTTATGTTTACTGTATTTGTGTAAACTTCTTTACAAAACAGGTGCCCAGTTCTCTATCTCTTCTCCCCACCTCAGAAGTTGAATTGTTAGTTTTCTTGCTGCTGTGTTGTACACATCTGGGGAAATGGATTCTTAGTGGCCAGATTACCTTCTTAAACTGATTGACGTGGAGTATATGACATGTTAACAATTAAAGCACCATTACCTATTGTTTTTGTGAAGTCCTTGTTTTCTGAACATTTTGTTTTTTTGGAGGGGGGGGTGGGAGGTAGTATCCAGCTTTATTTAGTGCCTATAAATCAATTGAATATCTGTTTTTCATGGGAAGTCAAAAGATGTCGAATGTCTGAGGTAAAGGTTTTGATTTGTGATTTGGGCCTGTCATACAGTTTACCTTTTTAACAGCCTGGTAGATGAGGATGTGTAAGGATTGTGTAACAAAATTAGAACTGGAATTTCAGAATGCTTCATATTTCTATTTTTCAGCAGAATAAAACCTTTTTAACATGTACTGGAGTCTGTGTTTTTTTTTTTTTTTGTACAAGGCTTGTGATTTGTGTAAGACTTTTCTAAGTGAACTGCACAGCAGGCATTAGCAGTAGGGTTAACTCAGGTTTTTAGTACTGCAGTATTTGTATAACAGTAGTATGATATATTTTATCATTTGTAATTCCAATATTTTCTTAGCGGATCTCTCCCTCCATAGAGCCACATCATAGAAATGTAGGCTGTAAGTGTTGGGATCACCCATACATTTTTAGCTGGCTGTGGCCACACACATCATGCCTTCTTGGCACCTGTATAACATGGGCATCCACGCTTCTACTTTTTCTGTGCCACTGCCAAAAGACTACCACTGGTGCATTACTGCCGTTGAAGTGACGAGATTTTATAAGACACCCACTCCATTTGTATCCATTGCCTCTGTACAGACCACAACATTAAAGCCTGCTCAACCTTTCAAAGCTGTAACCAGAAGACCTTGCAAGGAGGTTTGAGGGCCCCCCAAGCCTCAAGAAATGGAAGAAACAGGATGCAGCGAAAGCAGCTTCACCGGCAAACAGCTTCTGTTCCCGGTTATG
Organism: Neoceratodus forsteri; assembly: GCA_016271365.2. NCBI lineage: Eukaryota > Metazoa > Chordata > Ceratodontiformes > Ceratodontidae > Neoceratodus > Neoceratodus forsteri. The sequence goes on along the minus strand of CM028132.1, from coordinate 442,060,039 downwards.
GATGTCATGGTAGGAAATTCCAGCAGTATAACCACATATAGTGCTGCGATTATAGTTATGCCACAGTATTACAGAAGAAATTTTGTACAGAAGACTCCTATTCTTGCATCAGGGAGAGTTTGTGTGGAAGGGACAGCTGTCCCTAAAAATACTAGTTGAAAAGTCGGAATACCACTGTTAACGTGGTATCTAAAGTTGCCTATGGTTGTTAATGTGATGCAATATAAAAATGTGACATCCCTATTATATTCACAGTTCAGTCTGCCTGTAAATCCCTGTGGCTGTCGCTGACTCATCTGGTACTTAGTCAAAAACTCACAGCGGTTCATGTTCCAGTAGTACAAAACACCTTGGCTGACAGCCTATGCCGCTCTGTGTCTATGGCTGACGAGTGGGAGCTACTACAGGATGTAGTAGACGACTTATTCGAAAGATGGGGACTTCAGAACTGGACTTATTTGCATCCCCAGTCAAGGCCAAACTGCCCAGTTTCTGCTCACTAGATCCAGGGCCTGGTGTTTTTTGGCGAGATGCATTGTTCCTCTCTTGGACAGGGAGGTTTCTTTATGCCTTCCGTCCCTTTCCACTGCTTCGAGTACTGCTCAAGCTGCTAGCGGAGTGAGCAGGCATGATTCTGATAATGCCATTCTGGCCTCTGTAGATTTGGTTCCCATTGCTTCAACAATTCACAGTAGAACCTTTGCTTCCTCTGCCCCGTCATCCCACTTGCTCTCCCAGGAGCAGTGTACTCTTGACACCCAAATCTAAAGTCTCTGCACTTGCACACATGGCTCCTGCAGACCTAGTCGGGGACTGGTACGGGATGTCAGTAAGGGTAGTGGGTGTCCTGGTGGCCACGAGTGGTAAACCCTCAACCAGGGCCACCTATGCCATGAAATAGAAGCGCTTCTGCCAGTTATCTGCACCGTTCATCTGTTTGGGGCGCGGATTTGGTCCTGAGTATATATTCGGATCTTAGCTACTAGTCTGTAAGGTACACCTTTCTGCAGTTTCAGCTTATCCTGTACCAGTGGACAGCAGAACCCTGGCACAAATGGATCTGTCACCTTCCTGCAAGGTATGATGTGTACTGATGCCTCCATTCGGGACCCGTTAGAGAAACTTGCGTTGCCTCCCTTCGAACCAACCATAAGTTGCGAGCTTCGCTTCCTGTCTTGGAAAGCGGTATTTTTAGTTGCCATTACTTTAGCCCAGAGGATTTCAGAGCTGCAGGCTCTGTGTAAAGAGCTCTGTTTAATTTTCCACAGTGACCGGATATCCTGGCGCACTAATCCTAAGTTTCTCCCGAAGGTGGTGTCAGAGTTCACTCATAACCAGGACATTAATCTACAGTTTATTACCCAGAGTACTGTAACAGAGGGGAGGTCTTGTTGCATACCTTGGATGTTCTCAGAGCTCTTCTTTTTTACGTGGACTGTACTAGGTCTTCCAGAAAATCTGATTAGTTTGTGTCTTTCACTCCGTGAAGGGCTGCTGTGACCAAGCAGACCTTGTCTAAATGGTCAATTGCATTGTCTTTTGCCATCAGAAATATGACAGACCTTTAACTGGCTCTGTTAAATGTCATTCCACTAGGGGTGTAGCAACTTTGTTTGCATTCCTTTGAAATGTGTCCTCAGCAGACCTCTGTGGTGCTGCTACTTGGAGTTCAGTCCATATATTAGTTAAACATTAAATTTTGGACATTGCTTCCAGAAGGAGGGCAGGGTTTAGCCATGCTGTCCTCTAAGGACTGCTCTCAAGAACTTCTGAGGGTTTCCGACCTGGAATTCTGCCTGTACTGCTCGAGATTCAGTCCTGATGGTTATTGCCTGCTGCAAGAGCGCCCTCTCTAAGTGATAGTACAGTTGCATAAGAACTTAGTGTAACAGATCTTCGAGAAGAGCTCTTGCAGCAGGCACGCTTTCCCTCCCTCCTTCCCCCTGGTGGTGGTTCTTTTTCTTCTCCCTATTGGGGTATTTGAACCTCTTCAGTTCCCCATCTTTTATACAAGCCGGGTCCCCAGGTCACCCTTCAGGGCCTGTTGCACCTTCTGCACCAGGGGAACTGACTCTGCTCTCCCGAGAGGCATCATGCTTATCTGCACATCCAAATCTTTCAAACATGAAGTCTTGCTGTATTCTGACAATCTGCAGTTAGCTCCAGCCTTTAAACTGCCCCGGAGAGTATAGGGTTAATTTTCTATGCAGTGCATAGAACGTTGAGCTCGAGCTCGGTTGAGGTCTCTGTCTGCAGCACTTTGAAACCCAACCATCAGATTCTTTACTCAGCCCCACTGAACAGTTGCTCTGGAGATTTCTCCTTCTGCTCTGTTCGAAGTCAGTTAAAGTTGTCGGTTCATTCCAAATTTAAATCCTAAATTAATTCTGCATTGTCTGTTCAGGCTCTGTCTGCAGTACCGTGAGTACTTTGATAGTTTTCTGTTTACTTTGTGGAAATTGTAAGACTTGTTCGATCGGTTCGGCTGAACCGATCCACTAATTTTTTGTGCTTTTCTTTAGTGTGTGGTTACTGGTCC
>CM028132.1:441705000-442047500 GCA_016271365.2 Neoceratodus forsteri | reverse complement strand
GATCTAACATACCTGAACAAGCACCTTTTAAAACCAAGGTTCAAGATGGTGACTTCGGAATAATTCTTCCCTCTCTAAGGCCAGGGGACTGGCTAGCCTCCCTGGACCTCAAAGATGCCTACTCTCACATCCCCATCAGGTGCTCCCACAGAAAGTACATCGGGTTCAAGTTGCTCTTAGGCCATTACCAGTTCAAAGCAGTGCCCTTTGGTCTAACATCAGCTCCAAGAGTTTTCACAAAGTGCCTGGCAGTAGTAGTGGCCTTTTTAGAAGGCAAAAGATTTCCATTTTTCCATATCTGGACCACTGGCTCATAGTGGGTCAGTCTCCAGGCCAAGTCAAGTCAGACCTGCAAGTGACTCAGCAAGTGCTCACTTCCCTGGGATTTCTTCTCCACCTCCCCAAGTCAGTTCTCGAACCAGTGCAGCTTCTTAACTTTATAGGGTCAGAGCTAGATACTGTCAAAGCAAGAACCTTTCTTCCCCTGGAAAGGGCAGGAGTTCTTGTAGAACTAGCTTCTTCCTTCAGCCTTCAGGTGTCCTGAACAGCAAGGCACTTCCTTCAGCTTTTGGGCCACATTTCAGCTTCTACAGCAGTGGTCCAAAGGGCAAGATTCCAGATGCGGGACATTCAGTTCCATCTGAGGGCCTTTTGGTCCTAAAGGAAGAATCCTCTTACCAAACTGATTCCAGTGACTCTGACACTGATCCAAGCTCTTCAGTGGTGGCAGGATCAGAAAAGTTTAAGGCAAGGGGTCCCATTTGTCACAAGACTCATTCGGTGGTCCTTGCCACGGTTGCTTCCCTTTTGGGGTGGGGAGCTCATCTAGGGGCTCTCACTGTGGTCCCCTCAGGAGTCCCTTCTTCATATCAATCTCCTGTAACTCGGGGCAGTTTTTCTGGCCCTGCAAGCTTTATCTTAGTCTGTGCAGAACAAGGTGGTACAGGTCAGAACAGACAACACCACCACCATGTGGTACATCCACAAACAAGGAGGCACTCTATCTACGGCCTTGTGCACGGAAACCATGAAATTATGGTCCCTGACTTATTCCCTGCAGACCTCTCTGATAGCAGTCCACCTTCCAGGGAAGGACAGTGTGCTAGCAGATGCACTGAGCAGGATCTCCCAGAGCCATCACGAATGGTCTCTGGATCCCCTGGTGTTGAAAGTGATTTTTTTTTCAAGGTAGGGCATTCTAGATATCTCTTTGCAGCCCCAGGCAATCACCAGCTTCTTCTGTTTTGTTGCAGACCCCCAGTCTTGGGTTGAGTCCCTCTGGATGCTCTGATTTTTTTTGAACTGGGAAGGGAAATTTCTGTATGCCTTTCCTCTGCTGTTCAAGGTTCTAGTCAAGGTAAGGTCACAACCTTGCAAAGTGATTCTGATTGCTCCAGACTGGGCCAGACAGCCGTGGTACCCCCTGTTGCTGTCTGTAGCAGTCTGTCCTCCCCTGTCTCTTCCCAGGAATTACAACCTGTTAACCTTCTCTCAGGGGAGGATTTGGTACCCCAATCTTCGGTGTCTCAATCTCGAGGCATGGCTCTTGAAGAGTTGGAGTATGCAGATTTGTACCTGTCCCAGGGGGTTCTGGATATTCTCAAAAGCCTTTCGAAAGCCTGCCACCAGAAAGACTTATGACTCCAAATGGAAAAGATTCAGCATTTGGTGTTCCAAGAAGCATATCTCTCCAGACACTGGTGAATTGCCTACAGTTCTGGATTATATGGTCCATCTTAATGGCCTAGGCCTCAGACCAGCTACTGTCAAGGTACACTTGTCAGCTGTTTCTGCTTTTTTGTCAGTGGGGAAGCCTTCCTCACTATCATCTCATCCTGTGTTCTGTAAAATTTTCAAGGGATTGCTTCATGCCAATCCTCCCTTTAGGGATCCTGCCCCTGCCTGAGACTTAAATGTTTGCATTATTCAACTTATGCAACCTCCTTTTGAGCCTATGTCTTCAGCAGAGCTTGAGTACTTGACTTGGAAAACTGTTTTTGGTAGCATTGCCTCTGCCAGACATATCAGTGAATTGCAAGCCTTGTCAGTGGAACCTGATTTTATCTCCTTTCACAGGGATAAAGTGGTCCTTAGAACCAATAGGAGGTTTTTGCCCAAAGTAGTTTCAGACTTCCACTTGAATCAGTCTCTCTCTCCCTGTCGTCTTCACTGATCATTCTTCCTCAGGAGAGAGGAGGCTACACAGTTTAGATGTTAAGAGCCCTTAGCTACTACATAGAGCGTACCAAAGGTCACAGGTTTGATTTCCTCCAGTTGTTGACTTATGGGGAGGTGGGAAAGGGCAAACCTGCCACCAAAAGAACTATTGCCAGATGGATTGTCTTGTATACAATTCTACTGTGAGAAACTGGGAAGAATTCCAACCTCAGGCCTGAGGGCTCACTCTACAAGAGGTACAGCTGCTGCCAGGGATATCCCTCTATTAGAAATTTGTCATGCAGCCACTTGGAAAACAGTCCATACCTTTACCAAGCATTACTCTCTGGATATCCAGGCTAGAAGTGATGCTCGTTTTGGCACAGCAGTAGTTCAGAGCCTATTCCCAAAGTGGGTGTTCTCCCTCCATGGAGGTACTGCTTGGTAGTCTGCAGATTCAGAATACAGCAAGACTTCATATTGTTTGAAGAAAAAATTACTCACCTTAGTAATTGTTTCTTGTAATGGAGTCTTGCTGTATTCTGACCTGCCTCCCCTCTCAGAACCTGTTTTTTGGGACGTGGGCAGGCGCAGTGTTGCACCCCAGGGGTGCATCTTGCACACCCTCCTATTTATCTGGGTTTTGTATTTTTATTTTAGATAGGTTTTGGGTTTCCTGACTTGAGTCTTCCTTTGGGAATCCAAAACTTTCTGTTGCCAGTTGGCTAGTTAAAAATGTTACAGTTTCCACATAGTATAGTTGGTGAGTGTTTGCTTGTAAGAATCTGATGGTTGGGTTTCAAAGTGCTGCAGACAGAGACCTCAGCTGAGCTCAAGCTCAACGTGTTCTGTGCACTGCATAGAAAATTAATCCTATACTCTCCGGGGCAGTTTAAAGGCTGGAGCTAACTGCAGATTGTCAGAATACAGTAAGACTCCATTAGAAGAAACACAGTTACTAGGGTGTCATTTTTTTTTTTTTTCCTTCCTGCCCATTGTCTCTTCCTCCACTTCTGTTTTTCAGGGAGCCCAGTTTCAGTTCCGGGCCCCTCCCTTTTGGCCTTTCCTTGGCCCCTCTGGTACTTGCCAGATGCCTGGCAGTGGTGGCAGCCGTATTGTGGAGGCAGGGCTTGTGTGTCTTCCCCTACCTGGATAACTGGCTGCTAGCAGCCCACTCCAGGGACTGCTTAGCTTTGACCCTGGAATACACCTTGCGTCTCTTCCAGGTTCTGGGGATCACCATAAATCTGCCGAAGTCCTGTGCCTCTCCCCTTACCAGCGTCTTCCATACATTGGGGTGGTCCTGGACAACAGCCAGGGTAAGGCCTTTTCACCAGAAGACTGGGTGCATCGACTGGAGCAGGTTCGTCTGGTTTCGTTCCAGCTGGCAGGTCCCAGCCAGGGTTTTCCTGCACCTTCTGGGCCATATGGCAGTGGCAGTTGCCACAGTTCCCTTGGCCCTTCTGCATATGCGTCCCCCTCAGTGAACCTTGAGGGTCCTGTAGGACCAATGCACATACTACCTGGGACCAGTTGGTCCTGGTCTCTGACCTGGTATGGAGGTTTCTGTCATGGTAGCTGAATCTGGCCAGCGAACTTGGGGGTCTCATTTCAGCTCTTCCGGCAGATTCTCACAACATGCACATCTGGCCTGGGCGGGGTGCTCATCTGACCAATGACCAGACCCCAGGTTACCTGGAGGGACATAGAACAGGGTGTCCATATTAATGTCCTGGAGATGCGGATGGTTCTTTACGTGCTGCAGGCTTTTCTGACTCTCCTCCAGTCCGCTGCTGGTGCAGATGGACAACATGTGTGGTGTATTAAAACAAAAGGGGGGGGCATTCATACCCCGTGTTAGGAGGTGATTGAGAGTCTAGTATTGGGCCATTGGGCACAATCTGGAGCTCTTGGCCATTCGTGTTCCAGGAGTTGAAAACATCTTGTCGGCAGTCTCAGCCACTCCTGGTGGTGGGCTCATGAGTGGGAGCTTCTAACTCTGGTGGCTGAAGATCTTTTTGACAGGTGGGGCTGTCCAGAGTCTGACCCCTTTGCATCCCCACTCTATGCAAACCTGCTGATTTTTTCGCTTGCTTGATCCCAGGCCTGGAGTTTTCTGGCGAGATGCGTGGTCTCCCTCTTGGAAGCGGAGGTTTCTGTACTCCTTTACTCCCTGCTCCTGCACAGGGTTCTGCTCAAGGTCCAGTTAGAAGGGGCAGAGGTGATTCTCATTGCCCCCTTATGGCCACACAAGATGTGATTCCTCTTGCTGCAACAGCTGGTAGTGGAACCTCTGGTACCCTTGCCCCTGTGTACAGTCTTGCTGTCCCAGGACTGGGGTACCCTGGTCCATCAGGACCAGATGTCCCTGCATCTCCATGTGTGGCTGCTGTGGACCTAGCTGTTGCCCTCTTTGGGATGTCCACTAGGGTCGTAAATGTTCTGGTGGCTGCTGGGAAACCCTCCACTGGGGCCAATGTACTGTGAAATGGAAGCACTTCTGCATTTGGGCCACTGCACGTCATTTTGATCCGTTCACCTGCCCGGTGAATCAAGTGCTGGAGTACCTACTTTCCCTTTTGGATTCAGGTATGGGATACTCCTCCCTTAAGGTGCACCTTTCTGCCACCTCTGCGTATCATGGACCTATTGAAGGCAAGGCTCTCTCCTGGCTTGAGGTGTTTCACACATTTTCTGCAGGACATTTGGCATTTAAAGCCTCCCATTTGGGATCTAGTCCCTCCACAGGACCTCAACTTTGTGTTGAAACTCGCCTCCCTTTGGACCGATTGCGAGCTGCGCTTTCTGTTGTGGAAGGTGCTCTTTGGTGGTTCTGCTCAAAGGATTTTCAAGCTACAGGCTTTTATGTGTAAGGAGCCTTTTTTTTTTTTTTTTTTTAAGACAAAGGGTGTCTTTGTACTAATCCTAAGTGTGTGTGTGTGGTGGTGGTTGTGTCCCCCAGGTAGTGTCCAGTTTACTTTAAATCAATCCATCCACCTACCAGTTTTCCAGAGTATTTTAATTGGGGGCATGTTCGTACATTGGATGTACATAGGATGTTACATGCAGTGCTACATGACCTGCACAAAGCCTTTCAGAAAATGAACAGTTTTGATCGCCCCCAAGAGAGAGTAGGGTGCTCCTGTTTCCAAACGGTGTTTGTCCAAGTGGTTGGCGAGTTGCATTGTTTATTGCTACCACACATAGAAATGAATACCTTCCAGGGGTGTACTTCCATGGCTTGTTTCAGAAATGTCTGCTGTGGCCATCTGTGCAGCTGCCATCTGGAGTTCTGTCCATACTTTCACCAAGTATTACAGTTGGACATCGCCTCTTGGCACAGGGCCAGTTTCAGCCTAGCAGTTGTTGAGTGCCTTCTCTCCTGTTCTCCTCCCGATGTGGTTATCCTGGTGATACCCAGTACTGCTTTAGGACTTGGCCCTACTAGTGTAGCCTGCTGCAAGAGCCTTCCTCTAAGTAAGCTAGTTCAGAACTTACAATAACAGTAGATCTTCGAGAAGCTCTTGCAGCAGGCCCTGCTTTCCCCTTCCTCTTTCCCCCTGCTGTTTGTTTTTCTTTTTCCATCCCTACTTCTGCATTTCTTTTGGCTCTCAAGAAACCTCCTCTGTTCTCATTTAGCTGCCCATACGGTGTCTCTGGTGGGAGAACTGAGATAGGTGTGATGCCCACCTGTGTAGACTAGGCTGACCTCTGCTTACTGACTTTAGCCATGGGCAGTTCCCGTGATAGACTGCTAGCTTAAAAGTGTTCTGTGTGGTCCTAGCTCAGTCCTACCAGTGTGGCCTGCTGCAAGAGCTTCTCTCAAGATTTACTGTAATGGTAAAGTTGTTACGTAACTACTTTCCTCAGAGAGAAACCGGAGATGTTACTTCGAGAGGGTTCCTGCAGTAGGTCTTCATAAAGTAGGACTGCGCCCCCTGACGTCGGTACCGCACGGCAAACTTCTAACCCGCAGTCTACAGCAGGGGACCACCCTGGCGTCACATGACTGACATCATCATGACTGTATAAAGGGGGCAGTCCCAACATCCTCTCTCCAGTTTTTCCTGCCGTCGACCTGAATTTTTGGACCTCGTGGTTGAACAGCTTCAGTTATCCGCCATCTTTGTAGACTAAGTATTAGTATTTTCTTATTTTTCCATATCCATCATGTTGCATGTCTTGGAGTAGACAGAAGAGTTCTAAGTGCGGCACGCAGATCCTGCACAGGATGACCATTCCAGCTGTGTTCTCTGCCTGGGCCCCAAACATAAAGTAAGTGGACTGCCAAATCTGCCTTTCTTTTAACCAGGCCACACGCTTCCATTGCCAGAAGGCTCTCTATACTTCGCCTCCTAAAAGCGGCTGCCCATCGATTGCAAAAAGCTGCGGGAGCTGAGGCGGCTCTTCTTTGCCCACTGAGAAAAAGGAGAAACGCTAGGAGCAGGACTGTTCTCCATTCATTCGTCGCCAGATGGCGGCTGCCACACCGGGTGGAGCTCCACATTGGTGAGTACCTCACCACGTAGGTCTCCATCCGCCTCCAGTGGACTGGATGCCTTCTCCCCCTCCTGCCTTGGTCAGTGGGCAGTCAGTGGTCTCCACTTCGGAGGACATTCCTTCGGTGCCTGTTGCAAGCTCAGCCGATAAGTCTCCCTCCAGCCCTGCCACTGGGAGCCCAGCCTTGGTCATCCAACCAGACTCCTACTTCCCGGCTGCTGTCTGCCAGATCTTTCCCTGTAAGTCTCTGCTCCTTCTCCGCATGCCAGGTTGTCACAGACAAGTCTGTTGCTGGCTCACCCGATGCTCGGCAGTGGCTCTCCCATCTGATTCCCGTGTGGTCTCAGATGTGCAGAGAGCTTCCAGGCTCCTCTAGGGTTCTCCCTTCCGGGCCTCACTGACCCAGCCAGTTATCTAGTTTTCCCCGGTTCCTTGGGAAGCAAGCACTGCTGTCCAGGAGTCCTCTCCTGTGTTGGGCCTGCTTATTGAGATGCCTGCCTCCCTGGCAGACCTGTTGATGGGGGGGGGATGGTCTCTATTCCCTTACCCCCCTCGACTCTCTGTTCTGACATCTGGTGCCTTCAGACCCCTGACACCTTGCCACTTCCCGGTTCACACTTCCTCAAATCTGGACATGGACCAGGGACTTTTCGCTCCGCCTGGGCACCCTCCTGGCCTCTCAGATGTCCCCACCCTGACGCCAGACCTGCTGACAGACCACACTACCCCACCGGTCCCTCGGCACCAGCTATACCTGTGCCTTCTGCCTCTCCTCTGTCTGGCCCCATGGGTAACTATCCAGGCTACCTGCTGCCTCAGTTCCTCTACTACCAAACACCAGGAGGGCTGTCGCTGGGTTACCCGCTGCAAGCTCCAGTGCCAGGGTACCCGATGCCAGGCCAAGGTCCTTTGTATCAGGGGTATAATCCTTACCACTACTGGTACCAGACACCTGACTACCCCTCCCACGCCACGGGGTACCTGGGCTACCAACCTCCTCCACCTCTGCTGAAACCACAAGACACCATCCCGGCTTGGTGGAAGAATGCCAGGACCAACTCCAGCCAGTCGTAGTGGCCACCCCAACCCGAAGGACAAGGAGTCCACCCCCTATGGACTGGATGTCTGACAGATTAAGACAGGCATCTGATGGGGGTCTCCTAAGGTACCAGAGTCACAGAGGAGGTACCAGATGTTACTCCATTGCCCAGCATACCGGAATCCTGTTTGGACTCTGACTTGGTGGGCCAGTCGATGCCTCTTTCCCCTATAGAGCCTCAGCCCAAGGAGCCTCCAAAGTCTTCACCAGAGAATCCATCCTTTGTGGAACTTCTCCAGTCCATTCAACAGGCCTGTGGGTGGGCATCCCATGAGATGGACCCCAAGAGAAAAAGGCTAGAACAACATCTGGACCTCAACAATGCAGATTCCCCTCCCCATTCCCCCTTGGGTTGGACCGCATGAGGACTTAACCTCTACCATATGGCAACAGCCATCTATTCCTGCAGTTTATAAAAATCCAACAGGACCTACCATCTCCTGGAAGGCGCTTGCCATTTGGTGACTCTACCTAAAAGCCGATTCTTTATTACAGCAGCCCACTATGGATCAGCCCAGCCTAAACACCAGAGTGCTCCCCACCGGATAAGGGGTCCAAACAAATGGACCAGTATGGCTGCAAGATCTGTGCCTCTTAGACCTTCACCATCTGTTCTTTGAATTATGTGGCTCACATTGTGTCCTTTTGGAAGTTGGCTCTTTCAGTCTTTGGAAAGGAACTCTAGGCCCGACAAGGACCCCGGGAATCTGCTGCTAGAAAAAGTAAGACTCGAGTCTTCCTGCAGCCGTGCCTTGCGGGCCACTTTACGACTCCAATTCTGTGGCTTGTTGCACTGCTGCTGGCATTTGCCTGAGGCGCATTATCTGGCTCAGTCTTGTGGGACTGGCGCAAGATGTTCAGAACACCTTGCTGGTCACCCCCTTCAGGGGTTCTGTACTTTTTGGGGGTGATGCCAAAGACATAACAGAGCTGTAAGAGTGCGGGAGGTCTCTTAAAGGGAAACGGAGTCCCTCAGTGCAGCAGTGGCTGCAGAAACGCCCGATTAAGGCTTTCAACATAAAATACATTTTTTTTAGTACCTGGTGCCCTGGAATTTTAATAGAAAAGATTTGCTCGCTCCATCATGGCAACAGACCCGCAGGCGGACACCTCTCGCACCTCAGGTGACTCCCGCCGCGAAGGTTATGCTAATGAGGGCTACCAACATCTGCCATTTGTTGGTAGCCCTCACTACGTAACCTTCACGGTGGAAGTCACCCGAGGTGCACGAGATGTCCACCTGCGGGTCTGTTGCCATGATGGAGCGAGCAAATCTTTTCTATTAAAATTCCAGGGCACCAGTTACTAAAAAAAAAAAAATTATTTTATGTTGAAAGCCCTAATCGGGCATTTCTGCAGCCGCTTCTGCACTGAGGGACTCTATCGGAGTTTCCCTGTAAAGACGTCTGTTCCCTGTAGTGCTCGGGCCAGAAATGCAAGCAGAATTTCTAGGAGTGCGGATATGTTGTTCATCTACACTTTGGCATGTCCCTTTCCCCTTTAAATCTTGCCGGAAGTCTTCAAGCTGGCTCCTCTCACCCACCTGGGTGGTAAATACCTCTGCTCCACCCCATGATGCCAGATCTTCCTTTCCGCTGGAAGATTCAGGTTCCCTCGTGCTAACTCCAGCCACTGTAGGTCCTGGATTTGCCTTTTTTTTTTTTAACGAAATTAACTCTCAAACTCATCAAGAGTTTTTGACTCCGATAATAGTGCATCGGATATGGAGGACAGTTACCTGCCCCCCGATTTTCGCGTGTACTGCAGGCCTGAAAATTAGCTGCGCCCAATCCCCACTTACCTGTGTGTACTGCCTAGGTGTCGGTCATGACACCACCAACTGTACTTTTTACTTGGCTTTCCATCCCGTGTCCTATGACCGCATGGCGCACCTTAGGTTGGGGAGAGTGGGGAAAAAGGAACCCGCTGGTGAAATCCAAAGAAGCGAGGTGGGCGGTTTCCACGGCCGAGGGATCCGCCGAGCAGCTTGAGCAGGTGAAGGCCTTCAAAGAAGAAGCTGCCCAAGCTTCGGCCAGCCAAAGTTTCTTTGTGCCTCTCAACCTTGGTTGTTCTTTTACAGGTTCCTTCAGAGAGTTGTGCCAGTCTCTCCCCACCGGGGTTAGGCATCCTTGGGCTCGCACTCCTTCTGCCCTCGGAAGAAGGATAAGGATCCATCGTCTTCTAAAAGGAGACGTTCCTGGGACCGAGAGAGGTCAGAGTCCCAGGACACTGCGACCTTGATTTCGGTCGAGATAGCTTCCTCGGCTGCCGGCTTCACGGATCTTCGTCTGGCCAGGCAGAGACCGAGGAATCTTCTGATCTGGCCAAGATTGTTTTTGAGCCGATTTCACAGACTCCGGTCGACAATTCTGTAGAGAGGACCCCGGTCCTTTCTTTCCCCGATGACGAGACACTTCCTTTGGGTGTCCCAATTGAGGGAATTCATGTGGAGCCTCGTTTTTCACAGAGCCCGGTTTCTCCCGATCTTGGTTGACCCAGTCGGTCTCTATCGAGGACTCTGTCTCCTCCTTCGGTGGGAAAACCGAAGAAGGGCCACAGACATTCAAAAAAGAGACGCCGCCACAAGTCCTCATCCTCCTGAAATGAGGAGAGGCTACTACGGAAACTGTTGATGCTGTGAGGAGCTTATGTGGCAACAGCTGATTTTTGGCCGGTCAGAAGCCAGCTACGCCGTCCACCCCGGCCATTACTTGGCCTGTGCCTCAAGGGCAGACACCGACCCCTTCGGTTCCTCCACCTGTGGAGCCGATCGTTTTCCCTAAGCCCTTACCGGTCTCACCACCCATTAGGGTGGAACCACTGCCTAAAAGGCATATCTCGGGGGCTCCCTCGAAAGGGGATTGTCCAGACACTGGGCTTCCCCGATGTCTGTCCACCACGGTTACCCCTGACTGCCCTCGGCGTATTGAGGGGGACATAGGTGGGAGACTACTGTATACTGACTCTTAGGATTTGAATTTCACCGGTTTGCACTCCCATCCGGGTGATGAGTCACTCTCGGCAGGCCTAGAGGAAGGTCCTTCCTCCTTCCCAGGCATCCTCCGCCTCATTTCCGATTCCACCGGAATGCCCTTGGAGTCTAGCCATAAAAAGGCAGAGTACCCCCTTATAGATATTCTTAAGGGGGAAGGGATACCCTGATGGAGGCCTTCCCAGTGGCTGAGACCATTACTGATCCAGCCCTTGAGCTTTGGCAGCGTCCAGCCTCCTGCCCAACACAGTCTGCCCGTATGGCCTGTAAGTATGCGGTGCCTATGGGCTCCCTACTGGGATTCATGGAACATCCCTCGGCTGAGAGCCTGGTGACTGCTTCAGTCTTTGACGTACTGGTAGCTCGGCCGACACAGACCGACCTCCGGACAAGGAGTCCAGAAAACATGGACCACTCTGCCTGTAAGGTCTACGCAGCCTCTTCTTTGGGCCTTCGTCAGGCCAGTTCGGCTGTAATCGTGGCACACTTCTCCCATGCCCTCCTTGGGTCACTGGATGAAGTGCTTCCTCACCTCCCCACGGACATGCAGACCACGGTCAACCAAGTCCGTGATCAGGGCTGTGCTGTTGGCAAACCGCAACTCCAGATGGCCCTGGACATCGGGGATTCTTGTGCCCACTATTTAGCAGCGACAGTGGCCACCTGCAGCAGGGCTTGGCTGCGGTTATCCTCCTTTCTGGTGGATACCCAGCACAAGTTGGCGGCTGTGCCTTTTCTTGGGAATGACTTGTTCGGCCCAGGAGTGGCAGGCCACCTTCAACGTATTGAACAGTCCACCTTGAACGCCACTTTTGCCAAGGGTTCCTCGAGCAAGAACCAGTAGAAGAGGAAGCCTTTTCGGCAGTCCTCCCCTGTGGTCAGACAGCCCTCCTATCAAGGAGGTCAGCAGCAGGCTCAAGCTTGGCACCCTAGGCCCAAGCAGGGCCCTCAACAGCCCCGAAAAGGAGGCCGAGGCGCTGGTCCAGGAGCTTCCACCTCCTCCTCCTCTAAGCCTGGTCAGTGATGGGTCGGGGGTTGCCACCTCTACTCCTGTCAGTGCCTGCCCTGGGTTCTCCCGTGGGGTGGTCGGCTCCGCCACTTTCTTTCCGCCTGGTCCGATATCTCTTTGGACAGGCGGGTTCTAGAAGTGGTTGGGCAGCGACTGCCTCTGGAATTCGAGCAGTACCCTCCCAACCGAGCCTGCACCCCTCGGGAGGAAAGGATATCAGCTTGCACTCAGTCTGCTCTTCGATATGACATAGCTCAGCTCCTCCGCAAGGAGGCGGTAGCTCCAGTGCCGGATCCTCCTACAGACCCAGGCTTGGTATCTAGGTGCTTCCTGGTGCCCAGGCGGACGGTGGGTCGGCGCCCCATCTTATATCTTCATGACCTGAATCAATATGTCAGGTCTTGCACCTTTCGGATGATAACTCTGAACCAGATCATACTATGCCTGGAGTGAAACATGTTGTTCTGTTCACTGAATCTGCAGGACACATTCTTTCACGTCCCAATCCGTCCGTCCCATCAGCGGTTTCTCCGCTTCAGGGTCGAAGGGACCCTGTACGAGTTCCGAGCCATGCCGTTCGGCCTGTCATCGGCCCCACAGGTGTTCACCAAATGCATTGCCGTGGTGGCGGCCCATTTTCGGCGTCTGAGTTTGGATATACCTTTACCTCGACGACTGGCTCTTGGCAGGTTCCTCCCTTCAGGAAGTGGAGAGATCCAGGGATCTGGCTCTTTGAACCTGCTCCCAGCTGGGCCTCCTAATCAGCGAGGCCAAGTTGGAACTCGTGCCCTTGCAGGTGATGGGCTTCATTGGGGCAGAGCTCGACTCCCGGTGGACAGGGCGGAGGTTCTCTCCTCCTCCTTTGCCGAATCATTTCTGGTTGGGCACTTCCATGGTCCGTTGGGCCAGATGGCACATGAGCCCCCTTCAATTGTAGCTGGCCGCCCAGTGGACTCAGCGTCACGGTCATTTCGACCAGCTGATCACTGTGACCCAGAAGATGAGATGCTCTCCAGTGGTGGACCGCCCCAGACCGGTTGCAGGAAGGGATCCAGTTTGTCTGCCCCGAGCAGACGGTCGTCCTCACGACAGATGCCTCTCTCATGGGCTGGGGAGCCCACATGGGGGAACAGGGCCCACAGGTTCTGGACCCCCAAGGGGTACCGATGCCACAGCAGCCTGCTGGAGCTCGGAGCAGTCAGACTGGCACTCCTCAGCTCTGGGGTCAAGTGGTTCAAGTCCAGACGGACAATACCACGACCATGTACTACTTCAACAAACAGGGCAGCGCGCACTCCTGTCTGCTGTGCAAGGAGGCACTCCGAATCTGGACCCTCGTGAGCCATTTGGAGGCGGACCTCCTTGCCATTCATGTGGCAGGAATCTTGAACCAGCTGGCAGATGCTGTCAGCCGTATATGCCAGACATCCCACAAGTGGTCACTTCATCCAGAAGTAGCTTATAGTCTGTTCTCCCATTGGGAGAAACAGACGGTGAACCTGTTTGCCTCTAGGGAAAACACCAAGCTGAGGCTGTATCATGCCCGCTGCACTCAGCAGGGTTTGCTGCAGGGGGATGCCTTCTCGAGGCCGTGGACCTCAGGCCTCCTCTACGCCTTCCCTCCATTTCCCTTGATGCACAAACTGTTATTCAAGGTGAGGAGGGACAAGGTGAAGGTGATCCTGGTAGCCCCAGACTGGCTGCACCAGTTCTGGTATCCAGATCTCCTCAGCCTCAGCTGTAGGCACCTAGTGTGGCTTTGCACACGCCCGGACCGGATATCTCTCAATCTGGGGAAGGTCTTCCATCCAGACCTTCATTCCCTGCACCTGACAGCCTAGTTCCGGCTAGGGTTCCAGGCTTTGAGTCTTTCCGAGGATGTCTAAACTGTGGTGGAGGCATCTAGAAAGGAATCGACCAGGAAATGCTGTGCCTTCCAATGGAAAAGATTTTCCATTTGGTGTCAGGGTACAAGTCTGGACCCCTCTTCCTGTCCTGTGGCTAGAATTCTCTTCCACCTTTGGTCTCTCTCCAAAGGGGGTCTCCGGTTATCGACCCTTAGGGTGCACCTGGCAGCCATCTCTGCTTACCAGGCATGGGCCGGTAAGTCGACATTGGCACAGGAGACGGTGGGCGCTTTTTCAAAGGCCTGGATCACATATCCCCTCCGGTGCGTGAACCTCCACCTCCGTGGGATCTCTTGCGGGTTTTGGCAAAGCTCTTGGGCAAGCTATTCGAACCCATACACAAGTGCATGCTCACACTTGTCATGGAAGACTGCCTTCCTGGTGGCTATCACGTCACCCAGAAGGGCAGGGGAGCTCCAGGTGCTTTCGGTGGGCTCCCCTTATCTGGTCTTTCACAGGGACAAAGTTGTCCTGCATCCCACCCGAAATTCCTCCCGAAGGTGGTGTCAGGAGTTTCACCTTAACCAGGTGTTGACTCTGCCGGTATACTACCCTACACCTCGGACGTAGAGTACAGGCTCCATATCTTGGACCCGAGACATGCTCTCTCCTATTGTAAGGAGAGGACGGCTGAAATTTGTGGAGAGGTTCGCCAGCTGTTTGCCACATACGCTGAAGCCACTTCTGGCAGACCTGCAGCCAAACAGACCATAGCAAGATGGATTACATCATGCATAGGTCTGTGCTATGAGTCGGCAGGTAAGGGGACTCCCAAAGGGTTAAGGGCCAACTCTACCCGCCAAACAGCTGCTTCGGTGGCTGCTTCCATGGACATCCCTATACAGGAAATCTGTCGGGCTGCTACCTGGAAGTCAGCAAACGCTTTCATTACCCATTACCACATCAACCTGGAGTCACGCTGGGATGCTGATTTTGGGGCCTCTGTTCTCCAATCTGTATTTCCCAAGTAGAGGGGTGCGCCTTGCCTCCCTCCTCCCGGAGAACTGCTTGGAGTCTGCTGAAGAGTGTGAATGAACATGTACCACTCCTAGAACTGCTGTTACAAGTGAGTAACCTGTTCTTCTAGGGACATGGATATGATGTTCATCCACACTGTTGGCAGGTTCCTTGCCGCTTTAAATCTTGCCGGAAGGTCTTCAAGCTGGCTCCTCCTACCCACCCGGGTGGTAAAACCCTCGGCTCTGCCCCATGATGCCAGATCTTCCTTACCACTTGGAAGCTCAGGTTCCCTCAACACTCTGTGTATAGACTGGATCCTAACTCTTCAGTTCACCTGAAAATAATTTTAAAATTTTCAAGACGTCGGTCAAATTCTTCCTTTGCGGCTGCGATGGACAAATCGACTCCCGGTTTTCGGCGGTGCCCATGCGGGCCGAAGATGATCCTGGATGGATCCGCACTCCACGTGCGTCTGCTGCTTCAGGCTTGACCACGACTCGCGAGTTGTGCAGGTTTTTCTCGGCCAACGTTCTTGAAGACCGCGCTGCCCGGCTACAACCTGGGTGCCCCGAGAAACGTGGCCCATTGGGTAGTGTCCGTGGCGGCTGGCTTGGCAGAGCAACTCGAGCAGATGATCGCCCTCGAGGAGGAGGAGGCCCAAGCCGCATCCTCATCTTCCTTGGTCATGGCATTTATCCCTCTCTCTTTGGGATCCTCCTACACAGCTTCTTTTAAGGAGCTTTGCCAGTTCCTCTCCACGAAGGGTGAGGGGCCATCGGGATACTCTTCTCTGTCAAAGGACTTGAAGGTAAGTGGAACCGTCTGTTAGTGGGAGTGGGAGAAGTCCCCTTCCCCAGACAGTCGACTCTCTACTTCGGTCGAGGTTGCGGCTAAGGCTGCTGGCTTCACGGTGTCCCCGTCAGGTCAGCTGACCGAGACACTCGACGCAGTCGAGATTTTTCTCAACCCGTCGAATGGGTTGTCGACTGAAGCAGGCAGTCCTTCATCACCGGTTCCCCCGGTGGAAACCCATGACTTTCCTGTGCCGGAGTCCCCGGTCAAGGCTCCTGAGCCAAGGGAGGAGCAGGTGTCCTCCGCCTCCTCCCAGACCCACCCTCAAACACAGAGGTTCTCGGTCTCTATCTTGGACCTCGTCTTGGTCCAGCTGATCCCGCCAATACTGGTGGTCTCTGTCTGGGCACCGAGGAAATCGGCGGTGCCGCTCGTCCTAGTCTTCCTCCTCGGAAGGAGAGGCTTCGCAAATTGCATCGATGCTAAGGGAACTTAATGTGGCAGCAGCTCCTTTTGTCCGGGAACAAGCTGATGCCGTCGCCTTCACCGGCCAATAAGTGGCTGTCACCTGAAAGGCTGAAACAACCCCTTGCGGTGGCCAAGGTGCCCAAACCTGGGCCAGTTCGGCTAAAACCAGCTGCCCCAACGAATGTGGTGGAAACTCCGCCTCCACAACTGGTCCAGGGCATGACCAAGGATTCTTGGTTGGGTCTGGGTCTGCCCCACCGGTTGTCGGTCACCCTCACTCCCGACCGTCCTCAGCAGGTGGCGGGTGGCTCAGGCCCCAGGCAGCTCTTCACAGACTCCTCGGAGTCTGACGACGACTCCTCCATTTTCCAGGCACCTTGACCTGGAGTCCTCCGGGGCAGTCGATGGACGAGAGTCTATCATTCATGGGTCTGCTTCGGCTCATCTCTGAATCCACCGGGATGCAGCTTGAGCCCGTATCCAAGCGGACCAAGTATCCCCTGACGGAGATAATGGACCAAGGGGATTCTCCCACGGAGGCCTTTCCAGTGGCTGAAGCCATTGTTGGCCCAGCCTTGGAGCTTTGGCAGGGGCCGGCTTCCTGTCCTGTGCCTTCGGCCAGGAAGTATGCGGTCCCTACCGGCTCTTTGTCCGGTTTTTCAGAACACTCTTCTGCGGACGGGTTGGTCACCGATAGCGTTTCCGGTGCTCCGGGAACACTAGGGATGTGGATAAGCCCTCCGACAAGAAGTCCAAAAAGCTGGACTATGCTGGGCGCAAGGTATACACTGCGTTCTCCCATGGCCTCAGTCAGGCCAGCTCGGCTGTACTGATGGCTCACTTCTCCCACGCCCTAATGGGCTCCCTGGATGAGGTGATGCCCTCATCTCCCGGCAGACCTGCAGACTATGGTCAAGCAGGTGCGGGATCAGGGAAGGGCAGTGGCGAAACAGCAGCTCAAAATGGCTCTAGATTGCCGAGACTCCTGTGCCTGGTCAGTAGTGGCCGCAGTGGCCATGCGCTGCAGAGCCTGGCTGAGGATATCCACCTTTACGGCGGATACCCAGTACAAATTGGCGGACGTCCCGATCATGGGGACCAAGCTGTTCGACACTGTAGTGGAAGGCCACCTCCAGAGGATCGAAAAGTCCAACGCCACCTTGGACTCTCACTTCTGCTCAGGACAAGGGCTGTCGTCAGCAACACAAGTCCTTTCGACCTTCTGCCCCTGCGGCACGTCCGGCCCAGCAACACCAGCATCAGGGCAAGCAGGCTCGCGCTTGGCACCCCAAAGCCAAGCCTGCAGCTTCCTCCAGTAGGAAGCAGGGAGGAAAAGGCCCAGGAGGTCCCTCTGCTGGTCCTTCCTCCAAGCCTGCCCAGTGACTGGTTGAGGGGTGTCGCCCGCAGCCTCATCGCTCCCCCCGAGTTCCCCCTGTGGGGGGGGGGGGCTCCGCCACTTCCTTTCCACTTGGTCCGCTATCACCACAGACCACTGGGTGTTGGAGGTGATAGGGAAGGGTCTGCCTCTGGCGTTCGAGCAGGCCCCGCCCTTTCGAGCCATCGCCCCACGCGGGGGCTACTCGGTTTGCAGCCTCTCTGTCGGCTCATCGAGCTGACATTGCCCTGCTCCTCGAAAAGGAGGTGATCAGGAAGGTGGCGGATCCTCCACCAGACCCAGGGTTTGTGTCCAGGTACTTTCTGGTCCCGAAACGGATGGGGGGCTGGTGCCCATTCTAGATCTGCATGACCTGAACAGTTTCCTAAGGTCTCGAACCTTCAGGATGGTCACTCTGGCTCAGATCATTCCATCCCTGGAACGAGGTGCGTGGTTCTGTTCTCTGGACCTCCAGGATGTGTTCTTTCACTTACCAATCCGTCCGTCCCACCAGCGATTCCTCAGTGTCAGAGCAGAGGGATCCCTCTATGAGTTCCGGGCCATGCCCTTCGGTCTTTCTCTAGCTCCCAGGGTCTTCACCAAATGCATGGCAGTGGTGGCAGCATTCCTGCTGCACCGAAGGGTCCAGGTGTACCCCTACCTGGACGACTGGCTGATTGCGGCCTCCTCCAGAATGGAGGTGGAGCGGTCCAGGGATTTGGCCCTCCAAGTTTGCTCTCAAGTTGGCCTCCTTATCAGCAAGGCCAAGTCAGAACTCGTGCCAAAGCAGGGGATCCAGTCCATCGGAACAGAGCTAGACACTCTGCGAGCCAGAGCACGGCTCCCGGTGGACAGGACCGAGGTTCTTTCCTCCTGTGCCCAATCATTTCAGGTTGGACAATCGCACCCTGCCCAGGACTTCCTGCTCCTCCTGGGCCTCATGGCAGCCTGCTCCAGCATGGTCCGATGGGCCCGTTGGTACGTGCGTCCCTTACAATGGGGTCTGGCCAGCCAGTGGTCATAGCGCTCTGGTCCTTTGGAGCAGCCAGTGACAGTGACCAGGAGATGTGGAACGCTTTCCAGTGGTGGATCGTTCCAGCTCATGTGCAGGAGGGCATCCCGTTTTGTCCACCCCGAGCCAGCGGTCTCCCTATCTACCGCCTCTCTGGATTGGGGTGCCCATCTGGGGGAGCACAGAATGCATGGCCTCTGGTCCCCTTGGGAGTCCCGGTGCCACATCAAGCTGCTGGAGCTTCGAGCGGTTCGTCTAGCCCTCACCACCTTCGCTCCATTTGTACGGGGTCAAGTGATCCAGGTCCAGAGAGACAATACGACCATGTACTACCTAAACCGCCAGGGCAGGACGCGCTCCATGCCTTTGTGCAGGGAAGCTCTCCACATTTGGTCCCTCGTGCCCAGCTTGGAGGCGGATCTCCTTGCCATTCATGTGGCAGGAGCCTCCAACTTTCTGGTCGATGCCCTAAGCCGGGTAGGAGCTGCGTCTCACGAGTGGTCTCTCCTGCCGGAGGTAGTACATGATCTGTTCTTCCACTGGTGCATGCCTCAGGTGGACCTGTTTGCTTCCAGGGAGAATGCGAAGCTGAGACTGTTTCATGCCCGCCCCCCTCAACAGGGCTTACTGCAGGGGGATTCCTTCTCAAGGCCGTGGATCCCGGGCCTCTTCTGCGCCTTTCTCCCATTTCTACAAGGCGAGGAGAGACAAGGTGCAGGTGATTCTGGTAGCCCCAGACTGGCCACGCCAGTTCTGGTATCCTGATCTTTTCAGTCTCGGCTCCTGGCTCCCAGCCTGCCCGGACCTGATCTCAATCAATCAGGGAAAGGTATTCCATCCGGACCTTCAATCCTGCACCTGACGGCCTGGTTCCTGAGCGGCTAGAGTTTCAGGCCTTGGGTCTTTCTGACGAGATTCTCAACATTGTTGAGGCTTCCCGTAAGGAGTCGACCAGAAAATGCTATGCCTTTAAATGGAAGAGGTTCTCCATTTGGTGTCAGGGCAAGGGCCTGGACCCTTCCTCCTGTTCCTTGGCAAGCATTCTGGACTACCTGTGGTTCCTTTCTCAACAAGGACTTCGGTCGACGACCCTTAAGGTGCACCTGCCAGCCCTCTCTGCTTACCAGGCGTGGGCCGGGAAGCAGTCGGTGGCACAGGAGAAGGTGATCGGGTGCTTTTTTTAAAGGCCTTGATCACACATCCCCTCTGGTGTACGAACCTCCACCTCCGTGGGATCTACTGCTGGTAGTGGCTAAGCTCATGGGCAAGCCATTTGAACTGATGCACAGGTGTGACATCTCTCAGCTGTCGTGGAAGACTGCCTTCTTGGTGGCTATCATGTCAGCCAGGATGGAAGAGCTCCAGGCGCTTTCCATAGTCTCCTTATCTGGTCTTCCACAGGGACAAGGTTGTCCTTCGCCCCCAACGGAAATTCCTTCCGAAGGTGGTATCTGAGTTTCACCTTAACCAGGTGTTGAGACTGCCGGTTTTCTACCTCGGTCACACCTGGGAGGCTGAATATAGGCTCCATACTTTGGACCCTAGAAGAGGGCTCGGTTACTATAAGGAGTGGACGGCTGAAGTTCGGGGAGAGGTTCGCCAGCTGTTTGTCACCTACGCTGAATCCGCACCTTGCAGACCTGCAGCCAAGCAGTCGATAGTCAGGTGGGTCACCTCCTGCATAGATCTCTGCTATAGGTTGGCGGGCATGGAGCCTCCCAGAGGGATAAGAGCTTATTCTACCCGCCATACCACTGCATCGGTGGCTGCTTCTAGGGACGTCCCTATCCAGGAAATCTGCAGGGCTGCTACCTGGAAGTGGGCCACACCTTCATTACCCATTACCACATCGACCTTGAGTCAATCCGGGATGCTGGTTTTTGGGTCCTCGGTTCTCCAGTCATTATTCCTTAAGTAGGGGGTGTGCGCCTTGCCTCCCTCCTCTCGAACTGCTAGGAGTCTGCCAGACAGTGTAGATGAAAAACATATCTGTGTCCCTAGAAATACAGGTTACTCACCTGTAACAGGAGTTATAGGAATGGTACATGTTGTTCATCCACATGACCCACCCGGCCTCCCTGACTCTCTTCCCCCACACACCCCGGGAGAGAGGGTGGAATAGGCAGAACCAGGGCAGACGATGGGGCAGGTGTCATGCCACTGGTTTCAGTACCCGGACTCCTCAGACGAACTCCCAAAAGGCCGCTGGATGCGGCATAGCGGCTCTCCCCTCCGCATCCTGACTCAAGGGTGTTCCCTTTCACCACCTCATGCATCTCTGCAGGAGCCAGTGGGCGGGAAGGTTCGCCCTCCACCTGGAAGGATGGAAGGTAATAACCGCAGATGCTTGTGTGCTCCGGCTAGTCACAAGAGGACACTTCATCGAATTCCTGGAGAGGCCCCCGGGCAATCCACTGGGAAGGTCCCATTACCTCTCAGACCATCTAAATTTGTTCCATCAAGAAATCCAAGCTCCATTGCTAAAATCAGCAATAGAGCTTTTTCCGCCAGGGCAGATAGGAAGGGGATATCACTCCCACTTTTTCCTAGGGCCCAAAAAGACTGGAGATCTCAGACTTATTCTAGATCTTGGCCTCTTTGTAGAATACAAGAGATTTTGCATGTTGACCTTCTAGAGACTCCTTTCCCTGCTCCTGCAAAACCATTGGTTATGCTCACTGGACATGCAGTACAAAAAGTACTGCTTCTTTGCACAGTACCTGCACATCCCCTCCTCCCAGTCCGCCACAGTTTCCTGAGATTCTCCTTTCAGGAGAACCACTGTGTGTTAAAGGCCCTTCCTTTTGGCCTCTCCTCAGCACCTCTGGTTTTTACCAAGTGCCTGGCGGTGGTGGCTGTGGCCCTGTGCTGCAAGGGGATTTGTGTTCCCTTACCTGGATGACTTGCTGCTGTCAGCACAGTTTCAGAACAGTCTGCTGGATTCTCTATCCACCACCCTGGACCTTTTCTCCAGCCTTGGCATCACTGTAAATTATCCCAAGTCTCAGCTCTCACCCTCCCAGCGACTTCAGTTCATTGGAGCTGTGCTGGATACGGTTCAGGGCAGTGCCTTCCTTCCTGCAGAAAGAGCGGAAACCCTGGCTCAACAAGCAGAGCTGGTCTGCTCCTCTTGCAGGACCTCAGCGTGCTCTATTCTCTACGTGCTGGGTCTCATGGTGGCTGCCATACCCACAGTCCCTTTGGCCAGACTGCACATGAAGGTGACCCAGTGGTCCCTCTGGGTCCAGTGGAATGGAGGCTTGCTCAACATGGATCACAGGGTCCTAGTCTCCAGCATCTTGAAGAGGGCTCTCCTCTGGTGGCAGGATCTATCCAACCTTTGGTGGGGAGGATTCTGTTCCAACCCCCTCCATGACCCTCATGACAGATGCCTCGGGCTATTGTTGGGAGACCACTGGACTCTAGTAACATGGTCTCTTCTAGAGGAGCATCTGCATATCAGCATTCTGGAGATGACAGCAGTGCGTATGCTCTCCAGGCCTTTCAGTCCCTCTTACTTCTGTTCCAGACAACACGGCCATGGTCTGGTACATCAACAAACGGGGAGGCACCCGATCGTACCCCCTTTGCAGGGAGGTGATGCTGGTGTGGTGTTGGGCAGTCCAGCACGTTCTGACATTGATAGCAGTCCATGTCCCAGGAAGCAACAATATCCTGGTGGATAAGCTCAGCTGAACTGTTGCTTGGGCTCATGAGTGGGAGCTAAAGCAGGAAGTAATGGAAGATCTCTTCCTTCAGTGGGGTCGGAAAGAAAGACCTATTTGCCTCCTCATACAATGCAGAAGTACCCAGCTTTTGCTCACTCGTTCGTGAGTGTGGCATTTTCTGGTGAGACATGCCTTCTCTATCTTGGATAGGGAGATTCCTGTACTCTTTCCCTCCCTTTCCCCTTCTGCAGAAGCTCCAGGCAGAGGGGACCCACATGATTCTCACTGCCTTTCTGTGGCTTTGGCAGATTTGGTTTTCTCTGCTGCTGCAGCTGATGATGGAACCCCAGTACCTCTTCCTCTCTATCTCAGGAGTAGGGCAGCCTGGTGCATCCGAGCCTCACGTCTCCATCTGCATGCGTGGCACCTTTGGACATAGTCGCCTCATGTACACAGATGGTCACAGTCTGGAAAACAAGGTCCCAGACCTGCAGGCAATAATGAGTGGCTAAATTGAACATAGTGGCCATTGGCGAGACAAGGTTCACCAGTAACCACATTTAGGAGACTTCAGTACCCGGCTATGTACTTTTAAGAAGAGACTGAGGTGCAAAAGGACAGCGGGGGTGGAGTGGTCCTTTGTCAATGAAAATATCAAAGCTGTAGAAATTCAGAATACACATAAGGAGCCAAAAGAACTGAGGGTCACCATGGAAACAGGAAATGGGACCGTCATGCAAACGGGGGTTGTTGACAGGCTTCCAGACCAGGGGGCGGACATAGACACATTAATGTTAAATATACAAAACATGACGGCTAAATGGGAGGTTCTGATAATGGGAGACTTCAACATACCAGAAACAGATTGGTCAATACCAGCAAGAACATCTGCTGGAACTAGACACACAGTGGATTCCCTTTAGGGGGAGGGCCTCAAACAACTGGTAGAACAATACACAAGGGACAAGGCTATCCTGCATCAAGTACTGACTAATGGGGAAAGGATAGATCTCCAGGTAGATCACCTGGGGGCCAGTGACCATCACATGGTATGGTTCAGCTTGGCCACTGGAACTAAATCATCCCATTCGAAGGCAAAAATATGGGACTTCAGATGAGCTGACTCTCTGATAAGATGGTCAACGTAGTTAAGCTAGCCCTGGCATTAAGAAATCCAGGTGAGGGGTACTGGCAGAGTGGGCAAGCATTAAGGATGCAATACTTGAAGCAACATCCCACTGTTAGAAAAGAGCAAAGAAGAAGGAAACCACTTTGGTTCTCAAATAGTAGCAGAAAAGGTCTGAGCCAAAAGGCTGGCCTCCAGAAAATATAAGGGAATGCTAAAGCAGTGGGAGGAAGATAGGGAGGCATACCAAACGTCCCTAAGGGAAGGCAAGCAAAAGCCCAAACTGAGGAATCACCAGCACGAACAGTAAAAATGGGGGACAATACTTTTTTATACTAATGTATCTATAGAAAGTCTGGGGGTATTGCTAAGATCAAAGGGGATAAGGGGGAGTGTGAGGAGGAGGACCAAGGAAAAGCATCTATCCTAAATAGATACTTCTCAGTATTTACTGAGGAGAAGGTAGGGCAGGGCCCACAGCTCAGCACCATGGATACGGAAGAGGTGTGCACTAGTCCCCTCACAAGAGTGTCCTACAAGAGCTCGCTAAGCTCAGGGTGGACAAAGCAATGTAATCTGGCATACATCCCAGGGTACTAAAGGAGCTAAGTGTGGAACTAGCAGAGCCAGTATCAGAACTGTTTAGTAAGTCTCTGAGCACAGGAGAGGTCCCAGAAGACTGGAAAGGCTCATGTGATCCCGCTCCACAAGAGTGGTAGCAGGGAACTACGGACCAGTCAGTCTTGCCTCAGAAGTGGGCAAGATTATGGAGGCACTCCTTAAGGAAAGGAAAGTGCAACACCTGGAATCCATAGCACAGGATCCAAGACAGCATGGGTTTACAATAGGAAGGTTCTGTCAGACTAATCTCAGATTATTTATCTCTCTCTCCCCCGCAGTCCTCTGCATCCATCTGATGTAGTCTCCCCCGACCCCCACGACTTGCCCTTCGTGGCAGGGGGTGGGGAGTGACTTGACCCACCGCACCGGATTTAGTGTTCGGGGAGGTACCTTCCCGGGCCGTTGCGGAGGTGGACCATCATCATCATCCTTGCAGAGGACTCCCATTTTCAACTCTTTCCTCCCTGAGGTCGTGGAGTGAAATGGCACCAGTGGTGTGCACGTACCCCCACCAAGTACCTGCTGCAGACTCCGCCCACGGTCTCAGTGCTGACATGCCACCTCCCAGCCTCCGCTAGATGGCAGGCAATCGCAGAGCACTGCAATCCACCCCCCTCCCTGGAAAAGGAGCAGTCCTGGGGATGCTCGATCCCTCTCCTCCCTGCCAACCCCCGGCGTTCCATGTCCATTCCCGAACACTGGTCGCCGGTGTGATGCAAGGTAAGGCATCCAGCACCACTGGGCTGGCCGATCGCATAGATTTCTTTGACTGAGTAACCAGAGTGGTGGACCAAGGGGGAGCAGTTGATGTCGCCTACCTTGACTTCAGCAATGCTTTCAATACTGATCCACATAGATTGATTAATAAGCTGGGAGGCTCAGGGTGGGTCAGAAGTTGGTCAACTGGTTGGCAGGCAGAAAACTGACAGTGATGGTAAATGATACATAGAAGATATGCAAGTCACAAGTGGGGGTACCTCAAGGATCAGTCCTAGGGCCAATCCTCTTCAGTATCTTCATCAGTGACATTTCAGATGACACCAAGATCTGCAACAGAGTAGATGATCCAGATGAGGTGGGCAGAATGAGAAGAGATCTGGATAAACTGGCAAAATGGTCGGAAGAGTGGCAACTGGGGTTTAATGCAAAGAGGTGGAAGCTCATGCACATAGAGAAGAGAAATCCTGAAGCCACCTATAAGTTGGGGATGTTGCTGGCAATTACAAGGGAAGAAAGACTTTGGTATCATCATCACTGATATGACTTGAAATCATCCAAGCAGGCCACTAAAATAGTAGGTAAGGCTAGAGGGATGTTGGGGTGTATTAGTAGGGGTATCGCAAGTCGTAAGATGGAGGTGGTAGTTCATCTTTAATAGATACTGGAGTTCTGCGTGCGGTACTGGAGGCTGCACCTGCACAAGGACATTAACAAAATTGAGGCAGTCCAGAGAAGGGCAACTAAAATGGTGCAGGGACTGCATTAGAAAACATAAGGACAGATTAGCGGAGCTCAATATGTATACCCTAGAGCAAAGGACTGAGAGGGGTGCTATGATTGAAACATTCAAACATCTTTAGGGCATTGACAAAGTGAAAAAGTCTAACATCTTTTAATATAAGAAAAATAGCAGGAAAAGACACAGCATGAGATTAGAGGGAGTCCGATTTAAGGAGTAATGTGAGGAAGTTCTTTTTCACAAAGGGTGGTGGATGCATGGAACGGACTACCTCAGGAAGTAGTGGCTATGAATATAATGCAGGGCTTCAAACAGGCATGGGGAGGGCATAAGGGAGCAATATAGGTGAGTATGAATAGATAGGCCATTAACAGAGTACAGTCCTATGGCATATTTATATGGTAGAAAAAGAAATGGGCAGACTGGATGGGCCTTGCAGTCCTTATCTGCTGTCTGGTTCTATGTTTCTCACGATTTGATGCATCTTCCAGAGTCGCTGAGGTCCTAGTGGAGGCCAGAAAGCCCTCCACGAGATCCATGTATGCTATGAAATGGAAGATGTATTCTATTTGGGCTGCAGCCAAAGGTCTGGACCCTTTTTCTTGCTTGGCACCCCAGGTCCTCGAGCACTTCTTGTACCTGTCTGGCCTCGGCTATTCTTCGCTGAAGGCACACCTATCTGCAGTTTCAGCCTACTACCTTCTGCTGGAGGACAAAACAATCGCTCAGTTGGAGGTCTCCAAAATCTTCAAAGGATTCTCCATCTGAAACCTTCAGTCAGAATCTAGCCCCGGGATTTGAATTTATTGTAGAAAAACTTACTTTGCCCCCTTTGAGCTGGCAGCAAGTTGCGACATGTGTTGCTTATCTTGGAAAGTGCTCTTTTAGTCTCCATTACCTCTGCTCAAGAGTTTCAGAGCTTCAAGCCCTCGCTTGTAAGGGGCCTTATTTGATTTTCCACAGAGAACAGGTGGCTTTATGGATGAACCCTTTTCTTCCAAAGGTAGTTTGAATTTACTTTGAATCAGGATGTTGAACTGCCAGTATACTACCCAGAGTACTCCAATTGGGGGAGATACCGCTTGCACACCTTGGATGTGCATAGGATTCTGAGATAACATCAACTCTAGGACCAAAGAGGACCGGAAGTGTAACCAGTGTTTGTTGCTTTCGCTCCCAAATGGCAAGGCCATTTCCAAACAGGGTTTTTCACAATGGTTGGCTAACTGCATCTCGTACGTCTACAAATGAGTAAGCCCTTCGGGGTGAAAGGCTATTCTACCTGGTACATGGCCGCCTGACTGCCTTCCTGAGAAATGTGTCCACTGTGGATATTTGTGCAGAGGCCACTTGGTCTTCCATCCTTACCTTCACCAAGCACTGCAGTCTGGACAGTGCCTCTAGGTGCAGAGCCAATTTCAGCCTCGCTGTCCTACAAGGTCTCCTATCCTAAGCAGACCTCTAGTTAGCAGATGCTTCCTCCTCCCATAACCTAGTCTCCTTTTTTTCTTCGACTGCTTGGTATTCAGTCCTTTGTGAAGACCTACTGCAGGAACCCTCTCAAACTAAGATATAGCGGTTCTAGGAGCATGGATATGTTCATCCATACTCTTTGGTATGTCCCCTTCCACTTTTTTAAGATGGACCAGAAGACTTCAAGCTGGCTCCTCCCACCCACCTACGTGGGAAGATTCAGGTTGCCTCCCTCATGCTCACGCATTTTGTAGGCCCTGGCTTTCAAATCTTCGGTTATTCAGAAAATTCGCATTGTTCGCGTTAGCGATTGCAAGTTTGCTGCTTCGATTATGGAAGACAAGTCTTCCCAGAATTCATCAGTGCCCTTCGGCCAGAAAATGTTACACATGATTTCCACACACACACACACACACGTCTATTGCCTCAGTCGACGATGACACTCGAAATGTAATGTATATCTTGCCTTTCATACCAACGTCCTCATCTACCATCTCGCACGCCTGAAGCTGGGAAAGCCAGAGTAGAGGAACCCTCCTGTGAAATACAAGGAGACTCCTTGTGTGGTTTTTGCGGCTGCGGGATCCGCCAAGCAATTGGAACACATGCAGGCATTCAGGGAGGAAGCGGCTTGTGCTGCAGAGACTTTGAGCTTCTTTGTTCTGCTCAACCTGGGCTCCACCTTCTCTAGTTCCTTCCAAGAGTTGTGCCAGTCTTTCCCGACCAACGGAGAGGCGCCTGCGGGCTCGCACTTCTCTCGATCCTGTAAGCAGGAGAAGGATCCAGGATCATCTTCATCTCGATGGGGACGTTCTTGGGAGCGGGAGAGATCTCTATCCCAGGAGTCTGTGGTCTTGACTTCGGTCGAGATTGCTTCTTTGGCCGCTGGCTTTACCGTCCTTAGTCGACCGAATTATTGACCGACTATGCTGAAATCGTGATCAATCCGATCGACCTGATATGGCAGATTCCAGTCGATTCCCTCGATTGAACCCCATATCTGGTCTTTCCAGATGATGAGACCCAGCCTGGTGGGACTCCCATTGAAAAAGTGGTCCCTGATCCCGGGAAATCACCGGTCCCAACGGTATCTCCCGAGCAACTGACAGGCCGAGGAAGAGCCATAAATGCTCTAAAAAGAGGCAACGCCATTGGTCATCCTTGGATGAGGAGAGGCTCCGGCACTACGAGGACCTCGTGGCAAAAGCTAATTTTGACCGGGCACAAGCTGACACCGGCCATTACCTGGCTTTCCCCTCCTAGGCTGAAGCAGACTCCTTCGGAGCAGATTAAATCTGTTCCTCAGCCAGCTGAGCTGGGAAAACCACCAGTTCGGCCCAAAACAGTCTCTTCACTGATTGTGGTGGAACCACCGCTCAGAAAGCCTGTGGGAGGGGCTCCTATCAAGGAAGATATACCAGACACCGGGCTTCTCCGGCGGTTGTCAGTCAGTCACCCTGGACTGTCCTTGGCGAGTCGAAGGTGACCTGGGTGGTTGGCATTTATACCCAGATTCCTCTGATTCGGATGTCACCGGCTTGCATTCTCATCCAGGTGATGATGAATCAACTGATGACTTGGAGACGGAAGAAGGTCCCTCGTCTTTTCAAGGGATTCATTACCTCATCTCTGAATCTACAGGGTTGCCCCTGAAGCCAATCCAGAAAAAGGTGGAGTACCTTCTTACGGACATCCTTAAGGGAGGGAATACCCAGACGGAGGCTTTTCCTGTGCCTGAGGCTATTGTTGGCCCAGCCCTAGAACTTTGGCAGCGCCCTACTTGTAATCCAGCTCCGTCTGCCCATATGGCCTGCAAGTATGCAGTGCCCATGGGGTCCCTTGCGAATTCACAGAGCACCCTTTGGCCGAGAGCCTGGTGACCGCCTCTGTGTTCAGGCATGTACTGACGGTTCAGCTGACACTGACCACCTGATAGAGTCAAGGCTTTTGAACCATTCAGCCAGGAAGGTCTACACGGCTTCCTCCTTGTGCCTTCGTCAGGCAAGTTCGGCCATCGTTATGGCCCAGTTCTCTCTCGCCCTTTTAGGGTCGCTGGATAAAGTCTTTCAACATCTCCCTGCAGACATGCAGGTCTGGGATCAGGGCTGAGCTGTTGCCAAACAGCAGCTTCAGACTGCCCTGGACATTGGGGATTTTTGTGCCTGCTCGATGGCTGCTGCAGTTGCCTCTCGTCGCAGGGCTTGGCTGAGGCTCTCCTCCTTTCCAGCAGATACCCAACACAAAGTAACTGATGTGCCCTTCCTCGGGACCGACTTGTTCAGCCCAGGAGTGGCAGTCACCTTCAGCGCATTGAGCAGTCCGGTGCCACCTTGGACGCTACTTCTGCCAAGGATTCTTCGGGCAAGAACCAGGAGAAGAAAAGCCTTTTTAGGGACATGGATATGTTGTTCATCCACACTGTCTGGCAGGTTCCTTGCTGCTTTAAATCTTGCCGGAAGGTCTTGAAGCTGGCTCCTCCCACCCACCTGGGTGGTAAAACTCTGCTTCGCCCCATGACGTAGATCTTCCTTACTGCTTGGAAGCTCAGGTTCCCTCTAGCAGCTCTCGTATAGACTGGATCCTAATTCTTGATTACCTGAAACTAATCCTTAAGTTTTCAAGACTTCGGTATAAATTGCTCCCTCGTGGCTGCGATGGACAAATCGACTACCGGTTTTCGGCGGTGCCCATGTGGGCAGAAAATGTCCTGGACGGATCTGCACTCCACATGCGTCTACTGCCTCAGCCTAGATCATGATCCGCAGGCCTGCGAGTTATGCCATTCGTTTTCAGCCAGCGTCCTGGAAGACCGCGCTGCCCGGTTACAGCTTGGGCGCCCGAGAAGTGCTACCCGCTGGTGAAGTCCAAGGAGGCCCGTTAGACTGTGTCCGGTGGCTGGCTCGGCTGAGCAACTGGAGCAGATGATCGCCCTCGAAGAGGAGGCGGCCCAGGCCGCATCTTCATCTTCCTCGGTCGTGGCATTTATCCCGCTCTCTCGTGGATCCTCCTACACAGCTTCTTTTAAGGAGCTTTGCCAATTCCTCTCCACGAAGGGAGAGGGGTCATCAGGACATTCTGCATGGTCCAAAAAGAAGGACTCAAAAGGTAAGTCCCACCGTTGGCTTTTGTGGGAGCGGGAGAGGTCCCCTTCCCCAGACAGTAGACACTCTACTTCAGTCGAGGTTGCGGCTAAGGCCGCTGGCTTCACTGTGTCCCAGTGAGATTTTTCTCGACCCGTCGGATGGGCTGTCGACTGGTGAAGCCGACAACCATTCTTCACCGGTTCCCCCGGTGGAGACCGAGGACTTGCCTGTGCCTCCTGTGCCGGAGTCCCAAGTCAGGGCTTCCGAGCCGAGGGAAGAGCGGGTGTCCCCACCCCTTCCCAGACCCGCCCTTGGGAACACCGAGGGTCTCTGTCTCGGACCTCATCTCTGTCCAACCGATGCAGACATCGGCAGTCTCTGCACCAAAGTGGTGGCGCTGCTCGTCCTAGTCTTCCTCCTCGCAAGAGGAGAGGCTTCGGCGCAAGTTGCGTCGACGCTACGATGACCTAATATGGCAGCAGTTACCTCTGTCCGGGAACAAGCCGTCGCCTTCCCCGGCCATCAAGTGGCTGTCACCCGAACGGCTGAAACAACCCCTCGCTGTAGTCGAGGTGCCCAAGCCTGGGCCAGTTGTTCGGCCAAAACCAGCTGCCCCACCAATTTGTGGTGGAACCTCCGCCTCCACAACCGAAATCGAGGGCGCCGACCAAGGACTCTCGGTCGGGTCAGGGTCTGCCCCACAGGTTGTCGGATCACCCTCCCTTCCGACAGTCCTCGGCAGGTGGAGGGTGGCTCAGGCCCCAGGTAGCTCTTCGCGGACTCCTTGGAGTCCGATGATTCCTCCCTGTTTTCCAGGCCCCTTGACCTGGAGTCCTCTGGGGGCAGTTGATGGACAAGAGCCAATCATCCTTTATGGGTCTGCTTCGGCTCATCTCAGAGTCCACCGGGATGCAGCTCGAGCCCGTATCCAAGCGGGCCAAGTATCCCCCGATGGAGATACTGGACCGAGGGGATTCGTCCACGAAGGCCTATCCGGTGGCTGAAGCCATTGATGGCCCAGCCTTGGAGCTTTGGCAGCGACCGGTTTCCTGTCCTGCGCCTTCGGCCAGGATGGCTAGGAAGTATGCGGTCCCTACCGGCTCTTTGTCCGGTTTTTTGGAGCACCCTTCCGCGGAGGGGTTGGTCACCGATAGCGTGTACAGCGTTCCGGGAACACTAGGGATGTGGACTATGCCGGGCGTAAGGTGTATGCTGCGTCCTCCCTTGGCCTCCGCCAGGCCAGCTCGGCTGTGCTGATGGCACACTTCTCCCATGCCCTCATGGGCTCCCTGGATGAGCTGATCCCTCATCTCCCGGCCGACTTGCAGACCACGGTCAAGCAGGTACGGGACCGGGGAAGGGCGGTGGCAAAACAGCAGCTCCAAACGGCTCTGGACATTGGAAACTCCTGTGCCAGATCAGTTGCAGCCATAGTGGCCATGCACCGCAGAGCACGGCTGAGGATATCCACCTTCACGGCGGATACCCAGCGTAAACTGGCAGATGTCCCCTTCCTGGGGACTGACCTGTTCGGCCCTGGAGTGGAAGGCCACCTCCAGTGGATTGAAAAGTCCAGTGCTACTCTGGACTCTGTCACTTCTGCCCAGAAGGACAAGGGCAGTCGCCAACAACATAAGTCCTTTCGCCCTTCTGCGCCTGCGGCATGTCCGGCCCAACAGCACCAGCATCTAGGCCAGCAGGCTCGCGTTTGGCACCCCAAAGCCAAGCCTGCAGCTTCCTCTAACAGGAAGCAGGAAGGAAAAGGCCCAGGAGGTCCCTCGGCCAGTCCCTCCTCCAAGCATGCCCAGTGACGGGTTGAGGG
Source organism: Neoceratodus forsteri (assembly GCA_016271365.2). Lineage (NCBI taxonomy): Eukaryota > Metazoa > Chordata > Ceratodontiformes > Ceratodontidae > Neoceratodus > Neoceratodus forsteri. The sequence continues at coordinate 442,015,977 of CM028132.1, read as the reverse complement.
GTGTCGCCCTCAGCCTCGTCACTTCCCCCTGGGTTCCCCCCATTGGGGGGGACTGCTCCGTCACTTCCTTTCCGCCTGGTCCGCAATCCCCACGGACTGCTGGGTGTTAGAGGTGGTAGCACCGAGCCGACATCGCCTTGCTCCTCAAAAAAAGAGGTGATCAGGAAGGTGACGGATCCTCTACCGGACCCGGGGTTTGTGTCCAGGTACTTCCTGGTCCCGAAACGGATGGGGGGCTGGCGCCCCATTCTTGACCTGCATGACCTGAACAGGTTCTTAAGGTCTCGGACCTTCAGGATGGTCACTCTGGCTCAGATAATCCCATTCTTGGAATGAGGCATGTGGTTCTATTCTCTGGACCTCCAGGACGTGTTCTTTCATGTCCCAATCAGTCCGTCCCACCAGAGATTCCTCCGCTTCAGGGCAGAAGGATACCTCTACGAGTTACGAGCCATGCCCTTCAGCCTTTCTCTAGCTCCCAGGGTCTTCACCAAATGCATGGCAGTGGTGACAGCATTCCTGCGGCGCCGAAGGGTCCGGATGTAGCCCTACCTGGACGACTGGCTGATTGCAACTTCCTCCAGAATGGAGGTGGAGCAGTCCAGAGATCTGGCCCTCTAGGTTTACTCTCAGGTTGGCCTTCTTATCAACGAGGCCAAGTCGGAACTCCTGCCAAAGCAGGTGATACAATTCATCGGGGCAGAGCTCGACTCTACGAGCCAGAGCACGGCTCCCAGTAGACAGGGCCGAGGTTCTTTTCTCCTTTGCCCAATCATTTCAGGTTGGGCAATTGTGCCCTGCCCGGGACTTCCTGGGCCTCATGAGAGCCTGTACCAGCGTGGTTTGTTGGGCCCGTTGGTACATGCGTCCCCTTTAGTGGGGGCTGGCCAGCCAATGGTCACAGCACTTCGATCCCCTGGATCAGCTAGTGACAGTGACCCAGAAGATCTGGAACGCTTTCCAGTGGTGGATCGTTCCATCTCATCTGCAGGAGGGCATCCTGTTTGTCCACCCCGAGCCGACGGTCTATCGACCAATGCCTCTCTGATGGACTGGGGTGCCCATCTGAGGGAGCACAGAGTGCATGGCCTCTGGTCCCCTCGGGAGTCCTGATGCCACATTAACCTGCTGGAGCTTCGGGTGGTTCGTCTAGCCCTCACCGCCTTTGCACCGTTTCTATGGGGTCAAGTGGTTCAGGTCCAGACGGACAATACCACGACCATGTACTGCCTGGGCGGGACGTGCTCCATGCCTCTGTGCAGGGAAGCTCTCCGCATTTGGTCACTCGTGCGCAACCTGGAGGCGGATCTCCTTGCCATCCATTTGGCAGGAGCCTCCAACATTCTGGCCGATGCCCTAAGCCGGATAGGGGCTGTGTCCCACGAGTGGTCTCTCCTGCCAGATGTAGTACAAGATCTGTTCTGCCACTGGTGCATGCCTCAGGTGGACCTGTTTGCCTCCAGGGAGAATGCGAAGCCGAGACTGTTTCATGCCCACCACCCCTCCAGCAGGGCTCGCTGCAGAGGGATGCCTTCTTGAGGCTGTGGACCCCGGGCCTCTTCTGCACCTTCCCCCATTTCCCTTGATCCACATGGTGCTCCTCAAGGTGAGGAGGGACAAGGCGCAGGTGATTCTGGTAGCCCGAGACTGGCCCTGCCAGTTCTGGTATCCAGAGCTCCTCAGTCTTGGCTCTAGGCTCCTGAAGCAGCTTCCAGCCCGCCCAGACCTGATCTCAATCAGGGGAAGGTATTGCATTCGGACCCTCAATCCCTGCAGCTGATGACCTGGTTCCTGAGCTGCTAGAGTTCCAGGCCTTGGGTCTTTCCGACGAGGTCCTCAGCGTTGTTGAGGTGTCCCATAAGGAGTTGACCAGAAAATGCTATGCCTTCAAATGGTAGAGATTCTCCATTTGTTGCCAGGGCAAGAGCCTGGACCCTTCTTCCTGTTTATTGGCAAGCATTCTGGACTACCTGTTGTCCCTTTCTCAGCAAGAGCTTCGGTCGACGACCCTTAAGGTGCACCCGGCAGCCGTCTCTGCTTACCAGGCGCGGGCAGCAGTCAGTGGCGCAGGAGAAGGTGGTCGGGTGCTTTTTCAAAGGCCTTGATCACATATCCCCTCCGGTCGAGAACCTCCACCTCCGTGGAATCTGCTGCTGGTATTGGCTAAGCCCATGGGCAAGCCATTCGAACCAATGCACAGGTATGATCTCTCACCTGTCGTGGAAGACTGCCTTCTTGGTGGTTATCACGTCAGCCAGAAGGATGGGAGAGCTCCAGGCGCTTTCCATCGAGTCTCCTTATCTGGTTTTCCACAAGGACAAGGTTGTCCTGTGCCCCCACTGGAAATTCCTTTCGAAGGTGGTGTCGGAGTTTCACCTTTACCAGGTGTCAACTCTGCCGGTGTTCTACCCCAATCACACCTCAGAGGCTGAATATAGGCTCCATACTTTGGACCCTAGAAGAGTGCTCGCTTACTATAAGGAGCGGGCGGCTGAAGTTTGGGGAGAGGTTCGCCAGCTGTTTGTCACCTACGCTGAAGCCGCACCTGGCAGACCTGCAGCCAAGCGGATGATAGTCAGGTGGGTCACCTCCTGCATAGATCTCTGCTATAGGTTGGCGGGCATGGAGCTTCCCAGAGGGATAAGAGCTCATTCTACCCGCCATACCGCTGCATCAGTGGCTGCTTCCAGGGACGTCCCCATCCAGGAAATCTGCAGGGCTGCTACCTGGAAGTTGGCACACACCTTCATTACCCATTACCTCTTCGACCTTGAGTCACGGCGGGATGCTGGTTTTGGAGCCTTGGTTCTCCAGTCTCTGTTCCCTAAGTAGGCAGTGTGCGCCTTGCCTCCCTCATCCCGGAGAACTGCTAGGAGTCTGCCAGACAGTGTGGATGAACAACATATCCATGTCCCTAGAAATACAGGTTACTCACCTGTAACATGAGTTTTGGAATGGTATGTATCTGTTGTTCATCCACATGACCTACCCGGCTTCGGTAAAACCTGGCTAGCGGGCTAGATGGGGGCGGGCGGAGTTTTACCACATGGGTGGGTGGGAGGAGCCAGCTTGAAGACCTTCCAGCAAGATTTAAAGCGGCAAGGAACCTGCCAGACAGTGTGGACGAACAACATATGCCATTGCTAGAACTCCTGTTACAGGTGAGTAATCTGTATTTTTGGGATTCTTCCCCTGTGGCTCAACAGTCCTTTCAAGGTGGACAGCAGCAGGCTCGGGCTTCTCGCCACCGGCCCGAGCCCGGACCCCAACAGGACATAAAGGAGGCCGAGGTTCAGGTCCTGGAGCTGCCTCCTCCAAGTCTGCTGAAGTGATGGGGTGGGGGCTGTCAACCCCTCTCCCGTCACCTCTGCTCTGGGTCCTCCCGTGGGGGTCCGGTTCTGCCACTTCCTTTCTGCCTGGTCCGTTGTCACTTAGACAGGTGGGTGCTTGGTGGTCGGTCAGAGACTGCCTCTGGAATTCTAGCAGTACCCTCCAAGCCGAGCCCGCGCCCCTCAGGAGGAGAGAGTATCTGCTCAGATTCAGTCAGCTCTCCAAGACTACGTTGCTCAGCTCCTCTTCAAGGAGGCAGTAGCTCCAGTGGCAGATCCTCCAGCACACCCAGGCTTTGTCTCCAGGTACTTCTGGTGCCCAGCCGGACAGTGGGCTGACGCCCCATTCTGGATCTGCACGACCTGAATCAATATCTCGGGTCCTGTACCTTTCGGATGGTCACTCTGTCCCAGATCATACCATCCGTGGAACGAAATGTAGTTTTCTTTTTTTGTTTTTTGTTTTTTATTTTATTTTATTTTTGCTCTTTATTTCACGCCCCACGTCCGTCCTCAGCCTGGTCACGGACTCCGGGTCGGTCACGGACTGCCCGACTCCCCAGTCATCCTGGCTTCCCCAGAGTGGGGCTGCAGTTTCAGACCCCGATATCGGACCGCCGGAACTAGTAACTGGTCGGGGAACGGCTCCGTGACCAATCAGGCGTCCCGGGTAAAGCGTCATATAGGCGCTGGGCGTGATTTTTACCCCATTAGCCCACTCCTGAGGCGGGGGCGTGCAATGGCGCTGGCGTCTGCGCCCTCCCTCCCCTGACTTAAGCACGGCGCGTGGGTGATCCTAGCCTCACTTCGAGGTCCCGCCAGCGCCCGACTGCTACCAGCCCTCCCTGGAGAAGGAGGCAGTCGATGGGACGCTCGATTCTTCTCCCCGGCCAACCCTCGGCGACCAGGTCCGTTTCGAACCGGGTCGCCCGGCGTCATAGCCAATCAACCGCTGCGCTCGACGGGCCGACTGAAATGTAGTTCTGTTAATGGATCTGCAGGACATGTTCTTTCATGTCCCAATCCATCCGTCCCATCAGTAGTTCCTCCGTTTCAGGTCGAAGGGACCCTGTAAGAGTTCCAAAGCATGCTGTTCAGCCTGTCATCGGCCTCATGGGTCTTCACCAAATGCATTGCAGTGGTGGCGGCCCATCTCGGGGGTCAGGATTTATCCTAACCTTGACGATTGGCTCCTTGCAGGTTCCACCCAACAGGAGGTGGAGAGGTCCAGGGACCTGACCCTCCAGACCTGCTCCCAACTCTGCCTCCTAATCAACGAGGCCACGTTGGAACTCGTGCAGTCTGAGGTGATGGGCTTCATCTGGGCAGAGCCCAACTCTTGTCAAGCCAGAGCTCGGCTTCCGGCAGATAGGGCAGAGGTTCTTTCCTCCTTTGCCCAATAATTTCTGGTTGGGTAACAGTGCCCTGCCTGGGACTTTCTGCGCCTTCTGGGTTACTTGACAACATGCACCTCAGTGGTCTGTTGGGCCTGGCTGCACATGCGCCCCCTGCAATGGGAGCTGGCCACCCAGTGGACTCAGCGCCACGGTTATTTCGACCAGCTGGTCACTGTAACACAGAAGATGTGGGAGACACTTTAATGGTGGCCCCGGAATGGTTGCAGGATGGGATCCGATCTGTCTGCCCCGAGCTGACGGTCGTCCTCGCGACCAATGCCTCTCTCATGGGCTGGGGAGCTCACATGGGGGACAAAGGGCCGTGGGTTCTGGACCCCTGAGGAGTCCCGATGCAACATCGACCTGTTGGAGCTCAGAGCAGTCAAACGGGTGCTGTCCGCTTTCGCTCCTCAGCTCTGGGGTCAAGTGGTTCAAGTCCAGACGGACAATACTACGACCATGTACTAGCTCAACAAACTGGGCGGCATGCACTCGGGTGTGCTGTGCAGGGAGGCGCTCTGCATCTGGACCCTCGTAAGCAGATTAAAGGCAGATCTTGCCATCTATGTGGCAGGAGTCTCCAACCATCTGGCAGATGCTCTCAGCCGCTTAGGCCAGGCACCACACGAGTGGTCTCTCCATCCAGAGGTAGCTTACAGCCTGTTCTTCCACTGGGGCAAACAGATGGTGGACCTGCTTTGCCTCCAGGGAAAACACCAAGCTGAGGCTGTTTCATGCCCACCCCCATCAGCAGGGCTCGCTGCAGGGGGATGCCTTCTCGAGGCCGTGGACTCCAGGCCTCCTCTAGGCCTTCCCTCCATTTCTCTTGATCCACAAGGTACTTCTCAAGGTGAGGAGGGACAAGATGAAGGTGATCCTGGTAGCCCCAGACTGGCAGCGCCAGTTCTGGTATCCAGCTCACCTCAGCTGCAGGCCCCCGATGTGGCTTTCAGCATGCCCGGAATGGAGATCACTCCATCAGGGGAAGGTATTCCATCCTGACCTTCAATCCCTGCACCTCACAGCTTGGTACCTGAGCGGCTAGAGTTCCAGGCTTTGGGTCTTTCCGAAGATGTCTGCACAGTGGTGGAGATATCCGGAAAGGAATCTACCAGGAAATGTTGCGCCTTCAAATGGAAAAGGTTTTCTATTTGGTATCGGGACAAGGGCCTGGACCCTTTGTTTTGTCCAGTGGCTAATGTTCTCTACCACCTTTGTTCTCTCTCCAAAGGTGGTCTACGATCATTGACCCTTAGGGTGCACCTGGCAGCCGTCTCTGCTCACCAGGTGCTGGCCGGTCAGCCGACGGCGCAGGTGATTGTGGTTGGGAGCTTTTTCAAAGGCCTGGATCTCGTATCCCCTCTGGTGCATGAACCTCCACCTCCATGGGATATATTACTGGTACTGGCATAGCTCATGGGCAAGCCATTCGAATCAATGCACAAGTGTACCTTGTCACACTTGTGGAAGACTGCCTTCATGGTGGCTGTCACGTCTACCAGAAGGACGGGGGAGTTCCAGGCGCTTTCGGTGGACTTCCCTTATCTGGTCTTTCACAGGGACAAAGTTGTCGTATGCCCCCACCTGAAATTCCTTCCGAAGGTGGTGTCAGAGTTTCACGTTAACCCTGCCAGGGTATACTACCCTAATTACACCTCGGAGGCAGAGTACAGGCTCCTTACCTTGGACCTAGGATGAGCTCGCTCTCCTACGATGAGGAATGCGGAAATTTGGGGAGCGGTTCGCCAGCTGTTTGTCACCTACGCCTAAACCGCTTCTGGCAGACCTGCAGCCAAACGGACTATTGCTAGATGGATCACATCATGTATAGCTCTGTGCTACAGGTTGGCGGGCAAGGAGCCTCCCAGAGGGGTAAGAGCTCATTGTACCTGCCATACTGCTGCATCGGTGGGTGCTTCCAGGGACATCCCTATCCAGGAAATCTGTCTGGCAGCTACCTGGAAGTCAGCAATCACCTTCATCACCCATTACCACATCGCCCTTGAGTCACGCTGGGATGCTGGTTTTTGGGCCTCAGTTCTCCAATCTCTGTTCCCTAAGTAGTGTGTGTGCCTTGCCTCTCTCCTCCCGGAGAACTGCTAGGAGTCTGCCAAAGAGGGTGGATGAACAACATTTCAACCCTCCTAGGAAAAACGGGTTACAGTAGTTCTAGGAGTGGTGGATGTTCATCCACACGGACCCACCCGACCTCCCCGGCTGCGGATGCACAACACCTGGCTTCCAGCGGGCTACGATCTGGCGTAATGGGGTGGAGCCGAAGTGTATACCACCTTAGTGGGTGGGAGGAGCCAGCTTGAAGACTTCCGGTCCATCTTAAAATGGAAGGGGACATGTCAGAATGTGTGGATGAACAACATATACCACTCCTAGAACTACTGTTAAAGGTGAGTAACCTGTTTTTATGTAAAAACCTACTGTAACAGTAGATCTTTGAGAGGATCCTGCAGTAGGTCTCAGTTTCCCTTCCACTTTCTCCTAGCCCCTGTATCTTTCCTCTTTTCCTTTCCCAGGGCTTTGTTTTTTTAGCAGCTCAGGGCTTCAGGAGTTTACTCCTTTCTCCTGTTTCCTCTTCAGAGGTCTTTGAGAGAACTGGAGGGTGGGCATGACCAAGGTCCTTCTTGCCTGGTTGCTCAGTTTGGGAGGACGGCCTGCTGTAGGAAGAGTCTGGGTGGTTCCGTAATCTTTCCATTTTCTAATGATGGACTTGACTGTGCTCCTGGGAACTTTCAACACCCTAGAAATGTTTTTATACCCCTCCCCAGATCTGTGCCTCCTCACAATTCTATCACGGAGTTCTGCGGACAGCTCCTTGGTCTTCATGGTAGAGTTTCTACTCTGACATGCACTGTCAACAGTGGGACCTTATATAGACAGGTGTATTTCTTCTGAAATTGTCAACCATTTGAACTGACCACAGGTGGACTCCATTCAAGTTTTAGAGTGATCTCACAAGGAAATTGGATGCACCTGAGCTCAATTTGGAGTGTCCTGGCAAAGGAGGTGAATACTTATCAAATCAAGACATTTCGGGTTTTTGTTTAAAATTACATGTACAAAAAATTCCCAAAGTTTCATTCCACTTTGACTTAGAGTAATTTGTGTAGATACGTGACAACAAATCCCGTATAAATGTATTTTAATTTGAGTTTGCAACATCACAAAATGTGACAAAATCCAATTGGGGTGAGTACTTTCTGAAGGCACTGTAACTGCGTTTCTCTGTGCTGTCGACTGGTAAGACTTTTCCTTTTAATTTTTCAGCTACTGTACGCCAAGTGCCATTTCTGTTTTCCATCTGGTCATGTCTTGTTCGGGGCTCAAGAAACCTTGCGGGGCTGGTCGTCTTCCTATGCGGCCGTCTAGGACTGACATGACCGGTGGTTGACAGAGTTGGACCCAAACTACGATGTAGATTGTTGCAATGACTGTTTCTCCATGGACCTTTGAGTGTTGGAAATGCACATGTTTGAAGTTGGACGTGCGCCACCGACTTTAGGTTGACAGGCTTGCACCCGGGATACCAAGTGCAGGTCTCTTTCCTTCCTTCCCGGTCCTGTATGGCCTGTGGAGAAGGTGGTTTCCGTCTCTTCATGCCTTGCCTCGGCAGAAACTGCTTATGCGGTGCAGGAGGCCCAGCATGATTCCTCTGGGAGTCCAGCGGGAGGCACCGTTCTGGCAGTCACTTCCTCGGAGGCGAAGGCATCACGACCTAGGGCCGCCTGGGCCTGGTCCGGCGTCTTTCTCTGTGCTGCCTGTCAGTGCAGTCTCGGATCCCAGTACTGCAGGCAGTGCCGGGGATCATGGTGGCGCCGCGAGCAGTGCGGGGCCGCCTTGCGGTGCTGGAAGCGGAGGAGTTTGTGTGGTGGGCGGGATCTGAGCCTCCTCAGGTGAGGATGACTGTTTGGAGGTGGACCTGGACTGGCTCCCAGATTCTTAGTCTTTGGACTCCTTGTTGCCCAGCACTAAGACTCCAATTCAGGCCCCCTCTTCGGAATTGGCAGATCTTACTTTGAGAGAGCTCTTGCAGTAGGTAATTACATATAGGACTGACGTCGGCAGGCGGCAGGACCCCACGGAAAAATCTCTTGCTTGCAGTCCCTGGCGAGGGACCACCCCCATGTCAGGTGACTGGCATCAGACGATGTCGGTATAAAGGGGCGGTCCCGGACGTCCGCTTTCCAGTTCTTTCCCGCCGTCAGCTCGTGCTGCGCCTCGCGGTAAAGTTCGTGCTCAGCCCTGTTATTTCGTCTGTTTTTACCAAAAATTATTGGTATTTTAATGCGATTTCGTCAGGTGAGCGTTGGTTTATGCCGTTGCTTCAAAACAAGTGAACAAACCGAGCAACTGCCTCACAAGGAACGATCACTCTCTCTGCCGTTTTTGCCTAGGCCTCGACCACGTGGTTGACAAGTGCCTGCATTTCAACGCGGCCACCCGCAGACAACGCCAGCAGTTTTTGGAAGCCCATCTCCTTAAAAAGAAGTCTGCAATGGAGAAGGAGTTGAAGAAACTTAGGCAGGCGTCGACCTCTCCTGAAGGACACAAGAAGCGGGATAAAGAAAGGCATGAAGAAGGCAGAGTCGCGGTTCAGGTAACGTCTCCTCCGGGGGATTGCCCAACTGCAGCCTCCAAGGCTTTGGAGGAGGCGTCGGGCTCGCGTTTGGGTCCTGTGGGTGCCTCTGGGCAAAAGGAGGTCTCTGCCCCTGTACCGCCGCAGGCTTGTGGCCTACTGGTACGGGCACCTCCCATAAGCCAGACGGCTCCTCCGATGCCTGCCGGGAGAAGACCGCTAAGACGCCTGGCCCTTCGGGGCGGTGCACGGTCGTGTCTCCCTCAGACCGGGCCTCTTCCCACTCTCGGCCTGCCTCCAAGGGACCTCTTAAGTCGAACGCTGGCTCCTCTAGCATCCGCCAGGATTCAGCCCCTAAGTCGCATGTCAGCTCCTCTAACGTGCGCCGGGCGTTGGAGCCTACAACAGATCCTCCATCGTCTGTCGTCCCAGGTTCCCCGCAGCCTTCGCTGCCGTTCGGGGAGCCCGAGTCGCCCCTGCCTGACCCCGGGGACTTTTCCCCACCGTCCCCGGGCAATGCACGGGATGCTTTTCCGCCGTCAGACCCTTCTTCTACTCAACCAGATCTGACGCCGGCTCAGACACCGGCCTTGCTGGCGCCAGTCTCAGCGCGGCTGCCGAGATATCCTCCGCCATCAGCCTGACTCCCGGGCCTGTCACTGCTTATCTGCCCATGGGGCCCCTACTGACCATCTGCTCCGGCAGCTCCTCCGGTACCTGGGTATCACCGTCATATCCGACACCGGCTTACCCGGGTCCGCAGTATCCAGCACCGCAGTAGCTGAAGCCGGCTCCACCGACTCCGCAATACCCGGCACCAGTATTCCCACAGCCGGGTTATGAATACTCGCCTTACGGATATAATCCGTATAATTATCCCCCTCCTCCTCCACCGCCCCCCAGGCTGCCGGTGGATCTTCAGGAGACTCTGGCCTCCTAGTGGGCTGAGGCCAAGGCTCAGCTCACCAAGGAAGTCGAGAGCTGCCTTGTGGCGAAGGTGCCACCTCCGGCCCCCGTACGCCCGAGACTGCACACTCCCTCTCCGCCTCCGGATTCCCGAGCTCTTCCCTCTGGATCCAGAGAGGGGCAGGACACGCGTCCAGGGATTCCCCCTAAGGAACCCGTTCCTCCCCCTAGACGAGTCAGGGAGTCTTACTCTGCTTCCAATTCTTCTTTTTCTTCACTCTCGGACTCCTCCAATGGATGCTTCGAGAAAGACGACGAGCCTCGCTCTCAGTCCAAACCCCGGCAGAGGACTCCTCCGAAGTCTCCTCTGGAGGATCCTTCCTTCATCGAGTTGCTCAGGAAGATCCAAGAAGTACATCAGTGGCGTTCTTTGGAACCAGATCCTCAGTGGGTTATACTCACTGAACATGTGGACCTGCCCCTTATGGCCTCTACTCTAGTGCCACCCTGGATCGAGCCTCATGCCCACCTTGTTTCCACTATCTGGAAACAACCGTCTGATTTAGTCCCACTTCCTCGGAAGTCCAATAGGCTATACCAGGCTCCGGAGGGTGTAGATTTTTTGGATTCTCACCCCCGTGCAGACTCAGTTGTGATTAGCGCCGCTTACGGCCGGTCAGCACACCCAAAACATTTGAGCTTGTCTCCCCCGGATAAGGAATCTCGCCTTCTGGATCAGTATGGAAGAAAAATATACGCTTCTTCCACACTGGGCATTAGGGCCCTTAATTATGTAGCACATATGGGGGATTACCAGAAGGCTATCCTTACCCAGGTGGAATCTAAGATTGACTCCTTACCCGACTCCCAAGTCGAGCAGGAGTTAGCTGACCTAGTCCGTTTTGCTTGTTCGGCCAGTCGTCACATCCTGAAGACGACCTACGATGCAGTGGACACTGCAGGGCGGAGCTCCGCATTCGCCGCAAGTCTTCAGCGTCGCGCCTGGCTCCGCATGTCAGGTTTGGTCCCGGAGGTGCAGTCAGCAATCCAGGAAGCACCTTTCAGGGGTTCAGTGGTTTTTGGTGGTGATGTCAAGGACATCACAGATTTGCAGGAGAAGGGGACGGCCCTGAAATCTGTGGATCCATGTACTGTCCCCATCCCCTGCAGCGCTGTCCTTTTCGCAGACTCAGCAGGCCTCAAGCGAAACCCCTAGGAAGGCGGGCCACTAAATGCCGGGCCCCCACCGCCCAAAAAAGCAGCGGGTGCCCCAGCTGCGGCGATGCCCCACACCACCTGACTCCTCCCCTCTCCCACCGCCTCTGGACTCCCCGGAGGAACCGGTAGGAGGGAGACTCTCCCTCCACCTTCTTGGTTGGGAGAGGATAACATCGGATTCATGGGTGCTTCAAATTATCGCGGAGGGGCATTCCATAGAGTTTCTACAGAAACCTCCACGCCACCCCCCTCTGAAGTCCTCTTACTCAAGGGACCATCTTCCTTTGGTCAGGGAAGAAATATCTGCCCTTCTCACGAAGCAGGCCATAGAACCCATTCCTGCTCACCTTCACGGGATGGGTTACTATTCCCATTTCTTCCTTGTACCAAAGAAGACTGGAGATCTCAGACCCATTCTCGATCTCAGCTCCCTGAACTTCTATGTAGAATACAAAAAGTTCAGGATGCTGTCTTTAAACCCTTCTGCCCCTTCTTCGGCTGGGTCAATGGCTTTGTGCGCTGGATATGCAGGATGCATATCTGCACATCCCCATTCGTCCCTCGCACCGAAAGTACCTCCGGTTTGCTTTCCAGGGGGACCATTACCAATTCTGGGCACTCCCATTTGGTCTTTCCTCGGCTCCAGGGTTTTACACCAAATGCCTGGCTGTGAGGTAGCCCACCTATGATACTTTGGGAGTTCAGGCGTTTCCCTACCTGGACGATTGGCTCCTGGCGGCCTCGTCCAGGGAGGAACTCCTGCATTTTGTCTCCCTCACCCAGCAGGTTTTCACTTGTCTTGGTATCACCATCATCCATTCCAAGTCTCATCTGGACCCCTCCCAGAGACTTCAGTTCATCGGGGCAATCCTCTATACGACAGTGTGCAAGGCCTTCCTTCCTTTGAAAAGGGGCGGCCTCCCTCCCGTCACAGATTTCCCTGCTTTCAGAATGCAGGAAGGTTCCGGCGAAGTCGGTGCTCCGTCTTTTGGGGCTTATGGTGGCCGCCATCCCGACGGTTCAATGCGCGCGGCTCCACATGAGGATCTCTCAGTGGACTCTCCGCTCTCAGTGAGATCAACTCATAGACGACCTAGATCATCTGGTGCTGATCTCCTCGCCGATGACAAGAGACTTGCAATGGTGGATGGTTCAAGAGAACCTGTTTCGGGGGGCCCCCTTCTGTCATCCTCCCCCCTCCCAGACTCTTAACCACGGGCGCTTCAGGCGAAGGTTGGGGAGCCTATGTGGGTCCTCACTGAACCCAGGGTTTATGGTCCAGATTGGAGTTCGCTCTCCACATCAATGTGCTCGAGCTACGAGCAGTTCTGTATGCTGTCCAAGCCCTTCACCAATACATCCTTCCTGGTCACCTAGCTGTCCAAACAGACAACGTGTGCATGGTGTGGTACATCAACAAGCAGGGAGGGACTCAATCCTACCCGCTATCCAGGGAAGCAGTGAGGGTTTGGGACTGGGCAACGCTTCACAACCTTCACCTCACGACGATCCATGTTCCAGGAGTCGACAATACCCTGGCAGACAAGCCAAGTCGCTCCTCAGCTCTGCCACACGAGTGGGAACTGGACCAAAAGGTTCTAGACGGCATCTTCCAGCTTTGGGGGACTCCACAGGTAGACCTGTTCGCCTCTTCCCCACACGCAAAGCTTCCAACCTTTTGCTTGCTCGCTCCAGAGCGAGGTGCTTTCTGGAGCGATGCTCTGTCTCTAAGCTGGAAAGGCAGATTCGTCTATGCTTTTCCCCCAATTCCTTTGGTCCCCCGTGTGCTGCAGAAACTTGCAACGGAAGGAGCAAGAATGATTCTGATCGCTCCTTTCTTGCCCAGGCAAATCTGGTTCTCTTTTCTACAACAATACTCAGAGGTTCCTCCTGTTCCTCTTCCTTTATCTTGGGGATTGCTGACTCAGGATCAGGGGACCGTGGTCCATCCGGGACTCAAGTCCCTTCAACTTCATGCATGGCTCCTGCAGACCTAGCCCAATCTCGATTTGGTTTCTCTTCTAAGGTGGCCGAGATTCTGGTGGAGGCTAGAAAACCCTCCACTAGGTCCACCTACGCCATGAAATGGAAGAGATTTTCCATTTGGGCTGCCTCCAGGAACGTGGAGCCTTTCTCCTGTCCTGTGGCCGTTCTGCTCGATTATTTACGTCACCTCTTCGACCTGGGTCTCAGTCATTCCTCTTTGAAGGTTCACATGGCTGCTATTTCAGCCTACCATGTTCCTTTCGCTGATGAAGCCTTTGCCCAATTAGAGGTGTCCAAGACTTTTCTCATAGGGGTCCTTCATCTCAGGCCCCCTGTCCAGACTCTTGCTCCCCCTTGGGATCTGAACTTTGTTCTCTAGAAACTTACCCTTCCTCCTTTCGAGCCTGCGGTTTCCGCAGACTTGAAGTTTCTATCGTGGAAGACTCTCTTCTTGGTGGCCATTACTTCTGCTCGAAGAATTTCCGAGCTCCAGGCCCTTATGTGTAAAGTCCCCTATCTGATTTTTCACAAAGAATGAGTAGCTCTTCGCACGAACCCTAAGTTTCTTCCGAAAGTGGTAGCGGAGTCTACCCTAAATCAGTCTATTGAGTTACCTGCCTTTTTCACGCGGTACTCCAATCAAGGAGAATATTTGCTCCATACCATGGATGTTCTCAGGATTCTGAGATACTACACCGATAGGACAAAGGATCTCAGAAAGACTGATCAGTTGTTCGTCTCTTTTGCTCCCAAAAGGGAAGGCAATGCTGTTTCCAAGCAATGCCTGTCAAAGTGGTTGGCTCATTGCATCTCTTTCTGTTATGACAAGTACAACAAGACCCTTCCGGGTCAAGTCAGAGGTCACTCCACTCGTGGAGTAGCAGCCTCTGTGGCTTGTTTCAAGAATGTGTCTGCAGCAGACATCTGTGCTGCCGCCACTTGAACTTCCGTCCATACCTTTATGAAACATTACAGTTTGGACATTGCCTCTCGCCGTAGAGCAGACTTCGGCTTAGCGGTCTTGCAAGGCCTCCTGTCTTGAGGTTCGCACAGTTTTGCTACTTTTTGGAGTAGTTCCTCCTCCCGGTGCCTTTCATTTGTTCCAGACTGCTTGGAATTCTGTCCTATATGTAATTACCTACTGCAAGAGCCCTCTCAAAGTAAGATAGTACAATTACATAAGAACTTACCGTAACAGTAGATCTTCGAGAGAGGCTCTTGCAGTAGGTAATACCTTTCCGCCCTCCATCCTCCTAGGCTTTTTCAGCTCCTTTTCCATTGAAGGAAATATCTGCTTCTCTCTCTTCGGGCCTGTGGCGGGAAAGAACTGGAAAGCAGGCATCCGGGACCGCCCCTTTATACTAACGTCACCTGACGTGGGGGCCGTCCCTATCAGAACTGCTAGCTAGAGATTTTTCCGTGGGGTCCTGCATCTACCAATCAGTCCTATATGTAATTACCTACTGCAAGAGCGCCTCTCGAAGATCTACTGTTGCGGTAAGTTCTTGCGTAACTGTACTTTACTACTGGCACCGGTGTTGGTGATCCCAACCGGTTTTGCGGTGCTGGGGGTGGCACCAGAGGGCGTTCCCAGAGTTGGTGGTGGCGCTTCTCTCTTTAAGAGGTGTACCCCCTAGTTTGGGTGCTCAGGCTGGGCCCATTTCTTGACTGGCTTGGGCGCTGGAAGCTGGGAAGGGTGCTGTCACGGTGGCAATCTCTCAGGAGTCTGCCACGATGATTGAGCTTCCTAGGTTAACTCTGAGGAAGAGGTCCCTCTTTTGAGTCTGAGGGGTTGAGAGCACAGAATGGGGGGCAGCTCCCCTTCCTTGGAGTCCGCAAGTGCTCGGGTAGGAGTCACAACACCGGTCCTGTCTTTTCCCCTGAAGCCTCCCTGGGAGGAATCTCGTTTTTAGAAGCTAGGAGCCGCCCTTCTGGGCTCATGCAGCCCCGGTCGCCTCACAGTGGGGTGGGGGAGTCTCTCTTAGGGCTCGGTCCTGACTATTCCACTCAGTCCTGACCATTCCAGTTCAGTTGAATGGCCCTTGACTGTTTCGGCCGGCAGATCTTCTCCAGTTTTGAGGTCGCACCCCTCTTAGGAGGTGCGTAGCCCCCTTACTTCTGCCACCACCGCCCCCTCTCCCGGGTCACTCCGGTCCAATGAGACCTCTCACCTGGGAACAGTTCAGATCCATGGCTGCACTATTCCCTACCTACTGTAGGTCCATGGATGAAGAGGTGTTCCACTATTCCCGTGCGGCCAGTGCCTGACTCCCCGGACTCATCGGCTTCCTCTTCTGAGGAAGAGGATTCCTCCGTCCACCTGTCCCTAGCTGCTGATATATCCAGTTATCAGCGTTTCCTTTCGGGATTGGTTGGCGAGCTCCACATCTCTACACTAGAAAGTTGCAATCCTGAGCAGACTGCGCACGCTTTTTTTAGGCAAATTCAGTGCAGCCAACTTGGTGGTTCTTGCCTGGCCGTCCCCCTTCAGGGAGGCATTGTACCGCGCCTGGAGACTTCCTTTAATCCTCTCCAGCCCCAAGGAACTGCCGGCACAGGTATTGCACACCCCTAGGCAGGGCTCCAGATAAGATTTTTTGGAATGAGTACTGTATTCCTCACTTTGAAAGTGAGGCGAGTCAAACCAAATTCAGATGCATAGAAATGTCTGGACAGAGTGCAGTGATGAGTTCTGTTTTTTTTTTTTTTTCTAGATAAGAATTGATCAGGTACCAACAATACTCCAGATAATGTTGGTAGGTAGGAGTAATTTACTTACCAGTTTTAAAATATAGTGAGTAAAACAAAATTGGGATGCTCATGAGTGCTATAAATCTGGAAAAAACTGCTTCTTTTTAATCACCAGTTATGTTCTGAAGCACAATTCTCTGGAGTGTGGAACATTTAGAAATGTTGGGCAAGTATTTGTACTCATTAAAAAAAATTTTCTGAGGAGTATTTCCTAAAATGAGGTGAGTAAAATAGGTCGGTAGTCTCCTTATCTGGAGCCGAGCCCTGCCCTAGGGTCTCCAGGAGCCTTAGCTTACCCTCCTTCGGGCGTGACACTCCTGGATGTACCTTCTGGGTATAGACACTCAAGACATGACAGACCTCTGCTGAGTTTGATTGACTTTTGGAGGAGGAGAGTGTTCTGTTCAGCAAGTGTGTGTGTGTCTTTCTGCCCCTCTCTCTCTCAGCACATCAGGGCCATCATGCTGCCTATAACAGGCACTTATGATCCTTACTAGGACAAATCCTAGTAGCTTTGCCTGATTCAGAGGCAACCAGACAGGCCATTGCTCTCTCGGCACGGGGTCTGGAACTTGTAAGGCACCAAGCAAGGGCATCATATGACGCCAGTGAGGTGGCATCCAGCCTGGCAGGGACAGTGATCTGCATTAGGTGGACGGCATGGCTTAGTCTTGTCACCCCTGGCCTGGTGAAGGGTGACTGCCTCCACATTCTGGGAAACCCACCTTTTCTCCCACAGGGTGAGGCAGAAACGTCAGGTGCAACTTCTCTCTCTCCTCAAAGGAGAACGCTGCCTCACCCAGACCAGTCTCAGCCTTACTAGGCCTGTAAAGGTTCCCTCCTCCAGTGTCTCCCCCACAGGAGGCTGGGGGACTCCCTTCCATCGGGGGAGGTACCAGGTCTCCTTCATGGGGCTTGGTAATCATCCACCAGTGAGGAATGGTGAACACTGACAGATAAGATACGAAAATTACATACCTACTGTAATTCTTGATCTTTCTGTATCTTCATTCATCACTGCTTCCCACCCACTTTCCCCTCTTGGGCCTCAGTCTCTGGGTGAAGCCTCCTCCGTGTTTGTTTCTCCAAATTGGGACTCTTCTCATACCTCTAGACCACTTGGTTCCCCTCCTCTCTGAGGGTGTCAGGAGGGTTTTGGGGAGATGAGCAGGGAGGCAACCCTCTCTGGTCACCAGGGCTCTTTTTCGTCCTGACGGAACCCTCCTCCTCAGCCTGACCGTAATTGGATCCTCCTCTCTGCTTCATAACACCCTAGGGATTATTTTAAGGCAGTGTTGTTGAGGCCGTGGTGATCTCTTCCCTCTTCTGTTGCTATTTTTAGCAATCTCTCCTTATAGTGTTCCCCTCTGGGGGATTACCCCTCGCTCCTCACTGATCCTCCTTGTCTTCGTCTCTCCTTCGTGGGTGATGTTCCTCTAAAAATAGAAGCTGAGGGGGCTTATTTTGTCAAGCGGAGCCAGTTTCAGGATGAGTCCTGTTCCTCCAGATTATCCCTTAGTCCAGCGGGGGGAGAGGCAGTCTTCTACTCTGAGTCTCCAGTTGGGACTTATCGGAGTTGGTGCACTGCTTCTCCTCTCCTGGACTTATCTTGAGTTTTCTTTTTCTCTTGGAAGGAAAGGAACATGGCTTAAAGCAGTAGTGCTCTTCTGTAGTCCTTCGGACCTTGGCGAGTGAAATGCAGTGTCTTCTGCCCCCCTTCCTCCTCTTTTCTACCTCTTCTGTCCCCTCCTCCCCCTTTTTTTGTATCCCTCCCTTGCCCAGAGGTTGGGCCCCCTGTCCCAGATCCCTAGGCTCCTGTTCCTTCTGTGTTATCCGGCATTATTCCTTCCTTGGTTTTATATTCTTTCCTTTTCCTATTCCTCTGGCCCCCTTGCCCCACCCTCCTTTTTTCTTGGCTACTCTCCGGCATGCAGAACTGGGACTGGGGAGTCGTCTGTTACTGGCCAAACCGGGAGCGCCGCACAGGGAGTCTGCCTTGAGGGTGTGTGCTATCTAGATGTCAGCTCCGGCTCTTTTTAAAAAAAAAAAAAAAAACACACCGGGGCCCTGTTCCTCCAGCCAGAACCCACCAGCGATGAATGGTGAAGATGCACAGAAAGATCAAGAATTACAGTAGGTGCATAATTTTCATTTCTTGAGGTTTCTGTCTCCCCTGCAGTCAATAGTCCTCCTGTGCATTCTGTACTTGAGGATGCTACTTGGTAGTCTGGCACAGGCTAACTCACTTGGCTGCTGTCCTGAGGAAAGCTGAAACAATACCCGGCTCCAGCTGCAAGCATTATTCCTCATGACCTGAAACAGATTCCATAGTGATTATGGCTGCTCATGACTAAGGCTCCAAAACACAAGTGCTCTCTTCCTCCTGGTAGAGTTGGGGAAAGAGAACCTTTACCTTTGCTTCCTCTGGGCTTAAGAATAGCAAACTGCCAGGCGTGTGATAAAATACCCGAATTGCCTTTGAGAAAACTGGCCACCCTGGCTTAGAAATTACGATTGGGCCAGGATAAAATACTGACACAGCACACTAGCTAATGGCCAGGAGGTTGGCAAGCATCTGCTGCCTCTAGGATATGCCCTTGCCGCCACTCTTGGGTTAGAATGGCTGGTTTTGCCTCTGATGTACAACATTGTTGAATGTTCCATTCAGTGTGGAACTGATGTAAATGTATATTATGGTTTACAATCCTCTAGGATGACTCCTGGATGCCTGCATATTCTGAATCCTGGGGAAGGGGTTGTGGATCTTCAAGGGGCTCCCCTTTTTTTTTTTTTTGTTGTATTAGTGATTTTGTGAGTGAAATCTTACAAAACAAAGCATACACAAGAGGATAGCGACAATAACAGCCAACGTTCAAGTGCGTTCACTGAGGATCTGTATAGAACACCTCCTCATGAGCAATGGTATGAGGGAGATGCCCACAAAAAATACATCTGTATATAATATATCAAAAGTATGCAGCCAAGGAAGGGCAAAGGGGAATCCTGCAGCAAGAAAAAAATCAATCATTAGTTCTAGGGACATGGATATGTTGTTGATCCCCACTTTCTGGCAAGTATCCTTGCCGCTTTAAATCTTGCCGGAAGGTCTTCAAGCTGGCTCCTCCCACCCACCCGGGTGGTAAAACTCTCGGCTCCGCCCCATGACGCCAGATCTTCCTTTCCGCTTGGAAGCTCAGGTTCCCTCCTTAACGCTTTGCGTATAAGACTGATTCGTATTTTTTTCGGTTTACCCAAAATAACTTTTAAGGTTTTCAAGACTTGGTCATTTATTTCCCTCGCGGCTCGCGATGGACCGTCGACTCCAGTTTGGTGGTGCCCTTGCGGACAGATGTCTCAGATGGATCCGCACTCCCGCGTGTGTGCAGGTTTAGGCCTTGACACGACCTGTGCTCTTCTCCTTCTCGATCTCGTCCTGGAAGACTGCGCCGCCCGTTTACAACTTGGGCGCCCCGAGAAACGTTACCCGCCGGTAAAGTCGAAGGAGGCCCATTTGGCGGTTTCCGCTGTGGCTGGCTCGGTGGAGCAGCTCGAGCAGATAATCGCCTTCGCGGAGGAGGCGGCGCAGGCCGCATCTTCGTCTTCCTCTGCCTTTATCCCGCTCTCCTTGGGATTCTCCTATTCAGCTTCTTTTAAGGAGCTGTGTCAGTCCCTTTCCACCAAGAGAGAGGGACCAACATCAGGACTTTCCTCTCGGTCCAAGAAGGAGGACTCCAAAGGTAAGTCCCTCCGTCGACATTCTTGGGAGCGGGAGAGGTCCCCCTCCCCGAGTAGTCTACCATCGACTTAGGTCGACCCTTTGGCTCCGGCCACTGGCCTCACTGCGTCCCCGTCAGGTCAGTTGACCGAGACACCCGTCGACACAGTCGAGATTTTTCTCGACCCATCGGACGGGTTGTCAACCAGTGAAGCCGAAAACCCTCACTCCCCGGTTCCCCCGGCGGAGATCGAGGTTACTGTGGGCTTGCCTGTGCCTCCGGTTCTGGAGTCCATGGTCGAATCTTCCGAGCTGAGGGGAGAGCGGGTCTCCCCCGCCCTGCCCCAGAACCCTCCTCGGAAACGCCAAGGTTCTCGGTCTGAGACATTTTCTCGGTCCAGCTGATCCCGCCGACATAGGCGGTCTCGGTACCGTAGTAAGCGGCGTCTCTGCTCGTCCTAGTCTTCCTCCTCGGATGAGGAGAAGCTTCGACGAAAGTTGCGTCGGTGCTACGAGGACCTCATGTGGCAACAGCTCCTTCTGTCCGGGAGCAAGCCGTCGTTGCTTTCCCCGGCCATCAAGTGGCTGTCACCGGAGCGGCCGAAGTAACCCCTCGCCCTAGCCGAGGCGCCTGCCCCCGGGCCTGTTGCTCGACCGAAACTGGCTGTCCCACAGA
This sequence comes from Neoceratodus forsteri, assembly GCA_016271365.2. Classification (NCBI taxonomy): domain Eukaryota; kingdom Metazoa; phylum Chordata; order Ceratodontiformes; family Ceratodontidae; genus Neoceratodus; species Neoceratodus forsteri. Next base: position 441,995,408 of record CM028132.1, on the reverse strand, counting down.
TTCTGGTGGAACCTCCGCCTCCACAGCCGAAATTTGCGGCCCCGACCAAGAACTCTCGGTCGGGCCAGGGCCTGCCCCATAGGCTGTCTGTCACCCTCACTCCCGACCGCCCTCAGCAAGTGGAGGGTGGCTCAGGCCCAAGGCAGCTCTTTGTGGACTTGTCAAAGTCCGACGACTATTCCTCCCTGTTCTCCAGGCAGGTCGACTTGGAGTTCTCCGGAGGTCAGTCGCTGGACGATAGCTCATCGTCCTTCATGGGTTTGCTTAGGCTCATCTCGGAGTCCACCGGGATGCAGCTCGAGCCCGTATCCAAGTGGGCCAAGTATCCCCTAACGGAGATATTGGACCGAGGGGATTCTCCCACGGAGGCCGTTCCGGTGGCCGAGGCCATTGTCGGCCCAGCTTTGGAGCTCTGGCAGCGTCCTGCTTCCTGCCCTTCGCCTTCAGCCAGGATGGCGAGGAAGTACTCCGTCCCTACCGGTTCCCTGTCCGAGTTTTAGGAACACTTCTCAGCCGAGGGGTTGGTTACCGACAGCGTCTTCCGACGTACCGGAAGCGCCAGGGACGTGGACAAGCCTCCCGACAAGGAGTCCAAGAAGTTGGACTACGCTGGGCGCAAAGTCTGTGCTGCATCCTCCCTTGGCCTTCGTCAGGCCAGCTCGGCCGCGCTGATGGCACACTTTTCGCACGCCCTGGTGGGCTCCCTGGACGAGGTAGTCCCTCATCTCCTGGCTGACCTGCAGACCACGGTCAAGCAGGTGCGGGGGCAGGGCAGTGGCCAAGCAAAAACTGTAGACTGCTCTGGACATCGGCGACTGATGTGCTAGGTCAGTCGCGGCCGCAGTGGCTATGTGCCGTCGGGCATGGCTGAGGATATCCACCTTCACAGCGGATACCCAGCACAAGTTGTCGGATGTCCCCTTCTTGGGGACCGACCTCTTCGGCTCTGGAGTGGAAGGTCACCTCCAGAGGATTGAAAAGTCCAGTGCCACTCTGGACTCTCATCTGCCCAAAGGGACAAGGGCCGCAGACCACAACCCAAGCCCTTTCGTCCATCTGCGCCCACAGCACGTCCGGCCCAGCAGCATCAGGGCCAGCAGGCTCTCACTTAGCATCCCAAACCCAAGCCTGTGGCTTCCTCTTCCAGGAAGCTGAAAGGTAAAGGCCCAGGAGGTCCCGCGGCCGGTCCCTCCTCTAAGCCTGCCCAGCGACGGGTTGAGGGGTGTCGCCCCCAACCTCGTCACTCCACCCCAGGTTCCCCCCCCCGTGGGGGGATAACTCCGCCACTTCCTTTCCGCTTGGTCCGCTATCGCCACAAACTGGTGGGTGCTGGAAGTGGTAGGAAAGGGCCTGCCTCTGGAGTTCGAGCAGGCCCCGCCCTTCCGAGCCGTCGCTCCCCGGGGGGCCTCGGGGTCTGCAGTCTTGCTGTTGGCTCGCCGAGCCAACATCGCTCTGCTTCTCGAGAAAGAGGTGATCAGAGAAGTGGCAGACCCTCCCTCAGACCCGGGGTTTGTGTCCAGGTACTTCCTTGTCCCAAAACGGGCGGGGGGCTGGCACCCCATTCTCGACCTGCACGACATAAACAAGTTCCTAAGGTCTCGGACCTTCAGGATGGTCACTCCGGCTCAGATAATACTATCCCTGGAACAAGGCGTGTGGTTCTGTTCTCTGGACCTACAGGATGCGTTCTTTCATGTCCCTATCCGTCCGTCTCACCAGAGATTCCTTCGCTTTCGAGTGGAGGGATCCCTTTACGAGTTCCGAGCCATGCCCTTCGGCCTTTCTCTTGCTCCCAGGGTCTTCACCAAATGCATGGCAGTGGTGACAGCATTTCTGCGGTGCCGAGGGGTCCGAGTGTACCCTTACCTGGACGATTGGCTGATAGCAGCCCCCTCCAGACAGGAGGTGGAGTGGTCCAGAGATCTGGCCCTCCAGGTTTGCTCTCAGATCGGCCTTCTCATCAATGAGGCCAAGTCGGAACTCTGACCGAAGCAGGTGATTCTTGTCATCTGGGCAGAGCTCGACTCTCTTCGAGCCAGAGCACGGTTCCCAGCAGACCGGGCCAAGGTTCTTTCCTCCTTTGCCCAGTCATTTCTGGTTGGGCAATTGCGCCCTGCCCAGGACTTCCTGCACCTCCTGGGTCTGATGGCGGCCTGCCCCAGCGTGGTCCTTGGGTCCGCTGGCACATGCGTCCCCTTCAGTGGGGATTGGCCAGCCAGTGGTCACAACGCTGCGATCCATTGGACCAGCTAGTGACGGTGACCCAGGGGATGTGGAACGCTCTCCAGTGGTGGACCGTTCCAGCTAATTTGCAGGAGGGCATCCCGTTTGTCCGCCCCGAGCCGACGGTCTCTCTATCGACCGATGCCTCTCGGGGTTGGGGTGCCCTTCTGGGGGAGCATAGAGCGCACGGCCTCTGGTCCCCTCGGGAGTCCCGATGCCATATCAACCTGCTGGGGCTTCGGGCGGTTTGTCTAGCCCTCACCATCTTTGCTCCGTTTCTACGGGGTCAAGTGGTTCAGGTCCAGACGGACAATACCACGACCATGTACTACCTAAACCGCCAGGGCGGGACGCGCTCCATGCCTCTGTGCAAGGAAGCTCTCCGCGTTTGGTCACTCATGTGCAGCCTGGAGGCAGATCTCCTAGCCATCCATGTGGCAGGAGCCTCCCAACACCCTGGCCGATGCCCTAAGCTGGATAGGGGCTGCGTCCCACGAGTGGTCTCTCCTGCCGGAGGTAGTACAAGATCTGTTCCCCACTGGGGCACACCTCAGGTGGGCCTGTTTGCCTCCAGGGAGAATGCGAAGCTGAGGCTGTTTCATGCCCTCCCCTCAGCAGGGCTCGCTGCAGGGGGATGCCTTCTCGAGGCCGTGGACCCCAGGCCTCTTCTACGCCTTTCCCCCATTTCCCTTGATCCACAAGGTGCTTCTCAAGGTGAGGAGGGACAAGGCGCAGGTGATTCTGGTAGCCCCAGACTGGCCCCGCCAATGCTGGTATCCAGATCGCCTCAGCTCCAGGCTCTCGAGGCAGCTTCCAGCTCGCCCGGACCGATCAGTCAATCAGGGGAAGGTATTCCATCCGGACCTTCAATGCCTGCACTTGACGGCCTGGTTCCTGAGCTGCTAGAGTTCCAGGCCTTGGGTCTTTCCGACGAGGTCCTCAATGTAGTTGAGGCGTCCCGTAAGGAGTCGACCAGAAAATGCTATACCTTCAAATGGAAAAGATTCCCCATTTGGTGTCAGGGCAAGGGCCTGGACCCTTCCTCCTTTTCCTTGGCAAGCATCTTGGACTACCTGTGGTCCCTTTCTCAGCAAGGGCTTAGGTCAACGACCCTAAAGGTGCACCTGGCGGGCTGGGAAGCAGTCGGTGGTGCAGGAGAAGGTGGTCTGGCGCTTTTTCCAAGGCCTTGATCACATTTCCCCTCCGGTGGGAGAACCTCCACCTCCGTGGGATCTACTTCTGGTATTGGCAAAGCTCATGGGCAAGCCATTTGAACCAGTACAACAGTATCTCACCCCCCATTGTGTACACTTCCCCTGGGTTTTTGTTTCCCATATGCATTACCTTGCACTTCTTTGCATTGAATCTGAGCTGCCATACATTTGACCATTCCTCCAACCTTGCCAAGTCCCTCCTCATCCTATCAACCCTGTTGCAGATCTTTGTGTCATCTGCAAAGAGACATACTTTTCCTTCCAGTTCCTCTGCAATGTCACTTATAAAGACATTAAAAAGGACCGGTCCCAGTACTGAACCCTGCAGTACCCCACTAGTAATCCTCCTTTCTTCACTGTGTATTCCATTTACTACTACCCTTTGCGTCCTGTTGTCTAGCCAATTTTTTATCCAGCCTACCACCTTGGGACCCACTGCGAGGCTGGCTATCTTGTGAATGAATCTTTTGTGTGGGACTGTATCAAATGCCTTGCTAAAATCTAGGTAGGCCACGTCCACAGCCCGTCCCTGATCTACTACTTTGGTCACCCAGTCAAAGAAATCTATTGGATTCGTCTGACACGGCTTTCCCATCGTGAATCCTTGCTGCCTTGGGTCCTCTGCCCCACTAGCCTATAGGTACTCAACAGTTCTTTCCTTCAGAAATGATTCCATCATTTTCCCTACCACTGAGGTCAAACTAACTGGTCTGTAGTTTCCTGCCTCTGTCCTGCTCCCACTTTTGTGAAGAGGAATCACATCTGCCCTCCTCCAGTCCTCGGGTACCACCCCATCCTCCCATGATTTGTTAGAGAGTAGTCAGCGGCGTCACTAGATCTTACTTCGAGACACAGCTCTTGCAGCAGGTTACACCATTAGGACTGAAGCCGGCAGGCGTCAGGACCCCACGGAAAAATTCTAGCTAGCTATCTTCAGCGGGGACCGCCCCAGACGTCTGTCCCGCCTCCAACATCAGACATAGTACATAAGGCGGTCCATGAGATTCCCCAGTTCTTTCCGCCGATCGACCTGCGTGTCTCGACCTTCGGTTCAGCTCTAGCGCGCGACGCGTGGTTAAGTTCTTTCCTACGGGAAATTTGGATTTCTTCAAGCAAGTTTTTCGCTGATGTTCTCTCCGACCTCCGGTCATTCTTCGAAGTGTGCTTGCGGGAAACAGATCCCCTTCAAGGACCCCCACATGGTCTGCGTCTGGTGCCTAGGCCCAGACCACGATACCCGGGCCTGCATCTTCTGCCAGGGGTTTTACAGTAGAACCCGGATCCGACGTCAGAAGGCCCTTCAGGCTTTCTTACTGGAAGAAAAGCTAAAGACCATGTCTTCCAAGGGGGAATCCTCTAAAAAGACCCACAAGCACACTGAGAAACGCGGGAGAAGGCCCCTTCCAGGTCCCCCTTCAGGGCTTCGGACTCTCGCAGCTCCGGTTCCAGGTCCGACTGCTCCTCCTCCAGGGCCAGCTCTCAGCCTCCCCCGGCTGCGGTCAGGAAGTCCTCTTCTCAGGCCAAGTTCGCCAGGCCGTCCTCGTCTTCGTCCTCCAGGGCCTTGGTGAAGTCTAGGGATCGCCATCATCATCATAAGTCTGGTTCCCGCCCTTCAGAACCAGACGTCCGGTCAGCTTCCTTGCCTCCTCACAAGACGGAGCTTACTTCTTTGAAGAGACCTCAGGATCCGACGCCGGTGCGTCCGTCGTAGTCCTCTCGCCATATGTCCCTGGAGCCGCCGTCGGCCAGACCGTCGCCGGCCAAGCCAACACCTCAGCGGACGCCGGTAGGGGGGGCCGGCGTCCGCTCCTCCTGAGAAGAGAGCCCTGACGCCTCCGACCGACGTCGGTCAGGAGTCCTTAACCGAGGAGGAATTGACGCAGCCCGAGGACCAGACGGGCGACCCCGGTGTTGTCGAGACGCCCAGGGAACCCTCGCCGTTACCCGAGCCCCCTGTGGAGCCGATGCTGGGACCCGACGACCGTCCACCGGCGCCAGGACTGTCTGGCCTTTCTTTAGCGGATGTGAAGGACCTCTTCACTTACTGGTGGGACACCATAAAGAAGGACATGGTTCCCACTCCTCTTCCTCCTCCTCCTCCAGTTCCTGCACCCCCCTCGCCATCGGAGTCTGCAGGCCGTTTACCTCCTCCCCGGGAGTACGGAACCCCTTCCAGAGGGAGACCAGACAAACTGAGACCTCCGTCTAAATCCTCTTCTAGATCACCCAGCCCTAAAAGACCTAGGAGACACCGACTATCACCTTCGACGGAGGACACGGGATCAGAGTTCTCAACATCCAGATCCCCATCTCCCCTCTCCATCCCTTCTCCGGACCCACGTGAGATGCCGAAGTCTCCTCCGGATGACCCTTCGTTCTCTGATATTATGAGACACATCCAAGAGAACATGGGATGGGATGTGGAAGAGCTGGACCCCGAAAGGATACGCCTTGCCAAATATCTTCGGCAGAAGGACCCCAAGCCTGTGGTGGTGCCACCCTTGGTTGACACTTTCGTGGACGTCACCAAGGCAGCGTGGAAGCGTCCACATTCGCTCCCGGCGATGCCGAAGAAAGCTGATCGCTTGTACAAGGCTCCTAGAAGACCAGCACTTAGACTCAGCAGCCTCAGGCCGACTCTCTGGTCATCACAGCCTCACATGACCAGTCCCAGAGGCCGCAACATCCCTGAAGCACCCTGCCACGGACCCAGAGTCCAAGCAGTTGGGCGCTATGGGTAGGCTTGCAGTATGCTTCCACTACCTCGCCATCAGATCCTTGAATTATTTGACCCACATGGTTCAGTTTCAAAATGCCTTGTGGGAACAGGGTCTGGAAGCGGCTGAAAAACTGCCGGAAGGTGAGCAGAAGGAGGAGATGCTTCAGCTCCTCCGTACGGGTTCAGACGTGGGAACCCAAGTGCTACGAGCCGCGTACGACTCCGCGGACTCCTCGGCCCGAGCAGCAGCTTCTGGCGTATGCCTCCGTAGGCACTCTTGGTTACGCGTCTCCGGCTTTACCCCGGACGTCCAGAAGAATATCATGGACGCTCCATTCGAGGAGAACTTTCTTTGGTAAACCTTCAGAGAAGATTACCACCAGACTTCAGAGGCCGGGAAGGCGGTGAGATCGGTTCAAGCCATATACCGACCAGGCTTAGATTCCTTTCGTAGGAACCAAAGCCGGATTCGTGGATGGATGCAGAGGCAGCAGTCCCGCTCCGCTCCACAACAGAGGGGCTCCGGTTTTCGTAGAGCCCAGGGGAAACACCCCGCGGACCGAAGCCAGCGTACTCCTAAGCCGGCCCAGCCAGCGGGACCCTCACCGCCACAGTCTGACTCCTTTCCGGCCCCCGCCCCTCAGGATCAATGGAAATCATGGTGGGGGTCGTGCTAACTTCCTGCCGAGATGGCAGGCTATAACCACAGACAGGTGGGTTCTTCAGTTGGTCGGAAGAGGCCACTATATAAGTAGTCATGAAAAGCCACCCTCGAGGCCTCCTTTGCTCTCCCGGTATCCGGGTCAGCACAAATCTCTGACCTGGCAGAAGTACTCGCGCTCTTGCAAAAGAGAGCGATAGAGTACATCCCGGAGAACCAGAGAGGACAAGGATTTTATTCCCACTTCTTCCTGGTTCCAAAGAAAACGGGACCTCCGTCCAATTCTGGACCTCAGCGACCTCAACGTGTCGGTCGCCTACAAAAGATTCCGCATGGTGACTCTTCCGGGTCTTATTCCCATGCTGAAACAAGACACCTTCTTAACGTCTCTAGACATGCAGGATGCATACTTGCATATCCCTATAGCTCAGGTGCACAAGAGGTTCCTGCGCTTCGAGTTCCTCGACCACCACCTTCAATTCCGAGCCCTTCCATTCGAACTGTCATCCGCACCCAGGGTCTTTACCAAGTGCATGACAGTCGTGGCAGCGTCTCTAAGGAGACAGGGCCATTATGTGTTCCCATACCTGGACGATTGGCTTCTCATGGCCGCCTCCAGAGAGGCGTTGTTACGTGCTGTCCAGAGCACCCAGGACCTGTTCGATCTCTGGGCATCCTAATCAACCACGAGAAGTCTCTCCTGGTACCGTCGCAGAAACTGCAATTTATAGGTGCAGTACTGGACACCGTTCAGGGAAGAGGTTTTCTTCCAGACGACAGAGCGGAGCGCATCAGATCCCTCATCAGGGAGTTATCGTCGAACAAGACTGTCCCTGCCAGGTCGGTCCTTCGCTTGCTCGGACACATGGCTGCGGCCATTCCTACCGTCTCTTTCGCAAGGCTCCACATGCGGGTAACTCAGTGGATGCTCAAGGTGCAATGGGACCAAAGGCAAGACCACTTGCAGCATCCGGTCAGGATCACGAACACCGTGATTCGAGACTGGCAGTGGTGGCTAGACCCAGGGTCGCTGTCCATGGGCGTCCCGTTTGTAGCGCCGTCCCCGGAGGTAATCCTCACCACAGACGCCTCAGGTCTAGGGTGGGGGGCACACCTGGATGGGGTGAAGTCCCAGAGTCGTGGACCCGGCTGGAAGCTCATCTCCATATCAGCGTTCTAGAGATGAGGGCGGTTCTCTATGCCCTGCAGGCCTTTCAGTCAGAAATCCCTGAGTACTCTTCTGCTTCAGACAGACAACAGGCGGTGATGTATTACCTCAACAAACAAGGAGCGCACCTCTTACCCCCTTTGCAGGGAGGCCATGAGGGTGTGGGATTGGGTACTCCGACACGGTGCGAATCTGATCACTGTACATGTTCCCGGAATGGACAACATGATTGCAGACGGCCTGAGCCGCTCCCAGGCCAGAGTCCATGAGTGGGAACTTCAAGAGGTAGCAGAGGATCTGTTTCTTCGATGGGGAACTCCAGAGATAGACTTGTTCGCATCCCCATCCAATGCAAAACTGCCCAATTTTTGCTCGCTAGATCCAGGGCCTGGTGTTTTCTGGCGAGACGCGTTGTCCCTCTCCTGGGCGGACAGATTCCTCTACACTTTCCCTCCTTTCCCGTTGATCCAGAGACTTCTTCTCAAACTGTGCAGGGAGCATGCAGTTATGATCCTGGTGGCCCCCTTTTGGCCTAGACAGATCTGGTTCCCCTTGCTAATTCAGCTATCCCGGGAACCTCAACTCCCGTTGACATTCAGCTCCCATCTCCTGTCTCAGGAGAAAGGTTCGCTAGTCCACCCGGACTTGCGCTCACTGAACTTGCATGCATGGCTCCTAGAGACATAACCATCTTGCGTCACGGGGTCTCGCAAGAGGTTGCAGAAGTTCTTTCTGCAGCCAGAAAGCCGGCAACGCATGCGACGTACGCCATGAAATGGCGCCGTTTTTGTTTATGGTCGCGAGCACGTGATTTTTTCCCCTTTAGATTGCCCAGTGGGAGTGGTGTTGGACTACCTGCTCTCCCTCTTTTGTTCGGTCTAGCTTACTCCTCTATCAAAGGTGCACCTTTGCCATCTCTGCCTACCACCTTCCGGTGGGACGCCGTACAGTGGCACAATTAGGCGCCTCTTGGGAATTTTTGAGAGAGGTGTTACGTAGCCACCCATTAAGGACCATTGCCTCCATGGGATTTGCTCTTTGTCCTGAGACAACTCCGCTCCCCTTGAACCTGCAGCGGATTGCGAACTCGTTTTCTGTAGTAAACGCTATTTTTGGTTGCTGTTACTTCAGCGAGAAGAATTTCTGAGCTTCACGCTCTCGTGTGCAAAGAGCCTTATTTAGTTTTCCACCGGGACAGAGTATCCCTGAGGACGAATCCTAAATTTTTGCCTAAGGTGATCTCTTCACTCACTCTAAATCAGGACATTGACCTGCCGGTCTACTTCCCAAACTACTCGAATAGAGGAGAGGCTGTGCTCCACACCCTGGATGTTCACTGCAGCCTGAGGTATTACCTCAACAGAACTAAACCTTTTCGTAGTTCTGAGCAACTTTTCATTTCCTTTTCTAAAGGATGATGGGCCAACCTGTATCAAACAGTCCCTGACTCGCTGGCTTGTCAGTGTATTTCATTCTATTATGAGCTCAAACAGAAGCCCCTCCCGGGTTCAGTCCGGGGTCATTCCACTAGGGGCGTGGCTACCTCCTTTGCAGTACTCCGAAACGTCTCCACTTCTGCTATATGTGCTGCAGCCACTTGGAGCTCTATGCATACCTTTATCAGGCATTATAGCCTAGACATCACCTCTCGGCGAAGAGCCGGTTTCGGCCTGGTGGTGCTACAGGGTCTCCTGTCCTAGATTCAGGACCTGGAATGTATTTCCTATTTTCCTCCTTCCAGAATTTTTGGCAGCGTTACTGCTTGGGAATTAGTCCTAATGGTGTAACCTGCTGCAAGGGCTGTGTCTCGAAGTAAGATAGTACAGTTACGTAAGAACTTACTGTAACAGTAGATCTTCGAGAACAGCTCTTGCAGCAAAGTACATCCCGCCCACCTTCCCCCTTGGAGGAGGCATGGCTTTAGCCTTTATCAACAGGGAATTTTTCCCGTTTTTTTCTTCTGACGGTGGATCCTCGGTCTCCCATTCTGATGTCAGCCTGCGGCCGGCTGTCTCCGGCGGGAGAATTGGTTAATCTGACGGGACCGCCCCCTTATGTACTATGTCTGACGTCTGAGGCGGTCCCCGCTGAAGATAGCTAGCTAGAATTTTTCCATGGGGTCCTGATGCCTGCCGGCTTCAGTCCTAATGGTGTAACCTGCTGCAAGAGCTGTTCTCGAAGATCTACTGTTACAGTAAGTTCTCACGTAACTGTACTTTCTACCCTTAGTTCTTTTAGAATTCTTGGGTGAATCCCATCAGGCCCCATTGGTTTGTCCACCTTCAATTTTATCAGTTCTTTCAGAACTCTTTCTTCTGTAAATGGACTGGTATCGACCCCTGTCTTCGGAGTGTTTCTCTTGTTTGGTTTAGGTAACTCCCCCTCCTCTTCCATTGTGAATACTGAGCAGAAATATTCGTTCAGTATCCCTGCTTTTTCACTGTCACCCTCTACTCACATTCCCTTCCCATTATTAAGATTCAGTATCCCTCCTTTGGTCTTTCTTCACTCCTAACATTACCTATAAAAGGTCTTATCCCTTTCTTAGCAGAATTGGCTATCCTTTCCTCGGTTTGGGCCTTTGCTCTTCTGACTGCCTTCCCAGCCTCTTTCTGCTTTAACTGATAAAGTTCTCTGTCCTGCTCCTTCTGTGTTTCCTTATATTTTCCTGAATGCTGTCCTTTTCTCCTTAACCTTCCTGCCACCTCTTTTGAGAACCATAGCGTTTTTTCCTTCGTTGTGTTTTATTGATTTGCTTTACACAAAGGCTTGTTGCCTCTGTGATGGCTGTTTGATCACTCCCCATTGTTCCTCCACCCCTCCTTCCTGCCTGTTTGCTAGTACTTTTCTAGGCCTCTCTCATTTTCCCAAAATCGACCCTCTAAAGTCCGGTACTCTTGCTTTGTGTAGCTTGATTGTATGGCTGTATTTATAGTGAACCACACTGTTTGGTGGTCGCTTGTTCCCAGATAGCTACCACTTCTAAATCTGATATTCTTTTCCATCCCATTTAGTGTACAGGTCTAAGATTGCTCCCTCCCAGTGGGTTCCAATACTAGCTGTCTGAGGCATGCTCCCTGTGAGGCATCAAGAATGACCCTGCTCTTGGATATGCCTGCAGCAAAGATGCTCCAGTTAACATCTGGCATATTCAGGTCCCCCATCAACAATATCTCTCCTTTTTCTGCCATTCTAAGAAAGCCTTCTATCATTTCCTTGTCCATTCCCTCCCCCTGAGATGGTCTGTATACAACCCCCATACGGATTGTGGTGCCATTTCCTGTCTCCAGGATGACCCAAAGTGCCTCATCTGCTCCCTGTTTACTCTTTAGTTCTGTTGCTTTGATCCCTTTCTTTACATAGAGAGCTGCTGCTACTCCTTACCCTCCCTGTCCCTCCTGTAGATTGTGTCCTGGTGTGTTGACACCCCAGTCATGGTTATCTGTGTACCCATGTTTCCATGCTACCACAATATCCAGGCAACCCTCTTCCATCAAGGCCACTAGTTCAGGGAGCTTGTTACACAGACTACGGGCATTGGTACTCATCACCCTCCACTTTTTGATAGCCTTACCCCTTTTAGCCCATTTCTGTCCTTACTGCCTTTGCCTTTTTTTACATTTAAATCTGTTCTGCTCCCTAATAACTTATGTACCTTGGTGTTTACCTCACTAATCACCATGTTTTGTGGGGGGAGGCTCAGATTTCCCTTCTCCTTTTCAATGCCTCCCCCCTTGGCTAGTTTAAATGCTTGCTAATGAAGCATTTAAACCTCTCACCTAGGATCCTGGATCCCCCCCTGGACAGATGCAGATCATCTCACCAGTATAGGTCTGCATCCCTCCAGGTGGCTCCCCAGTCCCCAATGAAGCCAAAACCCTGAGCTCCACATCAGTTTTTCAACCACTCATTGAATTCCCTGGTGAGAAGTGCCCTAGCATCTCCCTTGCCATAGACAGGCAGCACCTCCGAGAAGGTTACCGTATGTGCTACTTGTCTAAGGCCCCTTTCCAACTCTGTAAACTCCTCTTGCACTGCTCTGATCCCATTCCTAGCCAGGTCATTTGTCCCTAGGTGGACAGTGACATCCAGCTCCCTCCATGGGGTCCATTGCCTGGTCAATGCATGCTGGATCCCTTCCAGTACAGCGGATTTCTGAAGAATTGTTTTGGTTCCAGAAATCGTGGGGTGCGTGGCCAGGTCAAGGCATGCTGGATCCCTTGCAGAACAGAAGATTGCTGAAAAACTGTTATGTTGCCAGAAACTGCAGTGTCTATGCTCTGGTGAAGGTATGCTTTATCCCTTGTAATACAGAGGATTTCTGAAGAACGGTTCAGGTTCCTGAAACTGCTGGGTCCATGGCCTGTTCAAGGCACGATGGATCCCTTGCAGTACAGAGGATTTCTGAAGAACCCTTTAGGTTCCAGAAACCACGGAGTCCATTGCCTGGTGAAGGCATGCTTTTTCCCTTGCAATACAGGGATTTCTGAAGAACTGTTTAGGGTGAAGAAACTACGGGGTCCATGGCCTGGTCAAGGCACTCTGGATCCCTACTAGTACAGAGGATTTCTGAAGAACCGTTTAGGTTCCAGAAAATGTGGGGTCTGTGGCCTGATCAAGGCATGCGAGATCCCTTGCACTACAGAGGATTTTTGAAAAACTTTTTGGGTTCCAGAAATCGAGGGGTCCATGTCCTGGTGAATGCATGCTAGATTCCTTGCAGTACAGAGGATTTCTGAAAAGCTGTTTAGGTTTCAGAAATCGAGGAGTCAGTGGCCTGGTCAAGGCACGCTGGATCCCTTGCAGTACAGAGGATTTCTGAATAACTGTTTAGGTTCCAGAAATCTTGGGTCCATGTCCTGGTAAAGGCATGCCAGATCCCTTGCAGAACAGAGAATTTCTGAAAAGCAGTTTAGGTTCCTGAAATTGTGGAGTCCGTGGCCTGATCAAGGCATGCTGGTTCTCTTGCAGTGCAGAGGATTTCTGAAGAACTGTTTAGGTTTCAGAAACTGCAGGGTCCATGGGCTCATCAAGGCATGCTGGATCCCTTGCAGTACAAAAAATTACTGAAAAACTTGAGGTTCCTGAAATCAAGGGATCCGTGGCCTGGTCAAGGCAAGCTGGATCTTTTGCATTACAGAGGATTCCTGAAAAACTGTTTTGGTTCCAGAAATTTAGGGATCTGTTGCTTGGTCAAGGCACGCTGGATCCCTTGCAGTACAGAGGATTTCTGAAGAAACTTTTAGGTTCCAGAAACCACGGAGTCCATGGCCTGGTGAAGGCATGCTTTATCCCTTGCAGTAAAGAGGATTTCTGAAGAACTGTTTAGGTTCCAGAAACTGCAGGGTCGGTGCCCTGAAGAGGGCACACTGAATCCCTTGTAGTACAGCGGAATTCTGAAGAACTGTTTAGCATCCAGAAACCATGGAGTCCATGTCCTGGTGAAGGCATACTTTATCCCTTGCAGTACAGAAGATTTTTGATGAACTGTTTAGGTTCCAGAAACTGCAGGATCTGTGCTCTGATGAAGGCACACTGGATCCCTTGCAGTACAGAGGATTTCTGAAGAACTGTTTAAGGTGAAGAAACTACGGGGTCCATGGCTTGGTCAGGGCACTCTGTATCCCTTTCTAGTACAGAGGATTTCTGAAGAACTGTTTAGGTTCCAGAAACTGGGGGGTCTGTGCTATGGTGAAGGCACACTGGATCCCTTGCAGTACAGAGGATTTCTGAAAAACTGTTTAGTTTCCAGAAATTGTGGGGTTCGTGGCCTGCTCAAGGCATGCTGGATCCCTTGCAGTACACAGGATTTCTGAAAAGCAGTTAGGGTTCCAAATATTCTAAGGGTCCGAGGCCTGATCAAGGCACACTTGATCCCTGGCAGTACAGAGGATTTTTGATTAACTGTTTCGGTTCCAGAAACCACGGGGTGTGTTGCCTGGTCAAGGCATGCTGGATCCCATGCAGTACAGAGGTTTTCTGAAGAACTGTTTAGGTTCCAGAAACTGCGGGATCCATGGGTTCATCAAGGCATGCTGGATCGCTTGCAGTACAGAAAATTACTGAAAAACTGTTTAGGTTCCTGAAATCGAGGGATCCGTGTCCTAGTCAAGGCAAGCTGGATCCTTTGCATTACAGAGGATTTCTGAAAAACTTTTTTTGTTCTAGAAATTGAGGGATCTGTTGGTTGGTCAAGGCACGCAGGATCCCTTATGGTACAGAGGATTCCTGAAAACCTGTTTAGGTTCAGAAATCGAGGGATCTGTGGCCTGGTCAAAGCACGCTGAATCCCTTGCTGTATAGAGGATTTTGGAAAAAAAGTTCAGGTTCCAGAAATCGAGGTGTCCGAGGCCTGTACAAGGGACGCTGGATCAGTTGTAGAGCGGATTTCTCAAAAACTGTTTAGGTTCCAGAAATCGAGAGGTCCATGGCATGGTGAAGGCAAGCAGGATCCCTTGTAGTACAGAGGATTTCTGAACAACTGTTTGGGGTTCCAGAAACTGGGGTCCCAGGGCCTGGTGAAGGCACACTGATCCCTTTGCAGTGAGCAGTTTCTGAAGAACTGTTTAGCTTCCCAGAAATCCAAGGTCCCGTGACCTGGTCAAAACACACTTGATCGCTTGCAGTACAGAGGATTTCTGAAGAACTGTTTAGGTTCCAGAATTCACGAGGTCCATGGCCTGGTCAAGGCATGCTGGATCCCTTGCGGTATAGAGGATTTTTGAAAAACTTTTTACATTCCAGAAATTGAGGGGACTGTGGCCTGGTCAAGGCATGCTGGATCCCTTGCGATACAGTGGATTTTTGAAAAACTGTTTAAGTTCCAGAAATCGATTTATCGGTGGCCTGGTCAAGGCATGCTTGATCCATTACAGTACAGAGGATTTCTGGAGAACTGTTTAGGTTTCAGAAATCATGGGGTCTGAGGCCTGGTCAAGGCAGTTTGGATCCCTTGCAGTACTGAGAATTTCTGAAGAACTAGGTTCCAGACATCGTGGGGTCTGTGGCCTGGTCAAGGCACGCTGGATCCCTTGCAGTACAGAGGACTTCTGAAAAACTGCTTACGTTCCAGAAATCGAGGGGTCCATGGCCTGGTTAAGGCACTCTGGATCCCTTGTGGTTCCCAGGATTTCACAAAAACTGTTCAGGTTCCAGAAATTGTGGGGTCCGTGGCCTGGCCAAGGCAAGCTGCATCTCTTGCAGTACAGTGGATTTCTGAAGAACTGTTTACGTTCCTGAAACCGTGAGGTCCGTGGCCAGGTGAATCCACACTGGATCCCTTGCAGTACAGAGGATTTCTGAAGAACTGTTTACGTTCCAAAAACCACAGCGTCCATGGCCTGGTCAAGGCATGCTGGATCCCTTGCGGTACAGAGGATTTCTGAAAAACTCTTTAGGTTCCAGAAATCGAAGGGTCCTTGGCATGGTCAGTTCATGCTGGATCCCTTGCGGTAGAGAGGATTTCTGAAAAACTGTTTAGGTCACAGAAATCTAAGGGTCCGTGGCCTGGTCAAGGCACGCTGGATCCTTTGCAGTACAGAGGATTTTTGAAAAACTGTTTAGGTTCCAGAAATCGCGGGGCCTGTGGCTTGGTCATAGTACACTAGATCCCTTGCAGTACAGAGGATTTCTGAAGAACTGTATAGGATCCAGAAATCAAGGGATCCGTAGCCTGGTCAAGGCACACTGGACTCTTTCAGCACAGAGGATTTCTGAAAAGCTGTTTATGTTCCAAAAGTTGAGGGGTCCATGGCATGCTCAAGGCATACTGGATCTCTTGCAGTACAGAGGATTCCTGAAAAACTGTTTTGGTTCCAGAAATCAAGGGGTCCGTGGCCTACTCAAGGCACGCTGGATGCACTGCGGTGCAGAAGATTTCTGAAAAACTGCTTAGATTCCAGAAATTGAGGGGTCTGTGGCTTGGTCAGCACACTGGATCCCTTGTATGCATACAGATTTCAGAAAACCATTTAGATCCCTGAACCACGAGGTCCATACGGTCCAAGGCAAGCAGGATCCCTTGCAGAACAGAGGATTTCTGAAAAGCTGTATAGGTTCCAGAACTTGAGGGGTCCATAGCCTGGTCAAGGCACACTGGATCCCTTGCAGGACAGAGGATTTCTGAAAAGTTGTTTAGGTTCCAGAAATCAAGGGGTCCATGGTCTGGTCAATGCACGATGGATCCCCTGCAGAACAGAGGATGTCTGAAAAGCTGTTTAGGTTCCAGAAATAGAGGAGTCTGTCACATGGTCAAGGCACGCTGGATCCCTTTCAGTACAGCACATTTCTGAAGAACTACTTTGGTTCCATAAATCGCAGGGTCTCTGATCTTTTTAAGACACGCTGGATACTTTGCAGTACAGAGGATTCCTGAAGAACTGTTTAGCTTCCAGAAAACATGGGGTCTGTGGCCTGGTCAAGGCACACTGGATCTCTTGCAGTACAGAGGATATTGAAGAACTGTTTAGGTTCCAGAAATCGCGGGGTCCATCACATGGTCTAGGCATGCTGGATACCTTGCAGTAAAGAGGATTTCTGAAGAACTGTTTAGGTTCCAGAAATCGCGGGGTCTGTGGCCTGGTCAAGGCACACCGGATCCCTTACAGTACTGCAGATTGTTGAAAAACTCTTTGTTAAAGAAATCACAGGCTCCAAGGCCTGGTCAAGGCACGCTGAATCCCTTGCAGTACAGAGGAGTTCTGAAGAACTGTTTAGTTCCAGAAACTGCAGGGTCCGTGGCCTGGTCAAGGCATGCTGGATCCCTTGAAGTACAGGGGATTTCAGAAAAGCTGTTTAGGTTCCTGAACTCACGGGGTCCGTAGCCTGGTCAAGGCACACTGGATCCCTTGCTGGACAGAGGATATCTGAAGTTGTTTAGGTTCCAGAAATAGAGGGGTCTGTCGCATAGTCAAGACACGCTGGATCACTTGCAGTACAGAAGATTTCTGAAGAACTGTTTGGGTTATAGAAACCAACTGCACAATGGCCTGGTCACAGCACGCTGGATCCCTTGCAGTACAGTGGATTTATGAAAAACTGTTTAGGTTCCAGGAAACGTGGCCTGGTCAAGGCATGCTGGATCCCTTGCATTACAGAAGATTTCTATAGAACTGTTTAGCTTCCAGAATTCACGAGGTCAGTGGCCTGGTCAAGGCATGCTGGATCCCTTGCGGTAGAGAGGATTTTTGAAAAACTAGGTTCCAGAAATTGAGGGGTCCGTGGCCTGGTCAAGGCATCCTGGATCCCTTGCAGTACAGAGGATTTCTGAAGAACTGTTTAGGATCCAGAAACTGAGGGGTCCGTGGCCTGGTCAAGGCATGCTGAATCAGTTGTACAGCGGATTTCTGAAGAACTGATTTAGTTCCAGAAACAGAGTGGTCCATTGCCTGGTCACGGCTTGCTGGATCCTTTGGAGTACAGAAGATTTTTGAAGAACTTTTTACGTTCCAGAAATCGCGGGGTCCATGGCCTGGTCAAGGCATGCTGGACCCCTTGGAGTACAGTGGATTTCTTAAGAACTGTTTAGGTTCCATAAATCATGGGGTCCGTGGCCTGGTCAAGGCACGCTGGATCCCTTGCAGTACACTGGATTTCAGAAGAACTTTTTAGGTTCTAGAAATTGCGGGGTCCGTGGCCAGGTCAAGACATGCTAGATCCCTAGCAGTACAGAGGATTTCTGAGGAACTGTATAAGTTCCAGAAATTGAGCCATCCGTCATCTAGTCAAGGAATCCTAGAACACTTGCAGTGCAGAGGATTTCTGAAAAACTGGGTTCCAGAAATCGAGGGGTCCAAGGCCTGGTCAAGGCACGCTGGATCCCTTGCAGTTCAGAGCATTTCTGAAAAGCTTTTTAAGTTCCAGAAATTACGGTGTCCGTGGCCTGGTCAAGGCAAACTGGATGCCTTGCGGTACCCAAGATTTCAGAAAAACTGTTCAGGTTCCAGAAATTGATATGTCCGTAACCTGGTCAAGGCACGCTGGATCCCTTGCAGTACAGAGGATTTCTGAAAAGCTGTTTAGGTTCCAGAATCCGTGGTGTCTGTGGCCTGGTCAAGGCACACTGGATCCCTTGTGGTACGGAGGATTTATGAAGAACTGTTTAGGTTCCAGAATCCGTGGTGTCTGTGGCCTGGTCAAGGCACACTGGCTCCCTTGCAGTACAGAGGATTTCTGAAAAGCTGTTTAGGTTCCAGAAATCGAATGGTCCATGGACTGGTCAAGGGAAGATGGATCCCTTGCAGTACAAAGGATTTCTGAAAAGCTATTTAGGTTCCAGAAGTCGAGGGGTCAATGGCCTGCTCAAGGCATGCTGGATCCCATGCAGTACAGAGGATTCCTGAAAAGCTGTTTAGGTTCCAGAAATTGAGGGCTCTGTGGCCTGGTGAAGGCTCGCTGGATCCCTTACGGTACAGAGGATTCCTGAAAAACTATTCAGGTTCAAGAATCGAGAGGTCCTCTGCCTGGTCAAGGCACGCTGGGTCCCTTGAAGTACAGAGGATTTCTGAAACCTTTGCCCACTACCTCCAATACCCACTTGTCTGTGGTGATGGTAGACCAGAGGGGGAGGAAATGGGACAGTCTGCCTCCAACAGGTAGGGAGGAGGTGGCTTGCATCTCAAGGGTTCTGCTTAGGCTGGGGCTGAGGTTGTGGCTGAGCCCCTTGCCTAGAGCCCCTTCTACTCCTACCCATTGAGTAGCCCTGTGGGGGTACTGCTGGTATTGGGGCATGGCTACTGGCTGGAAAAGGGTCTTGATAAAAAGGAATGACCCCTAGCCCTCCCTTCCATAGGGCCTGGTGGATGAAGAAGCTCTGTCTCTAGCAGAGTTACTTCTATAAGTAGCCTTATATTCATCCACCTTTTTCATATAGGCCACTGTGGACTCCCCAAAAAGCACATTTCCTTCTAATGGGAAAATCCAGGGCCTTTGATTGGGTATCCTGAGTGAGGTTCGTGGCCCTAAGCCAAGCAAACCTCCTCTGAGCCACTGTATTAGCCATCCATCTGGCTACAGTGTCATTTAGATCAGCAGCCATTTGGAACTGGTACTTGGCCGCCTCTAGCCCAAACCTGACAGTTTCTGCCAGGTCATCTGACAAGGGTGGGGTGGCCTTCATGGACATTAAGTACTGACTGCCCTGAGGGATTTCGATACTGGGCAGCATAAACTTGAAAAGTGACCTGTCTCATGGCCAATAAGGGCTGACAAATAGCCCTTTGGCCATACTGTCCAATTTCCTGGAGTTCTTGTCCGGTGGGTATGAGGACAGAGGGACTTTAGCCTTATCACAGGCAGCTTGCTGTATTACCCCTTGATGATCAGGGTGGGGAAAAAAGGAAGTCAGCTCCCTTCCTGTCCAGCTGGTATTTTTCATCTATTCCCTTGTCAATTGGAGGAATAGAATTTGGGGTCTGCAGGAGCTTCATAGCATCCTTCTTAAATAATTTATATACTGGGAGGAAGAGGGCCTTTGTGGGTGTTAAACCCATCATATTGAGGTACTCAATCTTCTCCTCATCTTCTACTTGTTCTGTTGTGGCAATATCCAGAGCATCTGCCATTTTCCTTACGAAAGAAAAATGGGAGGAAAAATCCTCAGACACTCTGGGAGGTGAGCCAAATTCCTGCTCAGGGGACACCTCTGGGGGATAGGTTCGTCCTCCTCATAAGGCTCATCATCCTCTTCGAAATAGTGTTGCTCCGGAGCAGGGGCAACACAGTAGCAGCAACCTGGGGGCCCTGGGAAGGGGCAGGAGGCTGAGGGATGATGCTCTGCAGAGCCTGAATAATTTTAAATGCCTGGGCTATGTCCTGAGCTGAAGGCATTACAGGCTGCTGCGCAGAAGTCCCTGGTTTAGCAGAGAGAGGTTCTGCATGTCTGAGCTTCTTTAATTTCTTTACAGGAACCAGAGAGTCAGCTGGTTCTTTCCTCTGCCCCTTTTCGCATATCAGGGGCAGGGTAGAAGAACTGTTAATTCAACCACAACAGACTGGGGTGTCAGCTGTCAGAGCTGAGGGATCCCTAGGAAACTTCTTATTAAGCCTTTCAAGGTGCTTTTCAACAGTTTTTTCTGGGACTGTTTTACATATCTCACATTCCTGGTCCAAATGTTCAAAACCCAGACAAGCTACACATAAGGTGTGCTTGTCTGCCTTGGCAAACACATCTCCACACTTTAAACAGTTTTTAAAACCAGGCTCCCCGGTTCTCTTCTTAGGTTTCTCAGTCATGGTGAAAGATAAAGTGAAAAACCTCAACCGCTAAATGCGAAATGCTAATGCGGTTATTTAAACAGCTTAAAAAGGTTTCCCCCCTTTTTCTTTTTTGCGGTCGGTTCCGGAACCAATGGAACCGAGAGAGGAGATGAAATATGAACCGGTTCAGCGGTTCTGTAACCGATAAAAAGCGGTTACAAATAAAGTTTTTTAGGACTAAAATTTAGCGATAACGAACAGGTTCTTTAGTTAGAGAACCAAAATAAAGTTAAAACTAACTTGGATCCCTCACGGTTATGCCGAACCGTGAGGAACCGAGAAAACAACAATTTAAACAATAATAACTAAATGTAAACTAACGATTAATAGAGGCCGTAAAAGAAACTAAAAATACTTATGGTTTTTGATTTTTTCTTTCTTCTTCACGCGAAAGAGGGCGACAGAGACTCCGAGCGACCAGACTTTCAGGCGGAGAGAAAAATCTAAAGATCCAAGTGAACACACGAACACAGAACGATAGTCCTATGGACAGCCACGCAGCTCTCTAAGGGGCAGCCAGCCCAATTCAAAACGAAATGCCAAAATGGAGAGCGCAAAAAACCTTAACGCACACAATAATGTAAAAGCAGAGTGAAGATCCAAAGACCAAAAAATTTGGGAGCGTTTTATAATAGAAAACACTCTAGCTTTAATAAGGTCATCACAAATATAACAGAGCACACACCGTGCTGGTGATTGCTGCAAAAAGTAAAATACCCCTAGCGCCTCGACTTACACGAGTCTTCAAAGGGGGTGAGAAAAATCTGAAGGGCTTAGAACGCTACAGTTGGTAGAGGCAGTATTTGAAAGATGCTCACGTGCAAAGAATTCCATCATTTGGTTGTGTTCTATCTCTCTGGGCAGTCCAACCCACCAGGATGACTGCACAAAGTTATGAATGGTCTGAGCATTACTGGGGTTAGAATACAGAGTAATCCCCTAAATTTAAGCGAGAGGCAGCAACACCAAGAATACAGAGTATTCCCTCCCCCGCAACAAGCAGTGACCTGACCACTCTGTCCGTCCATCACCCCCCGCACCTGGTACCCAGTGCCCAATTCTTCTTATTTGGAGAAGGCAAGTGCCACCATCGCCCACCAGTCCAGCATAGAGTTACCAACTGTCCTGATTTTTGCAGGACTGTCCTGATTTGGACAGCTGTGTCCTGCAAAAAACACATGGAAAATACTGCATGTCCTGACTTTATAGTAGAAAAAATATTTTCTAACTTTCCAATAAATCTGGCAGAAAACTGATACCGTAACTAAAATGTCTTACAATGATCCGAAACAATAGACACTACTAGGAAACTACAATACTTAGCCTTAATTCTGATTATAGAGAGAAAACAAGTCTGTTGCATTGGCCGAGGTTACGTACTGTCCTGCAAAAAATCATGTTTCAGTAAGAAATGTCCCACTTTGGGCTTCTTAAAAGGTGGTAACCTCGCTAGCACAGCACAACCTCCCTCCTCCACTGTCTAGTGCCAGCTTCTAATGAATGAAGCCATTGCTGCTTGTTGCTATAGTACAGCCAGCAGATCACATTATAGAAAAGTACGTTAATGCATCGATTTAGGGTTTTTATTATATTATGTCAAAAGCTGGGAAATTCAATGTTGATTCCCACCCCATTCCCTAACCCTCCACACACGAACAGCGTCAGGGGTGCGATGGGGTTTGTCAGGCCAAACTCTCACCCCATTCCATGTGTAAATAAACTGACATGGTACAGTATAGGAGAATGGGTGAGAGGCCTGACGACCCCATGGCACACCCCAACACCTGTTGGTGTGTGTGGAGGGTGGGGAGGTGGAAACCCTAAAATCAAATTTTCCAACTTTTGACAATTTAATAAAAACCCTAACTGATGTATTAACCTAGTTTTTTTGCAATGAATCTCCTTTCTTTTTCAGATAGTACAATAGTATTCTTATTTTACTGTGGGAGCTCAGGGTCCGAATTCTGCAAAGTTATGTGCGTGCATAGAGTAAATTCAACAGACGTTCGTAATGTGGTAATTTTTTGGAATTGTTTCACCAAATTTTTAACATGGTGTTTTTTAGACCTCCCCTCATGAACACAGGCACTGTGATTTAGCTTAATGCATCCCGAAAGTTGATTTACTATTGGCAACCGCGCCATTTATTTTTATTTTATTTTAGTCTTTGGTAACTGGTGGCCTAATAGGCACAAGTGCCTGTTTTCAGGGGCGACCTGGGAACACTGGGCGTGTTAGTGACTTGCTCAGAGTCACACAGTATGCAAGTGAAGATTGTGAGAATCAAACTCAGGTCTGGTCTGCTGGATATATCAAGCTTGTTCACCTCAGTCCTCTAACCTCTAGGCTATACTGCCAGCCCATTCTGTGCCACAGGTGCAAAACACATTTTGGGCAGGATGTGAAAAATGACAGCTGTACTGTTCATGAGGAGGTATGAAAACATGGCAATGTTGAAAATCTGGAGTGAAAATATTAACAATTGGTGAAGTTATGGCGTGCATTTAAGCTGGGCAACACAGGCTTGTAATGCTGTCATTCTGGGAACTTTTGCAAATTTTCAACATGAGGTTCTTGGGACCCCACCTCATGGATACTGGCACTATCATTCGGTCCTGAAAGGTGATTCAGCACAGCAACTGCAAAATCACCTTTCGGGACCGATTAAAGAGATGACAGTGTCAATGTTCATGAGGTGGGGTCTCAAGAACCCCATGTTGAAAATTTTAGGTCAAAATTCCTACAAATGGCTGAGATATCAAGATACGTTGAAAGCCCCATTGATAGCCATTATACGGTTTACCTTGATTCCTTCAGTTTGCGGTTCACCTTTGAAGAATGCAGACATGTTCCAGTCCAGAGAAGATTGTAGCCACCACCACCAGAGGGAAAGTATGCGGTAAAAGGGAAGTGGGGTTCACAGAGGAGGGGGACACGGGAGACAATGAGGACTGTTTTTTCCGATTAAAAAGACATTGGGGACTGTTTTCTTTTACAGGTACATTATACATTTGGATACACTGGGAACGGGCTACCCAGTGTCCCACACTGTTGGGGGGGGCTACTGCCGATGCAGAGATTGGGCACCCCGTTGACAGCAAACATAAGGGGTAAAAACAGCAACAGTGCTGGAGGGGGACATACTGGAAACACTGGAATTGGCTACCCAGTGTCCCACACTGTCGGAGGGGGCTACTGCTGACACGAGGATTGGGCACCCTGCTGTCAGCAAACATAAAGGGGAAAAACGGCAATACTGCTGGGTGGGGACATACTAGGAACACTGGAAGTGGCTCCCCAGTGTTCCACAGCAATAAATGGGGATTCTATACACAACTGGGGACATTGGGAGTGGGCTACCCAGTGTCCCACACGGTTGGGGGAGGGGGGTTACTGCTGTCATGGGGACTAGGCAGGCCTGTTTTTGTTGGTCTGGGAGGAGATTTTTTTTTTTTTGGAAGCCATTGTTTGCAAGACTTCCCTTTCACTCCACAAGCCGATCAGTTGTTTACTGACGTGGACTTCATGCAAATCAAAGGACCGAAGCACCTCTGATTGGAGCCGGCTTTGGCCCTTTGAAGTGCATGACCATTCAGCCCACCGAGAGAAGATCGCAGCCGCAACCTCTGGAGATAAGTATAGGGTAAGAGGAGGTCGATGCACAGAGGGAGGTCGGATGGGGAGGGGGACGTGGGGAGATGGCAAGGGACCATTTTCTTTTCCCAGGTTTAAAAAAGAAAAGACGTCGGGGGACTGTTTTCTTTTACAGGTACATTATACATTTGGGGACACTGGGAGTGGGTTCCCAGTGTCCCACGCTTGAGGAGGGCTACTACCGATGCAAGGACTGGGCACCCGCTGTCAGCAAACATAATGGGTAAAAGCAGCAGTGCTGGAGGGAGACATACAGGAACACTGGGATTGGCTACCCAGACTGTGGGGGGCTACTGCTGACACGAGTTTGGCACCTGCTGTCAGCAAACCTTAGATCAAGACAGCACACTGCTGGGGGAGGGACTATTGCTGACACCGGATTGGGCATCCTGCTGTCGGCAACCTTAGATCAAGTGAGGGGCCTGTTTTTGTTGGTTTGGGGAGGAGATTTTTTGGGAAACTGCTGTTGCAAGACTTCCCTTCACTCCACATGCTGATCAGCTGTTTACTGACGTGGGCTTCATACAGATCAAAGGACCAAAGCCCTCTCTGATTGGCATGGTTTTGGCCCTTTGAAGTGCGTGACCATTCAGCCCACCTAGCAGAGAGTTGTGTCAGGACCACACCAAGTGGTCATTGATGCCGACTGCCAAGCCCATTACAAGTTGCTGGTTTTGTGTATTGCAATGGGCTCGGCAGCGACACACACCCAAAATCCCATATTGCAACAATACGTTGGTTTGCGCATGCACGCAACCAATGTAAAAACAACATTATCCTGTTCTGCAATGTATTGGTCCTTTTCTCACACTGGAACAGTCCAGACTGATGTAAGAATTCTAGTTCCCATAAGAGGAAAAAAACCTCATTCTGTTCTGCAATGTATGCCTTTTTCTGTTGGTCCTTTCCTCTCATGGGAACTATCCAACTTCATGTGAAAGTGCTAGCTTCCATAAGAGCAAAGGACCTCATTTTGTTTTGCAGTATATCTTATTAGATATGTCTTCTTCTGTTGGTCCTTTTTTCTCATGGGAACTAGCCGACTTAATGTAGAAGTGCTACTTTCATAAAGGTAAAGGACCTCTCTGTACTGCAATACATGTCTATTTCGGTTGGTCCTTTCCTCTCATGGGAATTATCTGACTTTCATGAAAAACTGCTAGTTTTTGTAAGAGCAAAGTACCTCATTTTGTTCTGCAGTATGCAAGTCTTTTTCTGTTGGTCCTTTCCTCTCATTGGAACAATCCAACCTAATGAAAAAGTACCAGTTTCCATATGGGCAAAGGTTGGGCCTCATTCAGTTCTGCAATACATGTTTTCTTCTGTTGGTCCTTTCCTTTCATAGGAACTATCCTGATACAGTGTAAAAGTGCTAGTTCCCGTAAGAGCAAATGACTTAATTCTATTCTGAGTCTGTGGTTATTTCGTTTTAATGGCAGTATTACAACTTTTGTTAAACTATACATTTTTTATACAAACAAATCCACTCAGATATTTTTTTATTATTGTCCTAATTTGCTTTAGCCCCTTTCAGTTGTCCACCACAGCCCAAATGGCTGCCATCTCCAGGACTGGACTTTACTTCCTTCTCCTGTGCCCCCATGACGGGGCCTTCTGGGTGACCCCAGGACTCTCAGGAGTTCACATTCTATAGGTACATCAGCAAAAGAAGGAAAACGGGGGGAGGATTGTTAGGCTCAAAGGGGAGGAAGAGGAGTGTAAGGAGGGAAACACAGATAAGGAAGAAATACTGAATATCTATTTCTGTTCAGTATTCACAGAAGAGAGGGAGGGACTGGGACCACAGCCAAGCAACAGATGCCAAAGGGAGGGGGAGAGGTTGACAGCAGTCCATTCACAGGGGAGAGAGAGATCCCTGCAGGAGCTTGCTAAATTGAAGGTGGACAAAGCAATGGGGCCAGGCATGGGATGGGGAGGTCACACCTTTGAAAGGACATTAATAGGCTGGAGACAGTCCAGAGAAGGGCGACTAAGATGGTACAGGGCTTGCACCACAAAACTTACAAGGAGAGATTAAGGGACCTTAGTATGTACTTGCTGGAGGAGAGGAGGAGAGGGACGTGATAGAAACATTCAAGTACCTCATGGGCATAAACAAGGTGCAGGGGAGACATCTTCCAATGCAAGAGAGTACAAGAACAAGGGCCATGACATGAAATTGGAAGGTGGCAGGTTAAGAGGGAATGTGAGGAAGTTCTTCACAGAGAGGATGGTGGACGCATGGAATGGTCTACCACAGGAGGTGGTGGGAGCAAGCACTGTGGTTGTATTTAAACATGTATGGGATAGGCATAGGGAAACCATAGAGGTAAAGCAGAGGGAGGGTCAGAAGCTGTAATCAAGTACAGGGCTTAAAGGCAGACTAGACGGGCCTAGCGGTCCTTATCTGACGACAATTTCTGTGTTTCAGTTAAAGCACATGGCCTCCAGTGGACATACTTTTTCTCAGACTGAATAAGCTTATTGTGTTATTGAGGAGCAGGAAAGGAGCTGTAGTCCTGCTTGGAGGCTCATCGGAGCGGGAATCATCTGCAGCTGTAGTCGCTTGTGGAGGGAGGCGTGTTGGCAGCCTCAGGGAGAAAGGCTGTGGGAGATGTCGGAGGAAGGAGCCACGCTGCAAGGCGGCATTCGGCTCCAGGAGGCATCATTGGGGAACCAATTGGCAGGGCTCTGGAAGGAGCTAATCAGCAGTTGAGGCGGGTGATTCAAGTGTGCGGCTGGGCCTTAAAAGGCAGAGCCCAGCCGCAGAGAAGCAGGAAAGGAGCTGTAGTCCAGCTCAGGGGCTCATTGGAGCCGGACCCATCTGAGGCCATAGCTGCTTGTGGAGGGGGCCGTGTTGGTGGCCTCGGGGAGAGAAGGACAGCACAGGAGATTGGAGGAAAGAGGCCAAGCTGCAAGGAAAGGCAGCACTCGGCTCCAGGGAGACATTGTTTGGGGAACCAGGTGGCAGAGCTCCAGGAGGAGCCTGTCAGCAGTTGAGGTGGCTGATTTGAGTATTTGGCTGGGCCTTAAAAGGCAGAGCCCAGCTGCAGTGAAGTAGACAAGCAGGAAAGAAGCTGTTGTCCTGCTTGGGGCTCATTGAGCCGGACTCATCTGGGCGGCTGTAGCAGCCGGAGGGGTCAGGTTGGCAGCCTCAGGGAGAGAAGGAGAGCAAAGGAGATGGAGGAAGGAGCCACACTGCAAAGAAAGGCAGCACTCGGCTCCAGGGATGCATTGTTTGGGAAAACCAATTGGCAGGGCTCTGGGAGGAGCCAATCAGCAGTTGAGGTGGCTGATTTGAGTGTGCAGCTGGGCCTTAAAAGGCAGAGTCCAGCTGCAGTGAAGCAGAGGAGCAGGAAAGGAGCTGTGGTCTGCAAATTTTTATTTTTCCTCACACACCCACCCACATCTCCTCCATATTAAATAGAGGTAAAGCACTCCCTGTGGTGAAGAGAATCTATCAGAAGGGGGAAGGAGAAGGAACTCATTGGAAGGAATAGCCCCTGGGCGACCTGGAAGGCAGGGATATATCCAGCTGTAAGGGCACTGTTCCTGGTCTAAGGTACTGAGACTTTTCAATTTCTGAAGGCTTTGTTACAGGGTCGGAGGCACTGTGCTGTGTCAGGAACAAGGTACTGTGACTGTTCCATTTCTGGAGGATCTGCTACAGAGCAGGGGCACTGTGACTGTTAATTGACACTTGGGGAGTGTTTGAAACTGTTTGAGCTCTGTATTCTAAGGGGAACTTAAAGTGATTGTTATATTACAATTGGTGGAGTATGTAACTGTTGTTCTGGGAAATTCAATTGTATGTACTGCATGATTGAGGGTGCTCAGTTTTTACTTCACAGGAAGCACTGCTAGGGTTGTGGGGAGCTTCAATTTACTGTCGCTGCATGGAGAAGGGTTGTTAAGTCTATGGTCTTTGTAGGAAGCAGTGCAAGGGTTTGTTAAGGACATGTTAGATAAGAAGGTCTATCTACTGGGGGGTATTCAGGGATTAAAGTGATGCTGAGGTGGACAAATGGAGGGTGTTGGGTAGAACACACTAGGGATGGAGTGGCACTAGCGGGAGGATGGGGACAGCAAAGAGGGGCACAGGGGGCAGCAGGATGCTAGAGGGCCCATCAGGGGTAGAATAGTGTGTTGCAATGGTTGTGGGGCAGCAGTCTGGATGAATGTATTGTGGAAGCTAAGAGGGTGTCCAATCTGTCATATGCTGAGGAGACTCCAGGAAGAAGTGCATTGACTTGGTAGAGAGTTGGGGAGGTTGGGGGAGTGGGGAAGGTAGCTGGGGTAGAGAGCAACAGGAGGACACCATGTGGGCAGAACAACAGTTTGGGGGGACAGGGAGAGGGGGTAGGAGCAATACAAATAGGTGGCCTGGCACGAGAGGAGGGGTAAGGGCAGGAGGAAAGAGCCCACACCCAGCACGGCAGAGAGGGCAGGTAATAGGTTTGAGGTGCTGGCGACATTGAAGGAGGAGGGGGTAGGTAAGGGGAAGTGGGAGGATTGCACAGGGGACAGTAGTCAGGCAGAGGATTGTGGTCGGGGCAAGGGGGGAAGGGGAGGGGCACAGCTGGAAGGATGGACGAAGGGAGCAGGGGTAAATGGGAGAGGAGCAATGCTATAGTAGAGAATGGGAGGGACTTAGCAGAGGGGGAGACCAGGGTGAAAGGGAAGGAAGGGAAGGAGTGTGAGGGAACAATGAGGGTGATCGGGGATAGGTCTGGGGTGGGGAGGGATCCGTAGGAGGGAAGGGCAAGGTTTCAGCTGGGGCAGACTCTAGCAGTAGATACCAAGGTAAAAGGGTGGGGGGAGGTGAGGATTGGAAGGGGAGGGGTATTAGTGCAGGGGGATTCCATACTTAAAGGGATAAGATGGGGCAGCAAGGGGGAATGGCATAGTCACATCTGGGTGGAGTCCATACCTGGCTTAACTGAGGCTAGGGTAGGGCAGTCAATTCTTAAGTATGCTAGGAGGAGTAGGAGGAAACCACATCTCGTAGTGCACTTAGGTACAAATGACCTGGTGGAGGAGATGGTGGAAGTAGTGAAGGAGCGGTTTGAGGAACTGGGCAGGCTCTGTGGGGGGGCTGGAAGAATCAGTGACCTTCTCAGAGGTGCTCCCAGTACCCTCCACTAGTACGGTGAGGAAAGTAAGGATTGGAGAGTTCAACACCTGGCTGATAGAATAGTGTCGATCCAGGGGATACGGGTTGGTGGAGGGCTGGGACAGAATCTGGGACAACAGTGAACTTTATGCAGGGGATAGGCTACATTTGAGCAGGGCGGGGAAGGGGGTATTAAAACAGAGGGTAGGGGAATACACAGCTATGAAGGTGGATTTAAACTTGGTGGGGGGGGATGAGTGGACAGATGGTAGGCAGGGATCCCAAAGAGGGGAGCCAAATGAGCTTACCCCCAGGCTAGCAGGGAGGAACTTGGAGCAGTGGCACAGTGGGAATTAAGGGGGGGGTAATTCAGGGAAGGGGCAGGGACAGGTTGAAGGGTGGTCTCACTGAATGCGAGAAGACTTGAAAACAAATTAGCGGAATTACAGGCTCTCTTTGCTATAGGGAGGGTGGACATTGCGGCCATCACAGCAACGTGGGCCACCCAGTACCAGGAATGGGATTTGATGATCCCAGGGTATAGGATATGCAGGAAGGATAGGGCTAAGGAAAAAGGGGGGGTGGCAATATATGTATGGGAGGGGATAAGGTGCATGAGGGAGGAGGGGGAGAAAGGCAGAACAGAAGCCCTATGGATGCAGTTTCAAGATTCATAAATGTAGGACACTGAGGATGGGGATGGTGTACAGGCCATCAGCCCAAGGGAATGATCTGGATAGGGAGTTAGCTGAGCAAATCAGAAGGGTCTGTAGGAAAGGGAACACTGTGATGGTGGGGGACTTCAACCTACCAGGGGTGGAGTGGAGCACCCCAACCACCATGAGTGCAAGGAGCAGGTTTTACTAGAGACATTTCAAGACCGCTTCCTGGTGCAGTTGGTCAGTGAGCCAACTAGACTGGATAGGACTCTGGACCTGGTTCTATCAAGTGGGAGTCTGTAAGGCACGTGGAGGTGAAGGATCCTCTGGCTGGGTGACCACCACTTGGTATGGTTCATGCTCAACATGGGCAGGAAACAGGAGGTATGGGTACCAGGGTGATTGACTTTAAGGGGCAGACTTTAAAAGGATGGGGAAATTTTGGGCAGGCATCTGGCGGAAATTCAACCACGCATGGATGCTAGCCAAAAATGGGATATTATTATTAACAAAGGGCTGGTGGAGGCTACTGGGACATGTACAAGAACAAGGAGTAAGAAGTGTAGGCGCAAAACACCCAGTTGACTGATGCAGGCGGTCATGGAAGGGTGTGGGCCAAAAAGGCATTTCAGAGACTCAAGAAATTGGGAGGGGGGATACAGGAGGTGTATATGAAGAAGTCCAGGAGGTTAACAGGCTGGTCAGAGCAGCCAAGGCTTCCAGGGAATTGAGATTGGTGCAGGACATTAAGAACGGAGAAAGGTCTTCTTCAGATACATCATGAAAGCGGAAAACAAAGATCAGATTGTGAGGATTAGGAAGGATGGCAGCTGAGTGGAGAAGAGGGAGGACCAGGCAGAGGCACTAAATGATTACTTCTGCTCTGTGTTCACGAAAGAGAAAGGGGGGCAGACACCACCTGGTAGAGGAGGAGTGGGCGGAGGGGAGGTGACTGATATAGGGATTACAGAGGATAGGGTGCTGAAAGGATTAAGGGCTCTAAGGGGGGATAAGGCACTGGGTCCAGGTGGCATTCACCCTAGGGCACTTAAGGAACTAGCAGAGATCCTGGCAGGACCACTGGCTGACCTGTTCAGTACCTCCTTAGACACAGGATGCATACCACAGGACTGGAGGATGGCCCATGTGGTACCCATTCACAAAAGTGGACCTAAGGATGAACCAGACAACTACAGACCAGTGACCCTCACATCAATTGTGGGAAAACACATGAAGATGATCCTAAAAGAGAGGCTGGTGACCTTTTTGGAGAACAATGGTTTTCAGGATGGTCAGCAGCATGGGTTTGTCTCAGGAAGATCCTGCCAGACAAACCTGACTGAGTACTACGACTGGGTGACAAGGGAACTGGAAAAAGGTCATGCGGTTGATGTCCTGTATTTGGATTTCAGCAAGGCCTTTGATTCCATGCTGCATGAGAGGCTAGGGGAAGCTGGAATATATAGGGTGGGAACAAAGATGGTAAATTGGATGACCAGTTGGCTGAAGGGAAGGCAGCAAAGGCTGGTGGTGGTGGAGGGAACTCTCATCACCGAGGGATGTGATGAGTGGGGTGCCACAGGGATCAATATTGGGACCAGTGTTGTTTGGGATATTCATAGCTGATATCTCCCACAGAGTCCAGAGTAAGATCAAGTCTCTCCACAGACAACACAAAGATGGGAGTTAAGGTAGATGACATCGAAGGGTGGAGGGAGCTGCAGGAGAACCTGACCAAACCACAGAAGGTGTCGGATGCATGGCAGTTGGGATTTAACATCAAAAAGTGCAAGGTATTGTGCTTCATGGGCTAATAATCAGGAGAGGAGCTATCAGCTGGGGGGGTAGAGTTGGAATGCACTGAGGAGGAAAAGGATCTAGGGGTGTTTATAATGGGGGGTATGAACAACTCAGCTCAGTGCAGGAAGGTGGCAGCAAAAGCCAACAGGATACTGGGATGTATAACGAGGGGAATCTCCTCCAGAAATAGGGAGGTGATCCTGCTCCTCTACAGTTGCTGGTCAGCCCACACCTGGAATACTGTGTGCAGTACTGGCGCCTATTCCTGAAGAAGGACATCAGATTGTTGGAGGGTGTACAGCGAAGACGACAAAGATGATCCAGGGATTAGAGGGATACGTAGCCTCTGATGCTGGTGCCTGAACTAAGGCGCCGTCTGAAACGGCGACGCGTTATGGGTGAAAGCCCGAATGGCGATGGGGAGGTAGGCGGCGGATGTGAGTGGGGTGGGCGATGCAGCAACAGGATGTCACTATATGTACACACGCACAGGAGCGAGCATGGCGAGCATGGGCTGGGAGGGGTGGAGAGAGAGATGAGGGGTGGCGCTGTGGTGGGTTGCAAATCTGCACCGTGGCATCAGGGTTGGCCTGCTGTTGCAGTGGAGGAGATACTGAGTTCAGTCGGGTGCTGGTGCAATTTTTGCACCTGGCCCGAGCTTTTATTTTGTGCTTTGGCCGCTGACATGCACCCACCTGGAGTTGAAAATCCTTTAGTAGGGGGTGGGGCAACGCCCCCCGTAATAAGGTCTGTGTGTTGAGGGCTGGCCCACAAGCAATAAACCATGTCCTAAGCCCATTCTTCTGTCTGCCGAGGATGTCAGAGTATGGAATGTTTTCACCGCCTGATGTCGCTGATAATTTGGCTCACCATTTGGCACTTGCTGTTATCACATAGAACTGAGGGCTACTCCTATGAGGGGAGGCTGGGCGAGCTGAACATGTATTCCCTGGAGAAGAGGAGAGATAGGGGAGACTTGATTGAAAACTTTAGATACTTAAAGGGAATAAGCAAGATTAGTACAGAAAGGATTTTCCAGATTAGAAGGGGGAGGGTCACTAGCTGAGATTGGAGGGGGAAGATTCAGGAGAGAGTCAGGAGACGTTATTTCACAGAAAGGGTGGTGGATAAATGGAATACTCTGCCTGAGGAGGTAGCCTGTAGCATGGTAGACTGTTTTAATAGGGGATGGGACTTTGCGGTGGGGGGGTTATGAAGAGGGAAGGGGTAGGTGGGGCAGCTGCAAGTTGAAGGGCTTGCCGCACAATCAAGCAGACTCAGTAGACCATGAGGCCTGTTTCTGCTGGTGCTTTTGTATGTTTGTAAGTTCATATATCCACTCTATTGAATCCTTTCGTGAACCTGAAAGTCTATGTCATGTCCAACCCCATCATGTCCTTAACTGAGTACATGTTAAGATTTTCTTTCAGGCTCCCAATATATAGAGCTGGATGTTTGTGCCATGCAAACAGGAGTGCTGCACACAGCAGTTGGTGCACAGTCAGTGTGGGGTGATATCCAGACAGCACACTTAACTGAAGCATGCTATCTAAACATGGGCAGCTTCTGTGTGGCTTTGTCATTGTGAATAAGATTGGCTGGCTTATTGCTGTGGTGGCCTGTTAATTATGTGGGACTGTGATTTTGTTTTTCACTGTTTAGCAGGCTTTCTGGGCTGCTGAGTGTCGGTTGTTTAAAAAAAAAAAGGTTTTTCAAAGGCATTGTTTAGCCAGAATCTGACTGTTGCTTAGAAACAGCTTTCCTGGGATAGCGTTCTGGTTCTAGTAGGACACCTGAAATGGCAGCCCACTGAATTCTAGAATATTGGGATTTGTTTTTAACATTTGAATGGTACATAGACTAGATACAAGTGAAATGGATTTTTTGTATATTATATTTATGTAAGGTTAAGGGAGTAAAGATGATGTAGAAAGTACTCCATATATTTTGGTTCTAGTCTAAGTGTGCAAGGCAGATAGAGGAAAGCAAGAGAATAGAAGTTGGGAATTCTGGGAGGGGTGCAGCACAGTGGCTGTGGGGCCACAGTTTTCAGAGAGACCTTCTGGAGACTGTGATGCTGCCCCATCTGCACATATGGGTCACTAGACTCCAGGCAGAGTTGGCTGGCATTTGGAGGACCTGTTCCCCCACCCGGGGGCCACCAAGTTTGCCACTGTTACCTCAGAGGATGCCAGGGAGGAGGAGGAGGAGGAGAAACAGTTGCACTATGGTGGGCTCTGGAAGGGTGGGGGTGGTGGGGCAGAGGCACATTCTTCGACCGGTAACACTATGTAATTCCTATGCTGCTATGGTGGAGTGGGACTGCTGGAAGGAGGCACTCGTGGTAGTGACCAGGGAGGATGTGAGGGCCTTCCATTGTAGAGACCCCAAGGAGGGTGGTAGAGGACCCCAGAAGGAGGAAGCAACTTCTGGTGGGGGACTCAACTGTGAGGGGGATAGGTTGGGAATAGGAATGGGGGGAGAGGCAGGATAGGTGCCTACCTGCCACCATGGTCCAAGGGATGGGAAGCAGATCCCGAGGATCGCTAGTACAGCAGGATGGGAGGAAGAGATGGAGGTAATTTTCCACCTACTGTAGGGAGTAATGACCTGGCTAGGGATGGGGCTGGGATAGTGCAGGGGGAGTTTAAGGAGCTGGGGAGGGGTCTTAGACAGATAGCTCATTCATAGAAACATAGACCATGACAGCAGGAAAAGACCAGAGGTCCATCCAGTCTGCCCATACTCCCTATAATACCTGGAACATTCCCTGGAACCTATTGTTCCTTCAGGATACTAACCCTCCCTATTCTATCCCAATTCTCCTCCCTGGCCTTGTCGCCCCGGGTGACTACTACTCCCTTCATTCTATCCCATGGCTGCCTGAATCCCCTGACTGTGTTTGCACCCACCACCTCAGCCGACAGACTGTTCCAAGATTCCACCACCTTTTCTGTAAAGTACTTCCTCACATCCCTTCTGAACCTCCCTCCTGTTAATTTCCACTTGATCACATGATCTTGAGTTGGTATTCAGGTAAGTAATTCCCTGCAGTTTACCTTGTTAATTCCTTTTAAGGAACTTGAAGGTCTCTGTCATATCTCCCATCTCCTTTCTGGTTTCCAGTGAATACATATATAGTGCCTTGAGGCATGCCCGCTGACCCTGAATCATTTTGTTACTCTGTGCTGTACTGTTTCCAACTTATCTCTGTCCTTTCTGAGGTGAGGACTCCAGAACTGGATGCAGTACTCCAGGTGAGGTCTCACCAGGGATCTGTATAGGGGACGTGTTTCCTCTTTTCTTCTGCTATCAATACCCTCCTGATACATCCCAGCATTTTATTTATATTTTATTTAAACTTTTGTTAAACAGGTAAGTGTTATGAGCCAAGACCCTTTTCAAACACGACCGGACCATAAGTACAGTCATGGTGTTAGAAAGACAAAAACAAGCATGTCAAGGCACAATAGAAACATTATATTAACAAGCATTTGTCAATGCCGAATGTTTGCTTGCTGGCATTGGCAGTGGTAGTGTAAGTTACAGAGCTGCGTAATAGGAATGGCAGTGAAGTATTGAACTGAAGCCAACCCACCATCACCCTGCAGAGAGTGGCAGGCACTGGGGTGTGCATTTGGGTCATCAGGCATACGTGCCATGCCATTTCATCACATCCCACCCTGCAGACACTGACAAGTGTCACGGTGTTCCTTGGGGTCTTTTGCCCTTTGCGCACCCATTTCATTAGGAAATATGGCAGATGGGTGTGATATAGGAGAATGGGGTGAAGTTTGGGGTCAAAGAGTCCAAGGCATACGTCGATGCCTCTCACTGACTGCAGGGTGTGGAATGGTATGAGCATCACAGGCAAGAATCCCAAGTCACACCCCTGATGCCTGTCATTCTCTACAGGGTTGGGCATTATGGTTGGAAACCCTAATACCTCAGGCATTCGTTGGTATTTTCACTCCAAATTTTCAACATGTTTGTTTTGTGACCCCACCTCATGAACAGGGAGAATATCAGTTTGTTAGAGCTGCTTATGCACAGTGACTATGGCATTTAGCACCACAGGCGAAAAACATTCGAACAGGATGTAAAAAATGACGGCTATACTGTTCATGGGGAGGTGTAAAAAATGGCAATGTGGCAAATCTGTAGTAAAAATATTTAAAAAAATGGTGAAGTCACGAGCGTACATAGAAACTTCAGTCTTGAAAGCTGTCTCTTCCTGCCTTGCTTCCTTCTACCTACCTACCCCCTTGCCCCCTCTCCCTTTCCTCCCCCGGGGCATTTCCTGACTTTTATCCCTCCTCTCTCTCTCTCTCCCCTTTAGAGCTCTTACCCTCACCTTCTACACTCCAACAATGGCCTTCCTGTCTGCATACCCCCTTCCCTCTCACCTGCAGTGCTTATTTCCAAGATTGCCCTTGGCTGGTTATGTCATGCTACCTAACATTTGGCACATTTTGAATTACTGGAATTTCCTAAGCCTCAGTCTCTTACTTCTTGTTATTGTGTAACTATGTATTATTATGTTGACCTTTGTATGTATGTATGTATACCCCCCCCCATTCCTTCGACGTGGAACCTTTGTAAACGAGCAGTTCCTGCTCAAAGGTATTTGTAATCCTAGATTTCAATAAAATAAAATAAAAAATAAAACTGTGCAACGACACCGTAATATAATTAGGTTGGGGATTTTTACAGCAGATTGTCAACTCAGGCATTTTGGTGCCTGATCATGAACAGTGTCACTGTGATTTTCTTTATCTGTGCCGAACAATGATTTCCCACAGCATCACAGATCTCTGTGCTGAAAACGTGAAAACACACTTCAGCCATGTTGTGAAAAATGACAGCTGTACTGTTCATAAGGAAGTGTGGAAAAATGCCACTGGTGAAAATATGGACTGAAAATATTACAGAGTCATGAACTAACGAGGGTGCGTGGAAACTGCGCAATGCTCACTCGTAACACAGTCATTTTACGGACTTTTGTCACCAAATTTTCAACATAGCCATTTTAAGACCTCTGCTCATGAACAGTGTAACTGTGAGTTTCTTAATCTGTTCTAAACATTGCTTTCGCACACCAACAACACCATTGTGCGCTACATGTGTGAAAACACATTTTGGGCAACATATGAAAAATTGCAGCTGTACTGTTCAGAGGAAGTGTAATACAATGGCAATGTTGAAAATCTGGAGAAAATATTAATTTGCAAACTTACGAGGCATGCATAGGAACTGTACAGCTGCCTTCGTAAAACAGTCATTTTTTGGAATTTTTTCCAAATGTTCAACATAGCCATTTAAGACCTTTGCTCATGAACAGTGTCACTGTGATTTTTTAATTTGTCCGTACATTGATTTACGCACACCAACTGCGCCTTTATGCGCTACATAGGCGGAAACAAGTTTTAGGTGAGATGTGAAAATGACAGCTGTACTACTATAAGAAGGTGTGGCAAAATGGCAATGTTGAAATCTGGAGTGAAAATATTGAAAATTCGCAAACTTCACAATGTGCATAGGAACTGTCACACGCATCAGAAAACAGCCATTTTTTGAATTTTTCACCAAATTTTCAACATAGCCATTTAACACCTCACCTCATGAACAGTGTCACTGTGATTTTCTAAATTTGTCCCGTACATTGATCTCACACACCGACTGCGCCATTGTACGTTACATGGGCGGAAACACATTTTGGGTAAGATGTGAAAAATGGCAGCTGTACTGTTCATAAGAAGGTGTGGTAAAATGGCAATGTTGAAAATCTGGAGTGAAAATATTGAAATTTCGCGAACTTCGGGCGTGCGTAGGAACTGCGCAGCGCACGCTCGTAAAACAGTCATTTTTAGGAATTTTTTCAGCAAATTTTCAACATAGCCATTTTAAGACCTCTGCTCATGAACAGTGTCACTGTGATTTTCTTAATTTGTCCCATACATTGATTTCGCATACACCGACTGCGCCATTGTGCGCTACATGGGCGGAAACACATTTTGGGTGAGATGTGAAAAATGACAGCTGTACTACTCATAAGAAGGTGTGGTAAAATGGCAATGTTGAAAATCTGGAGTGAAAATATTGAAAATTACGAACTTATGAGCTCATGAGGAACCGCGCAACGACGCCAGAACAGATCATTTTGTGTTTTTACTTTAATATGAGGTTTTATCTTTCGCATGATGTGATTGTCACTGGCGATTATTCAGGTTCAAAGCAGTGATTTCGCCGCAGTGACTGCGAAATCACCCTTCGGGTCCTAATAACGCCATGACAGCTACATCATTCATGAGAAGGGGTCCAAAAACCCCATGTTGAAAATTTGCAAAATTCCAAAAAATGCCTGAGATATGCAACAAAGTTGAAAACCCCCTATCTACATAGAAACATAGAAACAGAATCTGACAGCAGATAAGGACCGCTTGGCCCACCTAGTCTGCCCATTTCCCTGCCTACTGGATAAGCTACAGATCCTAGTTAACCAGCAGCCTACTTCTTCCTACCCCCAACCCCTAGAATTGCCTTTGACTGTCCCATGCATGCTTGAATTCCACCAGTGTTTTTGACTCCACGACCTCCTCCGGAAGGCCGTTGCATGCATCCTCAACCCTCTCTGTGAAAAAATATTTCCTTAAATTACCTCTAAGCCACCCCCCTCTATCTTCAAATTGTGCCCCCTTGTTCTTGCACACCTCTTTTTTTGAAAGATGCTACCCTCTTGGACTTTGTTGATTCCCTTGAGGTACTTGAAAGTTTCTATTATGTCCCCCCCCTTTCCTTTCCTCGAGGCTATACATATTAAGCTCCTTAAGTCTCTCTTCATATGTCTCCGGTGCAGACCCTGCACCATTTTAGTTGTCTCCTCTGGACAGCTTCCATCCTGTCTATGTCTTTGTGAAGACTGGGTCTCCAGAACTGCATGCAGTACTCCAGATGGGGTCTCACCAGCTGTCTGTACAGAGGGATAATAACTTCCTGTCTTCTACTGGTGATGCCTCTCCCTATGCATCCCAGTATCCCCCCAGCCCTCCTTGCTGCCCTCTCACATTGCTTGCCCACCTTTAGGTCATCTGATATGACTACCCCCAGGTCCCTTTCCATTTTTGTTGTTGTTAATATCTCACCCTCCATTATGTACTCTTCCCCTGGATTTTTGTTTCCCAGGTGCATTACCTTGCACTTCTTAGCATTGAATCTAAGCTGCCATACATTTGACCATTCCTCTAACCTTGCCAAGTCCCTTCTCATCCTTTCCACCCCACCTTGTGCATCTACTGTGTTGCAGATCTTTGTGTCATCTGCAAAGAGACATACTTTTCCTTCCGGTCCCTCTGCAATGTCGCTTATAAAGACATTGAAGAGGACCGGTCCGAATACTGAACCCTGTGGTACCCCACTAGTAACCCCCCTTTCTTCAGAGTAGACTCCATTTACTATTACTCTCTTTGTCCTATTCTCTAGCCAATTTTTTACCCAGGCTGTCATCTTGGGACCCACTCCTAGGTTAGCTAACCTGTATATTAATCTTTTGTGTGGGACTGTGTCAAATGCCTTGCTAAAGTCTAGGTAGGCCATGTCCACAGCCCCTCCCTGATCTACTACTTTCGTCACCCAGTCAAAGAAATCTATCAGATTTGTCTGGCATGACCTTTCTGCTGTGAATCCATGCTGCCTTGGGTCCTGTGCCCTCTGGCCTCTAGATACTCGACAATTCTTTCCTTCAGAAGTGATTCCATCATTTTCCCTATCACTGAGGTTAAACTAACAGGTCTGTAGTTTCTTGCTTCTGCCTTGCTCCCACTTTTGTGAAGGGAATCACATCTGCCCTCCTCCAGTCTCGGGTACCACCCCATCCTCCCATGATTTGTTAAACAGGGTAGTCAGTGGTGTCGCTAATTCTACCTTAGTTATTTTATAATTCTGGGATGAATCCATCAGGCCCCATTGCTTTGTCCACCTTCAGTTTAAGAGTTCTTTCAGAACCCTTTCTTCTGTAAATGGGCTGGTATTAACTTCTGTATCCAGGTGTCTAGCCCATTATACAGCTTGCAACATTCCTCAGTTTGCGGTCGCGACTTTGAAGAGTGCAGATGTGTTCTGGTCCACGAAGATCGTCATGCTGAGGTCCGAGGAGTAAGTATGGGGTGAGGGGTGTGTGGGAAGCAGGGTTCGCAGTGGGTGGGGGCCAGGAGACTCGTGGGACAGTTTTTTTTCTTTACAGGAGTTCTTTTGTTTCCAATGATGATGCGGGACATTTGCCATGCTGGGGTGGAGCTCTCAGCATGGCACAAGAACTTTCGTTGGGCGTTCAGCCGACGGAGATTGGGCACCTCCGTCACCCAAAGCATCAATTGCCACACTGGAGTGGGCTCCAGCATGGCACCCAGTACTCGGGGTGAGGACAGTGGGCCGGCGGGATTGGGCACCCCGGCCGGCTATATCATGAGTTACCACGCTGGGGTGGGTACCCAGCGTGGCATTTGAAGGCTTTGGGGGCAGGGGGCGCAGCACAGCCGATGGGGGTTGGGCACCCCGTCAGCTATACAGTGTGTGCATGCGTCGTCTGCGGGGCGTGGACACCTGCATGTGTGTGTGGGGGCTGCGCATGAGCAAGTGATATCGCTGCTCACTGGAAGTTAGTTCCCTTTGAACTGTATGCAACTGCATTTGGAGCTTGTCATAGACAGCTCCAGCATGCATTGCATTACAGGCTGCCTGCCAACACACTGACTGAATTGGAAGAGGGTGACACACCTCCAAAATCTCGGATGATGGCACTATTTCTTGAACATGCGTGCAAGCAAACATAACAAACATAATAAATGTATCTTAGGTTTTGAAGACCGGGTTTTTTTTGTGCGTGCATATGTGATATGAATGAGGGATCCATTCACTGTAGATCAAGGGAGGATGTGAAATGGCGCAGGTAATGCGGGGGGTGAACAAAGTGGTAGACAGTAAGCCCTACCAGAGCTTCAGGCTGATGTAGCACAGCGTTACATGGGGGGGTGAACAAAATGGTAGACAGTAAGCCCTACCAGAGCTTCAGACTGATGTAGCACAGCTGGACTAAGGCAAGGGAGGATGTGAAATGGTACAGGTACATGGGGGGGGTGAACAAAGTGGTAGACAGTAAGCCCTACCTGAGCTTCAGGCTGATATTGCACAGCTGGACTAAGGCACAAGAACCCACGGCATGTTATAGTCCCCATTTATATGTCCATTTATGTTCTTACAGCTGATTGCCTAACTGAGCCAAGATGTAAAACAGATACTAAAATGTCAGGTTTATTTCAGATGACCAAGATTGTAGTGGGGAGAGGGGGCAAGTGAAACAATGTCCTGAGAATGTGCTTAAAACTTATTAACCATTGCTGTGCCGTGGAGTGATACACTGGTCCAGAATCCCTATACGTTCAAATTCTGTTTGCAGCCTAAAGGTGCTTAGGTGGAGTGGCATTTACATTACTCAGCGGCAAATCTTTTTCATACTTTTTGTGATCATTAGTTAAGATATAACCACTAACTGATGACAGACACTTGGGGGCATGAAACTGTGCTACCAGCAAAGTTGCATTTGCAAAGCCCTGAATATTTATCTGTTGGTAATGAAATGAAAACTGTCAGCTGATAACATTCAGCCACTGTCCATTGCACAGAATAGACATCTCACTGATAGATCTGGAGCAAAGGGACATGCATTTGCCAATAACACCACTACAGCTCCAGACGCTGAAGAAAGAGGTTCATGCATCTTCATGACTGTTAACTTTTGCAGCATTTTAAAACAGTTACTTTGCATCTGCACTAAGATGTTACACGTCGCTGAACTGAATTGTGACACCAGAATCCCTGCGATCAACATTTGTCAGCAAAAGTGAATTGAAAAAATCAATAGATGTATAAAATGGTAAGTAACATGAGTCAATAACAACATATCTGCATGTAATACTTGACTTAAAATTTGAGCACCACCATGTTCCGCACCACACCGTCAAACAGGGATGCCATTTATAATTCAGCTAATGTCAAGCAGTTTTCGAGCTTAAAA
This sequence comes from Neoceratodus forsteri, assembly GCA_016271365.2. NCBI lineage: Eukaryota > Metazoa > Chordata > Ceratodontiformes > Ceratodontidae > Neoceratodus > Neoceratodus forsteri. The sequence continues at coordinate 441,953,873 of CM028132.1, read as the reverse complement.
CAATTACTGTATCAGTATGATGGCAGCAACGGGATCAGGAAATTATGAAATAAAATGCAACAGTACCCCCGTCGGCCATACGTTGTGCGGGTGGAGGGAGTGCATGAGCACCCAGGGGTGAGCTGTTAGGCAGCTTCAGATTCGCCGGAGAAAAGGGTGGATTCGATTGTGAGCTACGGTTGAATTTGTGTTTTCTTTTTCTATACCTAGTTTTCGCTATTTTGTTAGGGTACATGTTCAACCCTAAGATGTTTAGGGTCACAAGGTGATGTGACTTCATTGAGCATCTGATTTGAGAAGGAGCTGTGTGATTCTAAATGCCATCTCACGGCAATTCAGAGAAAAAAAAATTTTGAAGCTGCATTACCAGACTAAGTGTGCAGTTTAGTGAATTACCACACAAGGGTGTGTATATGACAGCACTAAAAGGCGCATTAAAGTGCTTCAGTCATGAAAATCTCCCCCACTGGCTGCTGCTGAAATGCATAGCAGTATGTTTTCCTTTGTGCATGCTGGCTGTTCTTTGCTTCAGCTGCAGGTAGTACAGTACGCTCAAGTTCGTTTGCATAGGCTTTACCAGCGGGGAGTTTACATTGACAGAGTCTAGTAAGAGAAAACGCTTGGAATTACACATGCAACAAAGTCTGAGTTTTCACATCAAATGCTGAGGTATTTTTTTTCTGGAGGATTAGAACCCATGGAGTCCATGAAGGTGTGCTTTGGAGAGCTGGTGTGTGTAAGGACTGTTAGGCACCCACACATTTTGGTGGTCCTGCTGTGGCAAGGAACAGTTTATTAAAGTAATGATGTGTGGCTTGTCTCTCTAAGCTAGACAAGACTACACCATCCTATCAGGTAACCAACACAGTTAATGTGTGTGTGTGTGGGGGGGGAGAGGAGCTGCTCACTGAAGTGTAGCTCCCTCTTTCAACTGTATGCCACTGCATTTTCAACTGCTGTCATAGACAGCTCCAGCAGTGATTGGAGAACTGTGACCATGCCTGCAAACATGCTGACTGAACTGGAAGATGCTGACACACCTCTGAAAAACTCAGATGATAGCACTATGTTTCTTGCACATGCGTGCAAGCAAACATAAAAACGGTCACATATCAAAGTGTCAATATAAAATTTCAAAAGGGAGACTTTAAAAATTGCATAACTCATTATTTGTTGTAAATTCAAAGGTAGATTATTCCAGTGGGAGGGAGCAGAAATAGAGTAGGCTTGCTTTCCCACATTAGTTCTTACATTTGGGACCTTGAGTGTAGAAGAAGCACTGGAATGAAGATTCCTATCTACTTTTCTTAATTGTAACATAGAAAATAATGGTGAATCAGGTCCCAATCCTGTTAGCCTTGCTATAGGCCTTGTTGCACTGGCTTGTTTGTTTAAGGGAGTTACTTATAATAACTCCTACATCTCGTTCCTCTTCTGTAGTGCTAAGTATCACTCCACCCATCCAGTACTCCATCTTGGGGTTCCTTTTTCCTAGGTTCACTACCTTGCACTTTTTTGGCATTGAATTTTAATTACCAGACCTTTGACCACCCCTCTAGATTTTGTAAGGCTCTCTGTATATCTATTATTCCCTCATCACTATCCATCATCCCACATAGTTTTGTATCATCTGCAAAGAGTCACAGCCGGCCCTGGACTCCCTCACCAGTATCACTAATGAACATGTTGAAGAGGACCCGACCCAGGACAGATCCCTGTGGAACCCTGCTCAAAACCTTCTTTCCTCTGATTTAACCCAATTGACACCACCTCTGCTGCCTCCTTCTAGCCAGCTACCCACCCAATTCACTATGGTTTTAGCTGCACCCAGGTCTTCCATCTTTTTGAGAAACCTTTTGTATGGTACCAAATCAGAAGCCTTGTTGAAGTCAATAGCAAATTCACAGCGTGGCCCCTGTCTACTTCCTTGGTCATTCCACATAGGAGACTAATATACAAGCTGAGTAGCTCATGAGTGGGTCCAAAGGTGGCAAACTGGATAAGAAATTGGCTAGGGAATAGGCAACAGAGGGTGGTGGTAAACACAGTTTACTCCAGGGAAGGGAGGGTGACCAGCAGGGTGCCTCAGGGATCAATGCTGGGACCAGTCCTTTTTAATGTCTTTATAAGTGACATTGCAGAGGAGTTGGAAGGGAAGGTCAGCTTCTTTGCAGATCACATCAAAATCTGCAATAGGGTGGAAACTCCAGAGGGGGTGGAAAAGATGAAAAGAGACCTGAGAAAACTAGAGGAGTGGTCAAGGGTATGACAGCTTGGTTTTAATGTGCAAAAGTGCAAAATAATGTACTTAGGAGTTTGGAAACTTGGGGCGGAGTACAAAATAGGTGGAGTGGTAGTGACGACCACCAGGCTAGAAAGAGACTTAGGGAAAATCATATCGGATGACCTAAAGGTGGCCAGGCAATGTGACAAGACAGTCAGGAGGACTAATGGGATGTATGGGTGCATAGGGAGGGGTATTACCAGCAGAATGAGGGAGATGGCATTGCCTTTGTATAGATCACTGGTAAGACCCCACCTAAGGTAATGTGTCCAGTTTTGGAGACCACATCTCTGGAAGGACATAGGCTAGAGGTGGTCCAGAGAAGAACAGCTAAGATGGTGAAGGTCTCTATCAAAAGCAGTGTGAGGAGAGACTAAATGACCCCAATATGTACACCATGAAACAGAGGAGGGATAAGATAGAGACCTTTAAATACTCCTTGGGGGTAAATAAGGTACAGAAGGGAAGTATTTTTCAGAAGAAAAGGTGCTCAAGAACAAGTGGACATGCTATGAAGCTGGAGGAGGGTAGATTCAGGAGAGATTGAGGAAGTACTTCTTCACAGAAAAATAGGGGGATTCCTGAAACAGGCTTCCACTGGAGGTGGTGGGGATGAAAATAGTGGTGGGGTTCAAGAATGCGTGGGATAAGCATAAGAGAATTACAGTAGAAAAGAAAGTGGGAAGAAGAAAGAACTATAGATTTAGTACAGTCTGCAGTAATGGTGCAAGTAGGGAGGAATGGGCAGACTGGATGGGCTAAGTGGTCCTTATCTGTCATCAAATTCTATGTTTTTATGTGGGGCTGGTCAGCAAAGCACATAGTGACTGTACGCTGCGCTGACAGAGCCCAGGGCTGAATATGGCTCACATGGGGAGCCCACTGGACATACAGTTGTGCAAAACAGGGTAGCACAAGTGCTCCTGTGGGTCATATTCAGCCTAAGCATGCTAATGAACCCACTGGGCATCCAAGGCGCTGAGGGCTCATTAGCATGCTGGGGTAGCCTCCCTTGGAGCACCTGTGCTGCATACAGCTAGTGAATTCCCTGGTGTCTAGCAAACCCTGACCCCTGATTGCTCATGCCATTCTGTACATAATATTCCCCAGTGTCTAGTGGTCTCCCTCCCCACCTCTCCAGTTGCTTGCTCCTGGTAAAAAAAAGTGCAACCCCCTTCCCTGCAAGTGTAGTGAACCCCCAAACAGTTGCCAAACCTTCATCTGACCCACCCTCTCAGGACCCGCCGACCCCCATTTGATCCACCCACTCAGGCCCCCCCCCAGGATACCAGTTGGTACCAAATCAATGGCAACCAGCTCAGTCTTGTGCTAACCTCCACAGCAGGCCACTTGTCTGACTGTCAGGGAGTGACTGCGGGTACGGTCTTGTGATCACTCACTGACAGTCAGATGGAATCCAGCTGAAGAGGTGAGCAGAGATCTGTGCTGGTCACTGTTGATTTGGTGCTGACTGGTACCAACTGTTGCCATGGGTGAGTGCCGGGTAGTGGGTCCTGAATGGGTGGAATGGGTGATGGTTCGGGAATGCATTCAGGTGGGTAGGGGTCCACTACACTACCAGGAGGAGTGCACATTTCTACTGGGAATGGGAAATCATGGGGAGGGGGGACCACTAGGCTTCAAGGAATATTACGTACAGACTGGCATGGGTGATCATTGGGGAGGGCACTAGAAACCAGGGAGTATCATTTACAGAATGACATGGGCGATTGGTGGGTATGTGAGGGCCACTAGAATACCAAGGCTTTTCAAACAGTCAAAGGCCAGGAAATTTGGGGGCGGGTCACATCCAGTACTCAGAGTTACAGACAAGGTTCAGCAGCATTAAACAGCACTGCGATGGCAACTGTTTACCACTGCCGAAACTTTTAAATATACTGCTATACTCTTTAAGTATGGGGATGCCTCATTTGCTTAGGCACAGTGATATATTCTGTGTGGTCATGCTACTGGGTTAGCACGATGCACCAGAGGGGGGTCTCTGAATATGGCCCCGATCATCGGCGCTGTTCAAAGTTAGCATGGTGCTAATCAATTTAGTGCTCTGCTAACCCTTTGGAAATAATGGAATCACTGTTGAAAGAAAGGATTGTGGAATATCTTGTAACTAGTGGCTTATAGGATCCAAGGCAGCATTGATTCATTCGGGGGAGGTCATGTCAAACAAATCTGATAGATTTCTTTGACTGGGTGACCAAGGAGGTAGATCAGGGTGGAATGGCGGATGTAGCCTACCTAGATTTCAGTAAGGCCTTTGACACCGTCCCACATACGAAGCTGCCTGACCGTTGAGAGCTTTAAAGCAGAGTTAAAATGTTCTTATTTGCAAAAGCCTATGGTGCATGATTTTATTATTACTGATGTTTGTATTTGTCTGTTATTTACAGGTATGTACAGCACTTTGGTTTTGAAAAGCACTTAAAATTAATTTTACTTACTTACTTACTCGTAAACCAGCTGAGTAGCCTAGGAGTGACTCCAAAAGTGGTAAACTGGGTAAGGAATTGGTTGGGGATAGGCATCAGAGGGTGATGGTAAATGGAGTTCACTCCAAGGAGGGTGATCAGTGGGGTGCCACAGGGATCAGTACTGTGACCAGTTCTCTTTAATGTCTTTATGTTACATTGCAGAGGGCCAGAAGGAAGGTATGCTTTTGCAGATAACACTAAAATCTGCAATAGGGTAGACACATTCTGTGTGTGTGTGTGTGAAAAAATTAATAGGATCTAAGGAAGCTTGAAGAATGGTCAATAGTGTGGCAACTAAGTTTCAATGCTAAGAAGTGCAAAACCTTGATGAATCAGGGATTCAATTAATTTATTTTAGTGGAAGTCTAATACTCCATAAGTAAAAATCTCTAAGTCATTCCCATTTTTTGGAAGTCAAAATACTTCCCACATCCCACAATTTAATAGCCAGTATACAAGGAAGGATCAATTTATGGATGTCAATGCAAACAGTAGTAATATACAATTTCTTTTGGAAAATCCATCATTTCTTGGCTTTTATGCCGTCAGTTTTGGAAGTCGTCCAATTCTGTCTTTTACATTTGGAAGTCAATGACTTCATCCCCATTTATTTTAGAAGTTTTTGCTTTATTTTTGGAAGTCAAATACTCCCAAAATGGAGTTAACTGAAATCCGAGGTGAATACAAGATTGGGGGTGGTATTGGCTGTCATGAGCCCAACCTCAGGGCATGGCAGGATCTCCTGTTTGCAGTCAGAATTCCCTTTACAGACCTCGTGAGCAATTGTAGGGTTCAGGAAGCATTACCAATCTTCCTTTTCCCAGTGGGGGTGGAAACTGTAGTTTCGAATCCCCTTGACTCTGTACTACATTCGAGTTTGAATCCCACCACTGTCACTGGCAGCCTCTTGCCTAAGTAGTTTTGTAGGATAGCTGAGCGGCCACTATCTTCATTAACAAGGTGTACAGTCTTTGCAAAACCTTTCTGATAAAATGTTACATCACACAATCAGACAACAGGCAGAGTTGATAAGAAATTCAAAAAAAAGTACTTAAAAACAACACAGTAAATTCTACAATTTGGAAGATCTTTGAACTGCAGACAATACCAAAAATAACACTGGATGGTTTACAGAAAAAACTATATACTGTTCTGAACTATACCTTATTCTGAGGTTTCAAAGTCCAGAAAAGTGTCCTTTTGAGAATAACCTTCTCTCTGTGTAGGTGAAGAAAGTTCTTCAGCAAACACAGGATTTGTTGAATTAAAATCAGTCTCTGAGTGTCCTTTTTCAAAACTCAGGGTTTATCTTGACGAGTGAAGTCCTTGTTCCAAATTCTGACTTTAAAATCAGAATTTCTGTTTATCATGTGAAAATCAGTTTTCCATAAAACTGCTGGTCTTGTTCTAAAAGTATGTCCAAGACCTATCATATACTTCAACCCAAGTATATAAACATATTAGTTATCTCAGCTCTGAGATGTCTAAGGAAAAAGTCTTTCTCAGGGTTTTAACTTTAAGCTAATGTATCTTCTCTTCTGAAAACCTTCAGGAGAATGCCCTGATTTCAAGATGGGTCTATTAGATAAAGTCTGGTCATTTTCAGCCCCACCCGTCACTTTGTGATGGGGTATATACTCTAGCTATACAGACATAGGGTTGCAGCAGTTTACCCTTATCCTGCAGGTGTCACTGTGGTTCCATGTCAAGCCCCTGGAACATCTAGTCTATGCATTTGGCTTGAGCCCCTGGCCCTAGACCATCCTCCTGACTGCTTCCTGTTATTGGAAATTAAATACCCAGTTTTATCTAAGAATTATGACTTTTATGGTCATAAACCTGTATGTTCCTTATCTAGATAAGTGCCAGGCCTAAGCTGGCTTTAACAGAAATTCTTGTTATTTTTCTTTACTTTTTAAAGGCATTATTAAAGAAACTATGTCTTACCTCAGGAGTACCTTACAGCACCTACATAGGAACATTAATAAAGGATATAGGTCTTTCTTGATACATCCCTCCCTCCCAAAAGAGAACCTGGGGGAACACGCCTCTATTGCACATTTTCCCAGCTCAGTTGTAGATCCAGTATGTGAGACAGGCCATCTGCGTTCCCATTCTTAGACCCAGGCCTATGCAAAATCTCCACGTTATAAGCCTGCAAGGCAATACTCATCTCAGAAGTTTTCCATTTGTTTTCCTGATTTGGCCCAACCATACTAACGGGTTGTGGTCAGTTTGGAGCTTAAAATGCCTCCCATAAAGGTATGGTTCCAGTTTTTTTAATGCCCAAACTAAGGAGACATTTCTTTTCTACTGTTGTATAGGCTTGTTCCCATGAAAGCTTCTTGCTTAAGTATACAATGGGGTGCTCTCTCCTTGATTGGATACTTGGGTGAGAACTGCCCCTATTCCGACATCTGAGGCATCCATCTGTACCACAAATGGCCTGTTGTAGTCTGGCCCAGCTAGCACTGGGGCCCCACAAGTGAGGTTTTCAGCTGTGTGAAAGCCTGCTCACAGTCTGCATCCCATTTTACCCTCCTAGGCTTATTCTTCATCAACAACCCAGATAAAGGAGCCAGGGAGCTGTAGTTGGGAACACATTTTCTGTAATACCCTGCTGTCCCAAAAAGCTCCTGATTTGTCTCGGTTGGTTGGGCCATGGCACAGTCGCCTCTATTTTGCTTGATTTGGGCTGAGTTGGCCTCGCCCACCACATGTCGCAAATAAGTGACCTCTGCCATGGCCACCTGGCACTTATCGGCCTTAATAGTCAGACCGGTGACCTGTATTCAGCCAAACACCTCCCTCAGGTTTATCAGGTATTTCTCCAGCTACTGCTGAAGATAGCAATATCGCACAGGTAGACGACTGCAAAGTCCTCAGTATCCTGTAACACCTGATTTACTAACCACTGGAAGGTAGCAGGGGCATTCCTCATCCTAAAGGGCATGTCCTTGAACTCAAACAGGCTGATTGGGGTGATGAATGCTGACCTTTCCCTAGCCTTGTCAGTCAGTTCCACCTGCCAGCACCCCTTTGTCAGGTCTACTGTAGTCAAGTATGTCACCCTTCCTAGTTTGTCAAGCACTGTCTGTGCATGGCTTTGGGTGGGCGTCAGATTTTGTGATGGTGTTAAGCCCACAATAATCTATGCAGAACTATGTAGTCCCATCGGTTTTGGTACAAGAACTACAGGTGAGGCCCAGTGGCTGTGGGATTTCTGGATCACCCCTAGATCCAGCAACTCCCACACCTCCCTCCTAATGTCCTTGAGGGCTGTCTCTGACACCGGTAAACTGTCCTATGTATGGGTGCTTGGGTCCTCTTGTCTGCATCATGCACCGTTAGCAGTGTCTGTCCAGGCTTTGCTGTAAATAAAGAGACAAAGTCTCAAAGCGGTCCTCAGTTCTTGGGCCTGTCCAGGTATTAACTGGGGTGATAGCCTGATGGTCTCCACAGATGACGGCTGCTTGCTCTCAGCTAACAAGTCGAGAAGGGGTCCTCCCCACCTAGCTCCTCCCCAGGACTGCAAACCGCAAGTACCATGTCAGCCTATTAAAATATGGCTTCATCATATTGACATGATACATCCTGTGAGTGTGTTTTTGGTCAGGTAACTACAATGTAATTTACATTGCTTACCTGCTGGACTACCTTGTATGGCCCGCTCACTCAGCTTGTAGCTTGTCCTTCCAGACCGGAATCAGAACCATTACCTCCTGTCCTACCCTGTACAAGTGAGCTCTGGCTCCACGATCGTACCAGGTCTTGTTTTTTTTTTTTTTCTGGGCGCTACCAGTGGCTCTGGGCCATGCCCATAAGCTCCTTCAGTGTCTCCTGAATTTTAACACATACTCCACTATAAGTCCCTGGGTGGTATGTTTACCTTCCCAGTCCTCTTGTATTAAATATAGGGGCCCCCTCACCATGTGTCCATACAAGAGCTCGAAGTGTGAAAACCCAGTCGACTCTTGTGGCACTTCCCTGTAGGCAAACAGCAGGGGGGGGCAGGTATTTCTCCCAGTCCCACCCATGATGTTCTGCAAATGCCATAAGCATAGCTTTTAGGGTCCCATTAAATCTCTACAAGACCATTGGCTTGTGGGTGGTAAGGCGTCATGTGCCTCTGTACCACACTACACTTCTCCCACAAACATGTCATTAGGTCCAACATGAAGTTACCCCCTCGATCAGAGATAACCTTCTGTGGAAATCCAACATGGGAGAAAATCCCCAACAAAGCGTCTGCCACCTTGTCCGCCTTAGTGGAGGACAGCACAGTCGCTTCGGGGTAGCGGGTGGCATAATCGACGTTTGTCAATATATACGTTTTTCCTGAGGAACCTAGGGTATTTTAAGGACCCACAATATCCATTCCAGTCTTCTGAAATGGCTCCTCCACAAGTGGTAAGGTAATCAGGGCAGCCTTGGCTTTGTTTCCAGCCTTCTCTATTTCCTGACACCGGTGACAGGATTTGTAGTATTCCTTCACCTGCTTGGTAATATTGGGCCAATAGAAATTGTGGGCTAAGTGCTCCACAGTGCGAGCAATGCCCAAATGTCCGGACATGGGAATATCATGAGCTACGTTGAGCAATAACCCACAATACTCCTGGGGAACAGCAAGCTGCCTGCCCATCACCCTCCCTCTTGTCCTGCTGTCCTGTGTATATAACAGTCCATTGTCCCAATACATCCTGTGTCTTGCATCACCTCCCTGTGTCTCAGCAGACTCTGCACATGTCCTTAGCTTCTCTAAGCTAGGGTCTGTCCGTTAGGCAGCTGCTAAGTCTTCCTACTTACCCAGAGCATGGGCTTGTTCACATCAGTTCCCAGGCTGAGGTCCATAGCTGTGTCAGTAGGTGACTCAGTATCACAACATTCCCCTCCCGGCTATGTGTAACCCCTTCCTTCTGAGAGCACACTCCAGTAGCAGTTGGGTTAACTGCCATTATGGAAATCCAACCCTTGTTATCACCCTTTTTACAAGAGCCACAGGCTGGCTGGCCTGTCTCCCAACCTCTCCTGTCTGAATTTCTGTGGGGTCCCGAAGATCACAGGAGCTCCTATTCTTTTGGCTCCAGGTCACAACACAAACCACTCCCTGTGGAACATCATTCCCCACAATAACATCCATAATGAGTTTATCAGCTACAGCCACCTTCCTTATCCCTTCACCTGCATCTCCTCAATCCAGGGTAACACTGGCTAATGGGTAAGTTTTCTTTTCCCCAGTGTAATCCCTCACAGAGATAAACTGATTTGACAGTATTTGTTCAGCCCCCAACAAATCCCCTTTCACCAGGGTAAGAGATGCTTCTGTATCCCTTAGCCCTCTAGTCTGTACCTCATTCACTGTGACTGGGTGAATGTGCCCCTCATATTGTCAGGGATAGCGTCAGGGATACAGTGGGCAACTGTCTCAGTTTAGCAGGCCCTTTTACTTCTGGGCCTTCTTAGTACACTGCCTAGAAAGATGGCCTGGCTGTTTACAATACTAGCATTCATAATTTTCTTGTCCTAAACTCCTTTGGGCACCTGGGGGTTCCTTTCTTTGCAGGGGCCCTGTGGTTTTGATTATCCAAAATGGCCACTTTTCCCTTTCGCCCCTGAATTCCCTTTGGGAGCAGCTCTGCTATAAGCATAGTGATCTGCCAGCTCTGCAGCCTCTTCGGCAGTCTTAGGATCTTGGTCCTCCAACCAAGGCTTTAGATCAAGTGAGAAAATCCAGTAAAACTGTTCAAGCAATGCCACCTCTTCAGTAGCTTCAACAGAATCTGCTTTCACCCCATCCCACCAACATTTTAAATATTGATGCTGTTTAGTGGCTACTTCCTCAAAGCTCATTTCCAGCCCCTTTCAGAGTTTCCAGAATTTTGTTCTGTATGCATCAGGGTTCAGGTCATATTTTTTTAATAATGCAATTTTTAACTTATCAAAATCTTTACTATCAAGATTATCTATCTATCCCAGTGCCTCCCTCCCCTTTCAAGTAAGCAGTGGAGACAGTTGAAAACTCCAGGTCTCTTTGGGCAGATTGGCCTGGATAAAGACCTTTTCAAATGAATTTAAAAACATGTCCATATACTTCCCCTCTTTAAACTCAGCCATTAATTTTGAATTTAACTTGTACCCAAGTCCTGGAGTTTCAGACCCACCCCACAACTTACCTGCTTGGGTGTTGTTGGGGTTGTTGTCTGTTGGAGCTTCAGCTTTTCCAGCTCAAACTCCTCTGGTGTTGCTGTTCATCTCTTTGGAGCAGTTTTTCTTCAGCCTGTCTCTGTCGCTGTCTTTCTTCAGCCTCTCTCTGTTGCTGTCATTCCTCTTATTCTATCTCGAACCTTTTTTGCTCCATCTCAAACCTTTTGTGCTCATTCTCAAGCTCTTTCTCCTGCATCTGCAGCTTCCTCATCTCCAGCTCCTGGTCTGTAGATGTCTCCTTCTCCTCTAGGCTTTGGGCATTTGGAGTCACCACTTGTGGCTCTAAGCACGGTGGCGCGTCCTCAGTCTCAGCTGCCATAAGGGCCTCTGTGAGTCGCTTTTTATTTTAGTTCTCACTGGGAATGCCCTTTTCCACACAGATCTTTCTCAGCTGTTCCAGATTCATAACATTGTACTGAGAAGAAATTGTTCTATACCACACTACTCTGCTAAAAAAAAAAATTAAAACAGGATAGGGTCTGTTGTCAGCAAACAAATTTCTTTTTCCCCCTTCCAGATTCTGTCCTTGATTATGCAATGGTTTTGTAAGACCATTCAAAATTCCAGTAGCTGGCACAAAATCTGTCATGAGCCCAACCTCAGAAGTGCGGCAGGACCTCCTGTTTGCAGGGAGGATCCCCCTTTTTACAGAACCCATGAGCAGTTGTAGGGTTCAAGAAGCATTACCAACATTCCTTTTTCCCAGCGGGAGGGTGGAAACTGTAGTTTCGAGTCCCCAAGAATCTGTACTACATTTAGGTTTGAATCCTACCACTGCCACTGGCAGCCTCTTGCCTAAGTAGTTTTGTAGGATAGGTGAGCGGTCGCTATCTTCGTTAACAAAGTGTACAGTCTTTGAAAAAACCCTTCTGTTAAAATGTGAGATCACACAGTCAGACAACAGGCAGAGTTGATAAGAAAATAATACAAGTTTACTTAAATAAAAACAACACACTAAATTCTACAATTTGGAAGATCTTTGAACTTACAAAATAAAAACATCAGCACCCAGTCAAGGCCATTTGTTTTAAAGTGATTTTAATTCACAAAGTGCATCAGCGCAAAATACTGACTCACAATGCAATATGCCTAAAGGCAGGCTCACATCTTACGCTTAGCTAGCAAACATCAAACTTCATCAGAGATAAATAGCAGCAGCATTTCACATCTTAAATAGTGTTCATTCCCGTGCTAGTGCAACACAATTAATTTCAAAACAGTTAGTGAACAATTAAAAACTGCATTCCTGCATTTAATTGTATGCATAACAGTATATTGCAATCAAACAAATCACTAGCTTAGTAAAGAGACACCCCAGCTACTATTGACATATTTAATCAACAATTAGCTGATGTCACAAGATTGGGAGTTTTCAATTATTATTGCTTCCTTAGCTACTATGTTTCAATAATGTTTAAAGAACTCAATTGTTTCATTATTACTAACTCCCATTCTCACATAATTATGTCTCAGTAAAATAGGCACCTAATTATTAATAGCTTTTTAGCATTACATCGCCTGATGCCACATAATTAAAGGAGTTTTATACTTATCAAAGCTACTTTAGCTATTGGATATTCAGTGATATTCACAGAACCAATCTGTTTTTATTATTGGCTCCTACTTCCTAAAATACTACAGCTAGTGCAATGACTGTCTCATGGCTTATCATATATAAATATATTATCATATACAATCACGTCACTATTTCTGTGTATATATATATATATATATAATTATTTCATATTAAAACCCTAGTTGTCGGGGGGGGTGTTGTTGAGCCTGAGAAAATGGCAGTTTTTTGATAAGGCTTTGTCTAATCTCTGGCAAAAAGTAAATAATATCTTTAAAAATACTTGGAAACTTAATCTTCTGAACTACAGTGGAGTGTGTGAAGATCGACTGAGAAGAGATGGGTAATCCCAAAAGAGATAAGGGCACAGGAGAAGGAACTAGAGCTAAAAACGTTACGAGCTCTTCGACTGTCAGGACGGCCCAGGCCCGACTTCAAGAACCAGAGGATCGAAATATAGAGGACCCTCCTATAGAGACATTGCAAACGGTTGGAATTAAACTAAATCGTCTTATTGCCTCAGTCGCTGGGCTGTCAAATAAGTTTGACACCCTCACCAACAGAGTAGCCACAGTAGAATCATCGATTGAAGCAGTCACGTTGGCCTCGGTTGAATCTTCGAAGAAAGCTGACACTGCTTTGGGAACAGTCGCAACTAAGGTTAAAGAAAATAATAAGCTGAAAATGAGGTTGGAGACTTTGGAAAACCAAGCACGGTCACAAAATATACGTTTAATAGGACTACTGGAGGGAAGTGAAGGAGATCACCTCATGCTTTATCTACAGGACTGGCTGATCTAACAACTTGGTGGGGAGATCGAGGCCACGGTACTCCGCTTCCAGAAAGCCTACAGAGTTACTCCCCGAGGTCGAGTGGAAGATTCAGAGACACCAGGGCCGTCCTAATAGTAACAGATGGGCCAGGCTCCAGGGATCACCTCCTAGCAGCAAGGCTTAAGAAAACCCTCCTATGTGATGGCAAACTAATCCGCTTGTTTCCTGACCTGGGATATGCCACCAGACAGAAGCGCAAGAAGTTCAGTGGCATCAAAGCGCTCCTGCATGAATCTGGGATTCCACACAGTTTGGTGTTTCCAGCCAGGCTTCGGATAGTACACCGAGGCCGTATCTTCATTTTTCCGGATCCAGCAGACACCATGCGGTGGTGTCAGAAGAACGCTCCGTCTAGACAGTGGCCTTTGCAAGAAGAAGATTCAAAGTCTGAGGATGACCTGGGTGGATTATGAACATTTTCTTTTTTCAATTAAAAAGGTACTGTACATGAGGCTTTAAAGTGTTCGAATGAAAAACACAGTTGAGCCCTGACGAGACATATGTTTATGTCTGTATTCACTATGTTGGACATATAGCCCCGCTTTGCTTCTCTAATTTTGGCAGAGATTGGACTTCCTCTTTACAAGTTTAAAATAGTTGGTCCTGTGTAATAATCACTCCTAAAGTTTCAATTTATTGCTCATTTGCAGCTGTTTGTAAATGATAATTGCCAGCTAAGATAAAAGTAATAGGGTTGGTCTGGGCAGTTTAAGCGCCTTGTTTTAAAATATTGCCTGTCTTTAAATATTGCCTATCTCTTTCAGAGTATTGAATCTAGGTTTTAAGAATAGTTCTGAAGATTGGATCTTAATGCCATTCTGAATTGACTCTGTAACACATTATCTATTTAAGATATGCACTTTTGTGCACATACAATGGTTTTTACATGTAGGATAATTATTTTTTTTGACTCCTGAATAGGATAGTCATGATGGATACTAGACTTTGACCATATTAATACTGTCCTAATGCTTCTCATGGGCTCCTCAAACAGCCTTAATTATGGAAACTCTGTTAATATATAAGAGGTCTTACCCCCAAATGTCGTATCTTTATACATTTGATGTGAAGTATTGGTATATTAAGAGGAGTGGCGCCCTCCTGGTGATAAATGATTATTCATTAATCAAATGTTGGTAGACTATACTATATGTATTGTATAAAACAATAAACATAAAGTAAAAAAAAAAACCTAGTTGTCATAACCCACTGATTCACAAGAAGGCTGCCAAATCTATATTGTCATTCAGTCCCAGGCCCTTTCTAGACCGGCATCCCGTGATAATCGTGAAGCAAAAATAGTGACACAAATATAGTGACTAAATTTGAACAAATCTCACAATGGCAACCTCTCTTAAATAGCACCTTTGCAAAATAATGCTTAGCAGTTTAAATAATGGCGAACATAGTGTGTTTCATTAAAGTTTATTAAATTCCACAACCACAATAAAAGCAACCCCCACTGAGTGTGGGCTCCCACAGCCAGCCGCCCATCCCAATAGCTAACCATCATATTGTCTATTTAAATAAAATGATCCTGTATTTTTAGCTAGTTGATGCTGCACCACCAAGTCTTAACTGGCTAAGATGAGCTACGTCAGTACCCGCACCCATTTTGATATGCCGGTGTGGTTGGAACTATCTCTCGGGGACGAACCAATGATATGCAGTTGACTATAGGATGAAAATCCCCAACAGAGTGAGGACCCAACCCATATAGGCAGTGCCACTCTCTGAAGCTGGTTCTCAGGGTGAAAGTCATGAGGACGGAGTTAAAAACTGCACAGATTTTGGGCATCATGATCGCTGTGAACAGGTGAGAAAGTTACAGCAAAAGAGTGTCATGCCTATGTTGGGTAGTAGTTTAGAAGACTGTGGTGCTATTACGGAGATGTGGTTGTTGTATTAACAGGATAAGGAGCATCGCTGGGGGATTGTACTCTAATGGTTTCCACATATTAAATCATATTCTGGTTACTGTAAACACTGCGAGCAGTTTCTGAACTGCACTCAATTTACTGTGTAGTGTTAGAAGTTGGTGCAGAAACGCTTAGGTTGCCATTAATACTATGCGCCATCATGTAGTGTCGCTGATAATGCATTCGCTGACATTTATTTGTTTATTTTAGTCTTGGGTAAGCCCCACTAGGCACAAGTGCCTGTCTTTAGGGGCAACCTGGGAGCACTGGGTGGTTAAGTGACTTCCTCAGAGTCACACGGTATGCAAGTGGAGATTGTGAGAATCAAACTCAGGTCTGGTCTGCTGGATGTATCGAGCTCATTCACATCTCGTTCCTCTAACCTCTAGGCTATACTGCCAGCCCAAATTCAGTCACTCATTTAGAAATCGTGCTTTTAAAGTCGCGATTATCACACGGAACCCTCTAGACCTAAGTACAAATATCCAAAAACATTCTCTTTGCCCTATCTTTTGTTTCAGATCACCCCCCTCTTGGTCCCACTGTTACTCTCTCAAGTCCAATAAACTTAATATCATGTTTTATCTGTGGATCCCTGCACTTTACTACATGCTGCACTATAGCATATGTCATATCATGCTTCTCTAATGCCCTAAGGTGTTCCCAATTCTAATTTTAAATTCCTTGTTTATAATAAAACCTACATGAACATTGCAGTAAATATACTACTGCTGTGGTATACCATATAACACAAAATCAGATCCTTAATTTTAAAGATCTGATGTGTGATGGGGTTTTTAAATGTATTTATTACTGTTACAAAGGACAACATTTGCAGTTTCCACATCTTTCAGTTCCTGTTGGAAGTGTGCTGACCAAACTGTGGTATTCTTAGTTTCCACTGGTAAATAAGATCTAACCACTTTGTCTTTTACCATAGGTGCCTGTGTAAAAATGACCCTGGGTCCGTCCCCTATATGTTTTTTAATTTTCTCATCAGTGTTCAGTATCCCCAATTATCCAGTAAGATTTTCTTAAGGCCTGTGCTCCTTGTACTATACTGGATAACAAATCCGGTTGACTGATATTGATTGTTCTGCCTAGGGACCGCCGGTCTTGGTGCCAAAGTTAAATTCCTATCCATGTTTTCCACCGGCTCAACTGCCTTCTGTATCACCTCCTTTCCATAACCACGTTCCCATTTTGTATCTGTTCATCTTTGTGGATGACAAAATCTTCCTCCTTGTACAGTTTCTTAATGTCCTAATCATTTGACCCTTAGGTATATTGATACATATATGTCCAGGATGGAAACTATGATAACAATAAGCTATTTCTATCTGTTGGTTTAGTAAATAATGAAGAGGTCCAAAAATGAATCTACTCTACATTCACAACTGATTTAAATCGCAAATGTTTATTTGTAGAATGTAACCATTTAACAAAATCAAGAAATAACTTGTATGTTCCCTTCCAGACTACAATAATATCATCAATAAAGCAACACCACAAATACAAATAATTATAATATGGATTTGTGGCGTCACTTCAAATCCAGTCCTGTTCCCATTTACCCACATAAAGATTTGCATAACTTGGAGCCATGGTGACTCCCATACAGTAGCAGTTCCCTTTATCTGTTTATAATAAATACCCTGAAACAAAAAATATTTGAATCTAGCACCAATTCAGCTAGATGTAACAAAAAAACAGTTGGAACTTCATGGGGATGCGGTCTCTGGTCCAGAAAATACTCAAGTGCTTCCAAGCCACCATCATGTGGTACATTAGTATATAATGCATCCACATCCAGTGTGGCAAGGAGGTAATCACTGTCTACTTCCATGGATTCAAGACTGTTTATAATATTAGTTGAATCCTTAAGATAGGATAGTAAACCCTGTACAATCGGTTGGAAATGGGCATCCACAAAC
The DNA here is from genome assembly GCA_016271365.2 of Neoceratodus forsteri. Classification (NCBI taxonomy): domain Eukaryota; kingdom Metazoa; phylum Chordata; order Ceratodontiformes; family Ceratodontidae; genus Neoceratodus; species Neoceratodus forsteri. The sequence goes on along the minus strand of CM028132.1, from coordinate 441,936,636 downwards.
TTGGATAATGGCTCCGTGAGCCAACCTGACCCAGAAATAATTGGTCTACCCGTGGGATTCAAGGGATCCTTGTGTATTTTTTGGAAGACAATATATAGTGGGCACCACTGGATGTGTAACTATTAAAGCTCTGTACTGTATATCAGAAATGAACCCACTAGTCAACCCCTCCTCCAAGACACAATCTATTCTTCTCTTTAGTTCCCATGTATCATTACCCGGTAGCCTTTGGTAAAATGTAGAATCTGCCAACTGTCTCTGTACCTCAGTAATATATTTTATTTTGTCCATGATAACTATTGCGCCCCCCTTGTCTGCACTTTAAATTATGATGTTCTGATTTGCAGACAAATTATCAAGTGCAATGCGTTCACCTTTTGTGCAATTATTATACCATCTAGGTGGAAAATCATTTACAAGGTTGTTAATATCATGTTCACATTTTTTTACAAAAACAGACATTGTAGGACTGAATACAGGGCAGTAACTAGATTTAGGTTTTAAACCAGGAGTTACAGTTGCAGCATTAGCAGTCTCATCTCTATCCACATCAGTATTACCATATATAGCTTTCAAAGTAACTTTTCTAGCAAAACGGTGCAGATCTATGACAGTTTGAAAATGGTTAAGATCAGTGGTCAATGAAAAGGAAAGTCCTCTATTTAACACAGTCTCTTCATCCGTGGTTAAAACATGTTCAGATAGGCTAACAATGGCTGATGTGGGGACTACTGAATACCAATAATATAACACTGGATGGTTTATAGAAAACACTATATACTGTTGTTCTAAACTATACCTTATTCTAAGGTTTCAAAGTCCAGAAAAGTGTCCTTTTTGAGAATACCTTTTCTCTATGACAGCGAAGTTGGGGAGGGAGGGTAGCCCGAAAAGGGTTCAGGCAGGTCTTGGGTATGGTCTTGGGGCCACTAGGGCAAGGGGCAACTTAGGGAAGGTGGTCAGGTGCAACGGGTGTGCGACAGCCATGGTGTTAGATATAGCATGGAGGCTGGGGCTGCATGGTGTACAGGCAGCTTACACAGCTAAGAGAGGAGGTGGTTTGGTTGAGGTGGGCACTAAGCAGGGTGGGTGAGAGGGGAAGGGGAGAAGATTGGAGGAGGTCCAAAGGGGGCACCAGCTGGACGGGGGGAGGAAGCGAGAACATAGGTGGGACTGCAGGGGTATTAGAAACAGGTGTAGAAAAAGACGCGAGAAGAAGGGGAGAAGACTGGAGGGGTCCAAAGGATGCACCAGTGGAGCGAGAGGGAACGGAGGAACATAAGGGGGGGTTGCAAGTGACTTAGGGAGCAGGTGTAGAAGAAGACAAGAGAGGTCAGGGGAGTGGGAGGGAGTAGGATCAAAAAAAGCAAAGCAAGCACAAACAGGGAAGGGGCAGAAATTAAGAGGGGGCACATCTGACAGCAGGCTGCAAAACAAAGGTGCAGAGCAGGAAAACAGATTTGCACCCTTGGGGACACATGAAGAGGTTGAGAGGAAGGAGAGTGGCTGCAAGGAGACCCTAGGGGATGGGGGGGGCTAAGGTAATAGAATGTTCTGGAGGAAGGGGAATGGGGGATGCACCTTTGGGAGGGAACCTACGGGGAAGTAGCCAAAAGAAGCAAGGTGTGGGGGTGAAAACACTCTTAAGGGGGACATACCATGCAGAAGAGTCAGTAAGGGAGCCTACAATAAGTTCAAGATGGGAGAGGATCAGCAGAGGGGGGGAAGAGGAGGGTACCCATTCACAAAGGGAATCAGGCAGTGGAGAGGCAAGACAATAACAAGAGAAGGGGCAGAGCATGCAAAATGGGAGATGAGAAGGAGTGGAACTGGGAGTGGCACCGGGGGAGGGAAAGGATGTAGTTCATGGGGAGAGCAGAACTCAGGGGAAGGAGACGGACAAGGGGGAAAATGGGAACAGGGAGGTAAATGAGATGCCAGGAAAGTAGTATAAGCTGGAAGTCCAAAAGTACAAGCAGAAGGAAAAGAGTAGCAGGGTCTTGCTCATAGGGTACTCAGTACTAAAGGGAATCCGATGGGGGAGAAAGGGAGACAGAAGCAGTGCAGTTTGGGTTGAGTGCATGCCGGGAGTGACGGCAGTAGAGGTGAGGCACAATATACCCTCATGGTGCAAACAGCAGGATGGAAGGTCACACTTGGTGATCTATCTGGGCACCAATGATCTGGAGGGAAATAGTCTAATGGAGGTGCAGACAAAGTTCAGGGAGCTTGCTAGATTCTGTAGTAGTATGGGGTTCCATTCTGTAGCCTTCTCAGAGGTACTGCCTATGCCAAGAGCAAGCACATCAAGGAAGCAGAGGATTGAGGAATTCAATCAATGGCTGGTGGGTTGGTGCAAGCAGATGGGGTTGGGTTTAGTGGGGGACTGGGGATAACATTGGGAGGACGAGAGCCTATTTGCCCCAGACAGACTGCACCTGAACAAGGAGGGTTCAGTAGTATGGAAGACTAAGTTAGAGGAGTTTTATTGAACGAATACATAATTTAAACTGAATTCGGGGGAAGGGGTTAAGTAAAAGACTACTCCAGGAGAGATGGGAGGCTTCTAGCCTCCCCCACAGGATGGAGATAAAATGCTGGAAAACAGCAAGAACAAGGGAAGGTTAGAAAGGGAGGGCATGGGGAGGGAGCACGGTGGAAGGGATTATCAGCCAATGCCAGGAGTTTGGGAAATAAAATGGTGGACTTGGAGGCCATCATGGTGGATGAGGGTCTGGACATAGTAGCGGTAAATGAGACATGGTGGACAGAACATTATGCCTGGGAGACAGTTAACCCAGGCTACAGACTGTTTAGGAGGGACAGGACTGGAAGGGGGCTGGCATTATACATCAAAGACTACATTAGGGCAATGGAAGGGCAGGAGAAGGTTGGAGAGACAAAGCTCATGTGGATCACACTGGACAAATGGACTGGTGAATCTTTGAGGCTGGGGGTATACAGACCTCGTATGCAGGGGAGGAAGGGATGGACAACTGATGGAGGCATTTACATGGATGACTCTTAAGGGGAGATTCTACTAGTGGGGACCTAAACCTCCTGATTGTGGACTGGGAGAGCCCAGCTGCAATATCAGCTAAGAGCAAGGGGATCCTTGAGGTGATACAGGGTGTATTCATGCAATAGCTGGTTAGGGAACCCACTAGATGTGATAACCTGCTGGACATGGTCCTCACAAATGGGGAAAGTGTGGAAGAGATGGTGGTGGGTGACAGACTAGGTACAAGTGATCACAGGACTGTAAGATTCGGGGTAAAGATGGGAAGGGAGGCAAATCAGATCAGTACGAGGGTTATGAACTTCAGGAAGATGGACTTTAACAGAATGAGGATAGTTAGGGAAGAGATGTCAGGGAAAGGGAATATAGAGGATGTGGAGGAGCTATGGGAAGCTATCAAAGGGGTGGGAATAATTGGCAGAAGACACCAGGAGAAAGGACTGCTGTGTGACTGAACTTCTGCTGGGACTAAAGTAGAAGAACTTTTGTATTTGACCTTTAATTAAGGGTAAAAAAAACTAACATACAAAATAAAAAAAAGTGTGTGTTTGGGTTAACTGAACTGAATGGGTATCTGAAGAGTTATCTAGGTGTAAATCTCAGGTGACTGAAAGGACTTAACTGCTGTGAGGTTTAAATTACTTGTAGAAAGATCTGGTAAGTAGAGGGACTCTGCTTCTCTGCTGGGACTATATTGCCCTCCTTCCCTTCCCTCCACCCCCCCTCATCTAAAGCTAGTTCTATTTTTATAGGCACAGGATTTGACTGACAACAGGAACTTTCTGTTTAAGGGCAGGAAGTGAGTGATCACATAATCACCAGGACCCACCATCCTAGAAGGGCAAGAGTAGCTCTCTGGCCCCTCTAGCTGCTTGAGGTCTACTTCTGAGCAAGTAAGTGGTCTACTCGCGTAAATGTAGGATATTCTTGTCTCAGAACAGGACAATCAGGAGCTAAAGGGCACACAGGCTGAAAGTAAGGAGAGAGAGAAAAAAACAGAGGAAAGAGTAAGGATTGCAAACAGTTAAGGGGCCAGAAATAAGACATGATTGAGTGGTGCAGTGCAGTGGCTGTGAAGCAGCAGTCTTCCGGGAGATGTTCTGGAGGATGCGTGTTGTCCCATCTGCAGGCACCTCTCTGGGCTGAGGAGGAGGTTGCTCATCTCCAGGCTGAGTTGGCCAGGATTTGTGGGACCTCCTCTTCCATCCAGGGACCACCAGTGCTACTGCCGCTGCCTCACAGAGGTTGCCAAGAAAGAGGAGCGGTTGGACCACAGTGGGCTCAGGGAGGGCGATCCTCCTGTTGTACCTCTCCACAATTCTATGCCATTCTGGCAAAGTGTGGTTCCTCTATGGAGGCACCCACAGTGGAGACCAAGGAGATACTGGGAACTCCACAAAGGAGACCCACAGGAGGGTGGCAGGGGACCTGCAGTGGAAGGAAACAACTCCTGGTGGGGATTCCATTGTTAGGAAGGTAGAAACTGGGTGAGGAAGGGGAGAGGGAGGCAGTGCCTGCCTGGCGCCATGGCTTGAGGACAGGGAGCGAATCCTCAGGCTTGCCGGAGCAGCTGCACAGGGGAGGGAGCTGGATGTCATTGTCCACCTAGGGACAAATGACCTGGCTAAGAAAGGGATTAGAGAAGTGCAGGAAGAGTTTGTGGAATTGGGGAGGGGCCTTAGTCAAGTAGCATGCAAGGTAACCTTCTCGGAGGTGCTACCCATCTATGGCATAGGAGAGGCTAGGTGTTCCGCACATGGGATTCAATCAGTGGTTGAAAATTGGTGTGAGCTCAGGATTTGGCTCATTGGGGACTGGGGGTCCACCGGAGTGATGCAAGCCTGTACTGGCATGATGAGCTGCATCTGTCCGGGAGAGGAACCAGGATCCTAGGTGATAGGTTTAAATGCTTCATTGGCAAGCTTTAAACTAGCCAAGGGGGAGGCACTGAAAGGAGCAGGAAAACCTAGCCCCCAAATAATCACGTAGTAAGTGCGGCAACACCAACATAGAGGTGTCGATAGGAGAAGAGCAGGGTAAATGGAGAGAGTGACAAAGGCAAGAAGGACAGGGATGGGGCAAAGGGAGTAAGGCCATCAGGAAATGGAGGTAATGAGTACCAATGTCCGTAGTCTGGTCAACAAGCTCCTGAGCTGATGGCCTTAATGGAAGAGGGATGCCTGGATATCGTAGCAGTCACAGAAACATGGTACACAGAGAACCATGACTGGGATGTTAACATACCAGGGTACATAACCTACAGGAAAGACAGGCAGGGGAGAAGAGGGGGAGGAGTAGCTCTCTATGTAAAGGAAGGGATAAAAGCAACTGAACAAAAGAGTAAACAGGGAGGAGAGGAGGCACTGTGGGTCACCTTGGAGACTGGAAAGGGCACCACAATCCGCACAGGGGTTGTGTACAGACCCCCATGTCAGGGGGAAGGAATGGACAAGGATATGATAGAAGGCATTCTTAAAATGGCAGAGAAAGGGGAGATACTGTTGATGGGAGACCTGAATATGCCAGATGTTAACTGAGCACATTTGCTGCAGCCACATCCAAGAGCAGGGCTATTCTTGATGCCCTACAGGTGGCAGGCATTAGACAGCTAGTTTGGAACCCACTTGAGGGAGCAATCTTAGACCTTGTACTCTCAAACGGGGCAGTGAGAGGATCTCAGATCTAGAAATGGGTTGCTATCTGGGGACAAGTGACCATCAAACAGTGTGTGGTTCACGTTAAACTCAGCTACAGAGTCAAGCCTACAGAAAGTGAGGGTACTGGACTTAGGAGGGCTGACTTTGGCATGATGGGAGAGTGCCTCAGAAAAGCACTCAGCAAACAGGCTAGAAGGAGGTGTGGAGCAACAATGGGAATTATCAAACTGCCATCACAGAGGCAACAAGCCTTTTGTGTGAAGCAAATAAACAAATCAAAATGAAAGAAAACCACTATGGTTCTCAAAAGAGGTGGCTGTGAAAGTCAGGAAGAAAAGATAGCATTCTGGAAGTATAAGGAAACACAGAAGGGCAAGCAGAGAGCTGTACCAGTTAAGGCAGAAGGAAGCAGGGAGGGAAGTCAGAATAGCAAAGGCCCAAACTGAGGAAAAAGATAGCCAACTCAGTTAAGAAGGGGATACAAGCTTTTATAGGTACATCAGCGAGTGTAGAAAGACAAAGGAGGGATAGTGAGGCTGAATAGAATGAACAGTGGGTGGGCAGAGGAGGACAGTGAAAAGGAATACTGAGCGAATATTTCTGCTCAGTATTCACAAAGAGGAGGAAGTGCCTAATCCATTAACAGAAGCACTCTTGATAGGGGTCGATCCCAGTCCTTTCACAGAAGAAAAGGTCTGCAAGAACTCCTAAAACTGAAGGTGGACAAAGCAATGGGTCCTGATGGAATTCACCCCAGAATTCTAAAAGAATTAAGGGATGAACTATTGAAACCACTGGCTACTCTTTTTAATAAATCATGGGAGGATGGTGTGGTACCCGAGGACTGGAGGAAGGCGGATGTGATTCCCCTTCACAAAAGTGGGTCCAAGACAGAGGCAGGAAAGTACAGACCTGTCAGTCTGACCTCTGTGGTAGGGAAAGTGATGGAGTCACTTCTGAAGGAAAGAATAGTCGAGTACCCAGAGGCCAGTGGAGCACAGGACCCAAGGCAGCATGGGTTCACAGCGGACGGTCATGTCAGACGAATCTAATAGATTTCTTTGACTGGGTGACCAAAGTAGACCAGGGAGGGCTGTGGACATGGCCTACCTAGAGTTTAGCAAGGCATTTGACATAGTCCACACAAAAGATTAATAGTCAAATTAACCAGCCTGGGAGTGGGACCCAGGGTGGTAGCCTGGGTAAAACATTGGCTGGACAACAGGACACAGAAGGTAATTGTAAATGGAGTCCACTCTGAAGAAAGGGGGGGTTACTAGTGGGGTACCGCATGGTTCAGTATTGGGTCCAGTCCTTTTTAATGTCTTCATCCGTGACATTGCAGAGGGACTGGAAGGAAAAGTATGCCTTTTTGCAGATGACACAAAGATCTGCAACATGTTTGATACACAAGGAGGCGTGGAATGGATGAAAAGGGACTTGGCAAGGTTGGAGGAATGGTCAGAAGTATGGCAGTTAGTATTCAATGCAAAGAAGTGCAAAATAATGCACCTGGGAAACAAGAACCCATGGAAAGAATACACAATGGGTGGGGAGGTAGTAACAACAACAAAAAAGGAAAGGGACCTGGGGGTAATCATATCAGATGACCTTAAGGTTAGCAAGCAATGTGAGAAGGCAGTAGGGAGGGCTAGGGGTATACTGGGATGTATAAGAGGCATCATCAGCAGAAAACAGGAAGTTGTTATCCCTCTGTACAGACAGTTGGTGAGACCCCATCTGGAGTACTGTGTCCAGTTCTGGAGACCCCATCTCCACAAGGACATAGACAGGATAGAGGCAGTCCAGAGGAGGGCAACTAAAATGGTGCAGGGTCTGCAAGAGAAGCCATATGAGGAGAGACTAAAGGAGCTTAATATGTATACCCTTGAGGAAAGGGGGGGCATGATAGAAACTTGTAAGTACCTCAGTGGAATCAACAAAGTCCAAGAGGGTAGCATCTTTCAGAAAAAGAGACTTGTAAGAACAAGGGGACACAATTTAAAGATAGAAGGAGGGCGGTCAGGGGCAATGTGAGGAAGTATTATTTCACAGAGAGGGTAGTGGATGCATGGAACAGCCTTCCTGAGGAGGTTGTGGGGTCTAAAACTGTGGGAGAATTCAAGAATGCATGGGACAGACATAAGGCAATTCTTGTGGGGGGTAGGAAGAAATAGGCTGTTGGTTAACTAGGATCTGCGACCTATCCTGTAGGTAGGGAAATGGGCAGACTAGATGGGCCTAGCGGTCCTTATCTGCCGTCAAAGTCTATGTTTCTATGTTTCTATGGGTACTGAAAGCCATTGAAATTTGCATTAAGAAGGTGAGGAAGAACAAAAAAAGGAAGAGACCACTCTGATTTACAAAGAAGGTGACAGGGGCGGTCAGGGAAAGGAAAGGAACATTCAGAAAATATAAGATGGCACAAAGTAAGGAGGACAGGGAGGCTTATAGAGAAAAGTGGAAGATAGCAGGGCAGAAGATAAGGAGGGCTAAAGTGAACACTGAGAAGAAAATAGCTAGCAGGCCAAAAGGGGAGATAAAACATTTTTTAGGTGTGTGGGGGAAAGAAGGAAGGTGAGGCAGGGGATAGTAAGGTTGTTGGGGGGAGGGAGGAATACAACTGGAAGGGGACTTTGAGAAAGCAGAGGTGTTAAATAGCTACTTCTGCTCGGTCTTCTTGGGGGGAGGGGATCCAGTCTGAGGGGGAAGGGTAGAGAAGGCAAGAAGGTGGATCCTAGCCTGTTCAGCATAGACAGGGTAAGGGTGGAACTGGGCAGGTTAAAGGTGGACAAGGCAATGGGGCCAGATGGCTTGCACCTGAGGGTACTCTGGGAATTGTGGGATGAGCTAGCATCCCCACTGACGAGACTGTTTAAATTTTTCCTGGATACAGGTGTGTGCCAAGGGATTGGAGGAGGGCAGATGTGGTGCCACTGCACAAGGGGGGCAGTTAGGAGGTGGCAGAGAATTATCTCCGCCCAGCCCCACCTCAATGGTGGGTAAGGTGATGGAGACACTAATAAAGGAAAGAGTGGTGGACTACCTGGAGGACAGTGGCCTGCAGGACGATAGGCAGCATGGCTTCAGAATCAAAGGTCATGTCAGATGGACCTGATAAGAGTTCTTGATTGGATGACTCAGGTGGTTGACCAGGAGAGTTGGTGGATGTAGCCTATCTGGACTTCAGTAAGGCCTTCAACACCGGCCCCTCATAGAAGACTAGTAAATAAGTTGGAAAGCTTAGGAGTGGGATGGAAAATAATTAGGTGGGTGGAAATCTGGTTAGAGGGCAGAAGCAAAAGAGTGGTGGTAAATGGGGTGCACTCCACAGTGAGGGGTGATGAGTGGGTGCCTCTGGGACCCCTCCTTTGAATATCTACATCAGTGATATAGTGGATGGGCTGGAGGAAAGTGTGCCTATTTGCAGATGATATGAAAATTTGCAATGGGGTGGACACCCAGGGGAGTGGAGACCATGAGGCAGGACCCAAGATTCTGGAGGGGTGGTCAGAAACTAGACAACTGAAACTCAATGCCAAAAGTGTGCTGTGATGCACTTGGGGTGTAAAAACCCATGAGCAGCTTATACTCAAGGGGGGGAGGAAATCAAAAAAACAGGGCTGGAGAGGGATCTGGGGATTATAATATCAAGAAACCTTAAAATAGGTAGCCTGTGCAGTTAAGCGGTTGGGAAGGCAAATGGAATGTTGGCGATTATTGGGAGGGACATAACTAGCAGAAGGAGGGAGTTGCTGATGCTTTACAAGGCCATGGTGAGGCCACACCAGGAGTACGGAGTCCAGTTCTGGAGACCGCACTCACGCTAGGATATAGATAGGATGGAGAGGGTTCCTAGAAGGGCAACCAAGATGGTGCACTGGTATGCAGGAAAATCATATGAGCAGAGATGTAGGAATTGGATCTGTACCCATTGGAAACTAGAAGGAGAGGGGTGACATGATTGAAACTTTTAAATACGTGAAGGGATCGATAAGGTGAAGGAGAGGAGCTTATTTTAAAGGAAAGAGGGGGCTAAAACTAGAGGGCATAGCCTAAGATTGGAAGGAGGAAGATATAGATATTTTCATGTACTAATGTCACCTTTTTATCTTCACTGCCTAGCTATATATATTATCTCAAGTACTGTTTGACTTGATCTGTATCTAACCTACCTGTATTATATGCTATGTATTGTGTATCTCATTTTATGTGTGTACTCTCCTGGGTCGTGCCTGAAAATAGTCAACTTTGGCTAGCGCACCAAACCCGGTAAACAAAAACTAAATAAATAGAGGCAATGTGAGGGTGAGCTTCTTCACAGAGAGGGTGGTTGAGGCCTGGAATAAACTACTGGAGGAGATGGCAGGGGCTGAAACAGTGGAGGGCTTCAAGAAAGCATGGGCCAGATGCATGGGGTTGGTAAGTGGGGAGAAGGGAAGGGCCCGTGAAATAGGAGATGAGTAGGGGAGGCGGAAAAGGGCCGACCCGATGGGCCATTGGGTCCTGTTCTGCTGTCAGATTTCTATGATTCTAAGTGTATAGCATGCCCCTCGTGGACAGAAAAAAGTGAGAACACAGATATGCCAACACATCTATGCAACCAATCATGCATACTATATGCAGTAGTTTCTAACCTACACACACACTTATTTTCAGATAGGGAAGGGGTGAGGAAGACTGAAAATAAAGCAACACAGATTGTGAGAATGGATGGATGGATAGGTGATGAGAGAGCCTTTTTTCATCCTTCGTATTTACAGAATTTGGCAAATAGTAAACAAGCTTGCCAAGTGAATTATGTGAAAAAAATATGAAACTCACTGTTGTCTGAAAAATATTTTTATTCTGGTACATATAAAGGATATATTGAAACAGTTATTTATAGGTTACCAACTGGATAAGTATTTTCCAGAAATAATTCAAAATGTAGTGAATGAAGTGGTAATAGATTTATTTTATTGGTGCCCTTCCGTGAGGCACAGGACACCTTACAGTACAAGAATAAGTTAAGATTTAATAAAACCAGGTATATAATTCAACATAAATAATTATTCACAAAACAGTTGGGATCAGATAAAAAGCAATTACTTTCAGCATTCAAATGCAGTAATAAGGCGGGATGTACCGGGAGAACTCTATCTTAAAATAGCAACAGATTAAAGGGAAAGCAAGTAAAACCCTATCTAGGGCAAGATGTTAAAATACACCATGATGGAGGGCGTAGCTGGGAAGGAACAAGGGAAGGGTCAGTAGGGGCATGTTACATTTGGAAAACAGAAGGGAGTGACCGATGTTAGCAGACATGGAAGTGGTGCGGCGCAGTGGTTGTAGAGCTGCAATTTTCTGGGAGACATTCTGGAGGCTGAGGTGCTGCCCCATCTGCATGTACCTCTCTGGGTTGAGGGTGGAGGTCGCTGGTCTGTATGCTGAGCTGGCTAGGATCCAGAGAACCTCATGCCCACCTAGGGGCCACCAAGTCGGCCATCACTGCCCTAGAGGGTGCCTAGACAGAGGCAGCTGTTGGACCTTTGTGGGCCCCGGAGGGTGGGGTGGTGGGTCAGTGACATATTCCTTAGCCTGTGCCATAACAGCATTTCTTTGCCACTCTAGTTGGACAGGACTGCTGTCAGGAGGCACTCATAGTGGTGGCGAGGGAGGATGTGGGAGTCATCCAAAGGGGGAGATCCCAAGGTGCGGAGAGATGACTCAACAGAGGGAAAGCAACTTCTGGTGGGGAAACTAGTTGTCATGAGGACAGATTTGAAAGTAGGAAGGGATGGTGGAGGAGATTAGGTGCCTACCTGGTACTTCATATTGAAGGGACGGAGAGTAGAGCCTAAGGAACACTTGGACAGTAAGACAGGGTGGGGAGCTGTATGTCGTTGTCTGCCTGGGGACAAATTGCCTAGCAAAGGATGGGGCTGGAGTAGCACAGGGAGAGTTCAGGGAACTGGGGAGGGGCCTAAGGCAAGCAGCACAAATGGTGGCATTCACCAAGGTGCTACTTGTCTATGGCTATGGTGAGGATAGGTGCTCCCACCAGGAGCCGCCAACACTTGTTGAAAGAATAGTGCAGGGAGGAGGGATTTACTCATTGGGGACATGAAGCTGACCTGGAAGGACATGGATCTATACCAAGGTGATTGCCTGCTTCCGTCCGGGAAGGGACCGCCAGTCCTGAGTAAAAGGTTTGGATGTTACTTAATGAACATTTAAACTAACCGGTGGGGGATTGGAAATACAAAGGGAGAATAGAACTGGTCCCCCACATATACTAAGGCAAAGCAATAGAAGGCCTGGGGGGTCACCCAGGCATAAGATAAAGGAAACAGCAGCATAGTAGGGGACAAAAACAGAAAAGGTGGAAAGGGAGGTATTGAGGAGGCAAGGCACCAAGAGTGTAGTGAGGGTAGAGGGAAAAGAGAGAGAGAGAGAGAGAGAGAAGCTTCAAGTGGCAGCAAAGGCAGGAAGGGGGGTTGCAAGCAGAGTGGGAGCAGTACAGTGTGGAGAGCCATGTACCCCAATGCAAGGAGTCTGGGAAATGAAACTCCAAACCTGGGAGCCACTGGGGTAGAGGCAGACCTGGACCTTGTGGCCATTACTGAGTCATGGTGCGCAGGGATCCACGAATGGGACATGGCCACACAAGGCTACACTGAATTCAGGAAGGATAGGGAGGAGAGGAAGTGGGGGTTGTGCTGTATGGGAGGGTATCAGAGTGACAGAAATGAAGGGGAATTAAGATATTAAAGGATGAGTTAGAAGTGCTGTGGATCACCCTGGGGACAGGAGCCAGAATCACTATTTACACTGGTGTGACATACAGCCCTCCAGTACAAGGGGAAGAATTGGATAAGGCAATAGGGGACGACATCAGCACAATGGCAAACAAGTATTTGTCAATGCCAAATGTTTGCCGCTGTTATTGCTGTTGTGCTGGGTCTTGCTTGTACACATTTTTATTATATATTTACCCAGGATAGATCAGATGGGATGCAATGTATCATTTTCAGTGGTGTCTTGCTTTAACACATTGTTAGATTATAATTACCCAGGATAGGGCAGCTGAGCAGCAATATTTACTTTTAAAGAGCTGGTAACACGTTCAGGAGAACTTTAACAAAACCTAATATTTTGACACAGTCCAGCTTGTATTTCTGATTAGTGCTGTATTCCTCCTCCCCATTATTTATTACTGAGGTCATCTATATGAAAACAGGATCTTTGCTACTGAAGAGTTTATCTATTCCTGCTGCTTTCTCCCTACCTAAAGTCATAGAGCACTGCTTGAGATATCACAGTTACTCTCATGGCAACAGATTGTGATGTCACAACAGAGGATTATGACTTGAAGCAGGGAGTAAGCTATAGAGGCAGATGGACTCTAAGGGATAAAGATCATATATTCATGCAAATTTCCTTAGTAATAAATAACGGGGAGGAGAAATGTATAAAATATCAATGGAATGCAGGCAGAATTGTACCTAATTATTATTTTTTTCCTTTTTTTTCATTATGTATTTTATGTGTCTTTTGTCATTTTCACCCACCCCCAGTCCCGAACGCGCATGCATGCATGTGGAGACACATGAGCATCACGTTCCAAGATGCCGAGATGCAAGGAGAGCTACCGTTAGGTGCTCGACCCTGCTCCACCCCCCCCGTGCTGGCACCCCGATGACCCAAAGTCATTCCCGAACCTGGATTGCCGGCGTGGCACAAGGTGTGGCATCCAGCGCCTCAACCCTCAGTGCCACCAGGTCGGCCAAATTATTATGTTTTCTAAAGTTTTCTTTGATGCGTCAGTAGCTCTTTAAGTGGATGGTGGGGCGCCCACACTTTGACCCCCAAATGCCCAACAGTCTTTTTATGACCTAACGTTATGAGCAAGGCAAGTAGAATTTTTAAAATCCCATCCAAAAGGTGATTTACACAGCGAATTGTGGAAACAGTTTCTGAGGGTTTGAAAATGACACCTGCCATGTTCAGGAGGTGGGGTAACACAAGGGATATGTTGAACATTAGGGGCCAAAATCTGCAAAATAGTTATGAGTAAATGTTGGAACAATTCAATGTCTTCTCATAACTTAGTTGTTTTTTCACATTTTTACCCCAAATTTTCAGCATAATCTTTTAATGACAACTCCTTCTCAGCATGACAGGTGTCATTTATAAAACAATGTCCGAAATATCATTTTGCTCCACAAGTGTGAAAACACGTTTTGTGTAGAGTTTGAGAAATGACTGTTATATTTGTAACCCCCCTGTTGGGGGGCTTACCTGCGAGCCCTCAAAAAAGGCTCAGTTTCCCTGGGGTTTGCTTCCACCCTCCATTCTTTTTTCTGGTTTTCTGGCTTGCCCATGTGTTCTATTCTCTCCTGCTGGTCCCCACATGGGTTTTTAGAGAGAGCAGGGCTGGAGTAGCAAGTTTGCAGAGCTGCCAGTTTTGAAAATGGCACTGCAGTGCCAGCGAGCTCTGCGCATGTGCAGAAGCATATTTTCTTTTGGCCGTTCCGAAGCCTCTCTGGCTGTCCTCTCTGGTGGTCCTGGTCCCAGTGGAAAGTAAGAGAGGGACCGGAGACCTGAGCAGAGAGGGAGAGAGACAGCTGGAGAGGAGCAGGAAGAGTTTTTATGAGCGCCAATTGCACTTGAGAATATGGGAGCCACCTCATAAATATTAATGAAGCGCCATCCCTTTGAAGTACCATGAGCCTGTCTAGCGCTGGTGAGACAGTGCTTGGCGCTAGTGATGGGAAAACAAAATAAATAAAATATTAAAGAATGCACTGGTGGGCAAGGAAAAAGGGGTTGCCACCAGTCCATGACTAAGTGAATAACTAAAAGTATATGTGCTGGCTGCACAAGCGATAAGAAGTGGGACATTTATAAAATGTATTGGGGCTATGTGTAGCTGCCTAGGGGCTACTGTATATGAAATGGCAGCAGTGACAGTCAGAGGGTTTGACTGATGTGCCAAAAGGTGTAGTCACTTTACAAGGCACAGGGTTGGCTACAGCTATGTGGGGAAATGAATAAAAAAAAGTACAGGGTTTGGCTGCAGGGACAATTTGGTCTTGGGACCAGTGATGGCGCTATAATGCACCAAAAGGGCAAAAGTTGTATCTTTCCAAAACCGACCCCTTTTCTTTTGCCAGTGATTCCAAATGGATGCACCTATTCTATAACAATATCTAAAGGAAGGGAATGTGAGCTGTTCAAAATCTGCCATTGGTTATGTTTTGACCCAGGTTCCTCTTTAGACCCACATTTTTATACCAATGGGTCCAATCTGACCCATGTTTTAAACCCTCAGTACTGTCACTGCTTAGGACACTGTGTAACTTTTGGACACTGTTTACATCCAGCCACCACGTTTAGCAGCCAGGTGACACCAGCTAGCCAACCACCAAGCCAGGATTCTTGCCAGGGACTCTGGGACTGTGTGAAAGGACTTTTGGGGGAAAATACCAGGAATGTTTAGGCACCTTTTTCTGCACCAATGAGGCATCGAGGGAGCCTCATGCATATTAATTTTTCCCTAAAGACAGTGGCTCCAGCCAGTGGGGAGTGAGAAAGGGCTCCCAAAAGCCAAGGACAGTGGAAGTTTGAGTCAGTTTGGTGGGAGCCCGTCCAGGAGGATGGGGTCTCTTGCTCCTGGAAAGAATGGGGCTGCAGGATGGGCCTGCCTGGGGGCTGCCAGCAATTTGTCCCCAGGGCAGGAGTGCTTGCTCCATCAGGAAAAGGGAAGAAAGAAGCAGCTTGGAAGAGAAAGAGGAAGGCTGCAGGATGCTGAATGTTCTGTGCTATTCTGAAATTGCACCACAGCAGTGAGATAAAGAAGAAGAGAGAAGATGCTGTGTCCTGAACCTGGGAAAAGGCAAAGATGTGTCTTGATCCTGAAAAAAGACAAAGGTTGTGTCCTGAGCCTGGAAAAAGGATGAAGGTTTTGTCCTGCGCCTGGTAGAAGGACAAAGGTTGCGCCTAAGCATGGGAAAGACGGAATACAGAGGAATATTGAGGAACAAGTGAATATGAATGTGTTGAAAAGAAAAGGAAGAGTGAGACTCTTCATTTGGAGAATTGCTATGTGCCTGCATGGTGAGAAACTGGACTTTGAGTGCAGGAAGAAAAGGGACTTTGAGTGCAGGTGATATGTGTGAACTGGAGCGAGAATGTGGCTGTGTTGAAGCTGAGAGACTATGCAAGCAGAAGGCTAGACAGGTGCCTTTCGGGGTCGGGTGCCTGTTGACTGCTCCTGAGATACAGCAAGGAAAAGAAGCAGATTGCTGTGTCTACACACCGTGGCAGAAAAGAGAAAGAAAGAGAAGAGAGCAGCAGAGAATGTGCTGCATTTTTCTGCGGACACACAGGGCCAGGTGGGGAACTCGCTAACCCCCATCAAGTGGGGTCTGCCACTGCAGGGGATCACGGGTCTTGTACCCGAGTGCTAGGGCGCTCTGTTCACAGGGAGCTGGGCCGTGGGGCCACTCCCCAGTCTAGGTCCTCTGTAGTGGGCAGGCCTTGTGCACGTGCCCTGCAATGGGCTGAAGGGGACAAGCTGTGAGATCTGCGAGCAAGAGGAAGAAAAAGCAAGCTGCTGCCTCTGTGCCCCCTGTTTCAAGCATTGAGCCTTGTTCTGCCCGTGATACCATCAATTCCAGGACTTCAGTTAACTGTGCCATCTAAGGACTGATTCTGCAGAACCATGAGTAAAAAAGTAGGAATTACCCTGCACCTGGAGACTATAAATATGTTTGCCCACCAGGACAGGTGGTAGAGCTAAGGACTGAATAGAAAAGATAAAGGTTTACCTCTAACCGAGGGAAAGCCTGTACAAAGTTAAAGTTAAATCCTTAAGCGCACCAATGCTGGCTATTAGCTGCACCTCAGGCCTGCAACTTTAAATCTGGGTACCCAGTACTGGACTTTGGGGTTTAAAATGGACTGGGACCTGCGGGTCTGGGTTTGGGCACTTCGGCAGCAGTTAGCTAATTAGTTAGATCTGGTGGCTGCAGTGATGAAACTATGGGTTTGAATCAGAAGGGGAAATGTGATTCTGGGAAATGCAAATTGAAATGTTGTTTAAACTCAGCTCCACTTACCCCATCCTAAACCCTCCTGCTGTAAATAACCGTGATGTTATTGTTTTGCAGCAGAAAGGAATCCAGATATTTTAGTGAACATGTTATTGAATGAAATGGGAAAGGCAAATGTTATAAATGAATGTGGGGAGGTTTGAATCTTGGTAAGTCTTCGTTGGGGTAACTGTTGGGGTGGTGGATTGGTATGACATCCCAAGTGGTTGTACTGCATGTAATCAAACCCACTAAATATGTACTCTGGGTGGAGGCACCGCCACTTTATTTGTTAACTTTTGGGAAGGACCTCCCGTGAGGTCAGCTGTGAGACCCAGGCCCCTGCCCTTTGGTTGGGCCCACAAGGCAGGGGTGGTGGCTCTTCCAGGACTGCACCCGAGAGGGCAGCTACATATTTATGGGGTGGTGTAAAAAAATGACTATTTAAAAATCTGGGTTCAAAATACTGAAAATTAATAGTTATGAGCATGTGTTGAAAAAATTCAACACACACTCATAACTTTGTTGTTGTTTTTTTAATATTTCTACCCCAGATTTTTAACATAGCCTTCTTATGACCCCATTTAGCTTTCTTATGACCCCATCTCATGAACAAGAGTGGAGAAGATTTTCAAATTGTGCCCGAAAGGTGATTTTCATGTCACAAGTGTGAAAACACATTTTGGACAGGATATGAAAATTTTGAAAAATGACAGCTATCAAATTCATGAGGTGGTGTGAAAAAATGGCTGTGTTGAAAAGCTGGGGTCAAAATATTGAAAATTACCACAATTACGAGTGTGCATTGAAAACTGCAATGTAGGCTCAAAATGTAGTTTCTGTCATTTCTACCCCAAATTTTCACTACTTATGACCACACTTCATGAACAAGGGCAGAGAAATGTTCAGATCCTACCAAATGGTGACCACACGTTCAAAAACACATTTGGTAAGGATTTGAAAAATGACAGCTCTTACATTGATGAGATGCTGTGAAAAAATGGCTATTTTGAATATTTGGGGTCAAAATATTGAAAATTACCAAAGTTACGAGTCTGCATTCATAAATTTAAATGTAGGCTCGTAACTTTGTTGTTTTTTAATATTTTAACCCTAAATTTTCAACATAGCCTTCTTATAACCCCACCTCATGAACACGGGTGGAGAAAACTTTTAGTTCCTGCCTAAAAGGTGATTTCTTAACAGCTACCATTATGTCACCTTTCAGGATGGATTTGCCCATTTCACTGCCATTGTGGGGTGTGGTTTAAACTTCCTGTTGCTAGCCTTGCTTGTAGAGCAGAAAGCAGCTAACTAAAAGAAGCTACACTTTCTTGTTAATTTAAAACTTATATCTCAGCATGAGTCAGTGTCAGTTAAGATTAAGTAGACAGATAACTTTATTAGAAGTAGAAGGGGTCTTATTTAGGTTAAGAAAAGAAAGAAAGGCAGTGTGTGTTCTGTGCAGGGAAAGGTACTATATCAGGTGACTTTGCTAAACCAGTAGGAGGAAAGAGAGCTTACCTGGGGGTGTGGTTTAGACACTAGAAAAGCAGGTGCGTCAAATTACAACTTCCTGTTGCTAGCCTTTTTTCTTACTAACTGCCCTCCATCCCACCCACCCAAAGCCAGTTCTACTTTTATAGCCACTGGATTTGACTGTCAACAGGAACTTCCTGTTTGGCTGTAGGAAGGAAAGGATCATAGAGAAACATTGGTTCTGTCAACCCTAAAGTAAAAAAAAAGTAGCTCACTCCCCCCCCCCAGCTGCTGGTGGTCTGATATTGAGCAAGGAAGAAGGAGGCTACTGAAGAAGATAGGAAGTTGCTGTCCCAGAACAGGAAGGGTCAGAGTTTGTAAGCAGAGGAGAGAGTAAGCCTCCAGAGAAACAGTAGAGAGGACACAAAATAAGACATGGTAGGAGTGGTGCAATCCAATGGCTGTGGGGCGGCAGTGTTCCGAGAGACATTCTGGAGGCTGCGATGCTGCCCTATTTGCAGGCACCTCTCTGGTCTGAGAGAGGAGGTTGCTTGTCTCCAGGCTGACCTGGCTAGGATTCGTGAAACCTCCTCCCCCACCCAGGGACCACCAGGGCCAATGCCACTACCTCAGAGGTTGCCAAGAAAGAGGAGAGGCTGGACCAGGGTGGGCTCAAGGAGGGGGAGAGGGTGGTGGAACAGAGTTGCATCCCTCCAGCTGCACCTCTCCACTATTCATTCACTCTTCTGGTGGATAGTGGTTCCTCTATGGAGGCACCTGCAGTGGAGACCAAGGAGGATGCTGGGAACCTTCACAAAGGAGACCCACAGGAGGGTGGTATGGGACCCCACAGGGAAGGAAACAACTCTGGTGGGACTCCAATCATTGAGGGGTAGAAATGGGAGGAAGGGAGAGGGGTAAGGTGCCTTCCTGGCGCCTCAGCTGGAGGGACAGGAAGTGAATCCTCAAGATCCGTGGGAGGAGCTGCATGAGGGAGGGAGCTGGGTCATTGTCCACCTAGGGACAAATGACCTGGCTAGAGAATGGGATCAGAGCAGTGCAAGAGGAGTTTATAGATTTGGGAAGGGCCTAGACAAGTAGCGCATACGGTAACCTTCTCGGAGGTGCTGCCCATCTATGGCAAGGGAGATGCTAGGGCACTTCTCACCAGGGAATTCAATGAGTGGTTGAAAAACTGGTGTGGAACTCAGGGTTTTGGCTTCATTGGGGACTGGGGAGCCACCTGGAGGGATGCAGACCTATACTGGTGCGATGGTCTGCATCTGTCCAGGGGAACCAGGATCCTAGGTGAGAGGTTTAAATGCTTCATTGGCAAGCATTTAAACTAGCCAAGGGGGGAGGCACTGAAAAGGAGCAGGGAAATCCGAGCCTCCCCCCACAAAACATGGTGATTAGTGAGGTAAACACCAAGGTACAGAAGTTATTAGGGAGCAGAACAGATTTAAATGTAAAAAAAGGCAAAGGCAGTAAGGACAGAAATGGGGCTAAAAGGGGTAAGGCTATCAAAAAGTGGAGGGTGATGAGTACTAATGCCTGTAGTCTGTGTAACAAGCTCCTGAACTAGTGGCCTTGATGGAAGAGGGTTGCCTGGATATTGTGGCAGTCACAGAAACATGGTACACAGAGTACCATGACTGGGATGTCAACATACCATGATACACAATCTGCAGGAGGGACAGGGAGGGTAAAAGAGGAGGAGGGGTAGCTCTCTATGTAAAGGAAGGGATCAAAGCAACAGAACTAAAGAGTAAACAGGGAGCAGATGAGGCACTTTGGGTCACCCTGGAGACAGGAAATGGCGCCACAATCCATATGGGGTTGTATACAGACCCCCATCTCAGGGGGAAGGAATGAACAAGGAAATGATAGAAGGCTTTCTTAGAATGGCAGAACAAGGGGAGATATTGTTGATGGGGGACCTGAATATGCCAGATGTTAACTGGAGCACCTTTGCTGCAGGCACATCCAAGAGCAGGGTCATTCTTGATGCCCTACAGGGGGCATGCCTCAGACAGCTAGTATTGGAACCTACTCAGGAGAGAGCAATCTTAGACCTGGTACTCTCAAATGGGGATGGAGAAAGAATCTCAGATTTAGAAGTGGGTAGCCATCTGGGAACAAGCGACCACCAAACAGTGTGGTTCACGATAAACACCCATACAAATAAGCCATACAAAAGCAAGAGTACTGGACTTTAGGAGGGCCGACTTTGGGAAAATGAGAGAGTGCCTCAGAAAAGCACTAGCAAACAGGCAGGAAGGAGGGGTGGAGGAACAATGGGGAGTGATCCAAAACAGCCATCACAGAGGCAAAACCTTTGTGTAAACAAATCAATAAAACACAATGAAGGAAAAACCACTATGGTTCTCAAAAGAGGTGGCAGGGAAGGTTAAGGAGAAAGGGCAGCATTCAGGAAATATAAGGAAACACAGAAGGAGCAGGACAGAGAACTTTATCAGTTAAAGCAGAAAGAGGCTGGGAAGGCAGTCAGAATAGCAAAGGCCCAAACCGAGGAAAGGATAGTCAATTCTGTTAAGAAGGGGATAAGACCTTTATAGGTACATTAGGGAGGCAAGAAAGACCAAAGGAGGGATACTTAAGCTAATAAAGGGAGGGAATGTGGGTGAGGGTGACAGTGAAAAAGCAGGATACTGAACAAATATTTCTGCTTAGTATTCACATAGGAAGAGGAGGAGTTACCTAAACCAAACAAGAGAAACACTCCAAGGCGGGGGCGATACCAGTCCATTTACAGAAGAAAGTTTCTGAAAGAACTGATAAAATTGAAGGTGGACAAAGCAATGGGGCCTGATGGGATTCACCCAAGAATTCTAAAAGAACTAAGGTAGAACTAGTGACACGCTGACTACTCTCTTTAACAAATCATGGGAAGATAGGGTGGTACCGAGGACTGGGAGGGCAGATGTGATTCCTCTTCACAAAGTGGGAGCAGGACAGAGGCAGGAAACTACAGACCAGTTAGTTTGACCTCAGTGGTAGGGAAAATGATGGAATCATTTCTGAAGGAAAGGATTGTTGAGTACCTAGAGGCCAGTGGGGCACAGGACCCAAGGCAGCATGGATTCACGATGGGAAGGTCATGTCAGATGAATCAAATAGATTTCTTTGACTGGGTGACCAAAGTAGTAGACCAGGAAGGGGCTGTGGACATGGCCTACCTAGATTTCAGCAAGGCATTTGATACAGTCCCACACAAAAGATTAATTCACATGATAGCCAGCCTTGGAGTGGGTCCCAAGGTGGTAGCCTGGATAAAAATTGGCTAGACAACAGGACTAAAGGGTAGTAGTAAATGGAATACACAGTGAAGAAAGGAGGTTACTAGTAGGGTACCGCAGGAGTTCAGTACTGGGACCGGTCCTTTTAATGTCTTTATAAGTGACATTGCAGAAGAACTGGAAGGAAAAGTATGTCTCTTTGCAGATGACACAAAGATCTGCAACAGGGTTGATACACAAGATGGAGTGGAAAGGATGAGAAAGGACTTGGCAAGGTTGGAGGAATTGTTAAATGTATGGCAGATCAAATTCAGTGCAAAGAAGTGCAAGGTAATGCACTTGGGAAACAGAAACCCAGGGGAAGTGTACACAATGGGGGGTGAGATACTGACAACAGTAAAAACAGAAAGGGACCTGGGGTTAATTATATCAGATGACCTAAAGGTGGGCAAGCAATGTGAGAAAGCAGTAAGGAAGGCAGGGGGATACTGGGATGCATAGGAAGAGGCATCAATAGTAGAAAACAGGAAGTTGTGATCCCTCTGTACAGACAGTTGGTGAGACTCCATCTGGAGTACTGTGTGCAGTTCTGGAGACCCCATCTCCGCAAAGACATAGACAGAGTGGAAGCTGTCCAGAGGAGGGCAACCAAAATGGTGCAGAGTCTGCACCAGAAGACTATCTGAAGAAAGACTAAGGAGCTTAATATGTATACCCTAGAAGAAAGGAGGGAGAGAGGGACATGATAGAAACTTTCAAGTACCTCAAGGAATTAAAGTCCAAGAGGTAGCACCTTCCAGAAAAGAGATGTGCAAGAACAAGGGCACAATTTGAAGAAGAGAGGGGGACGGCTCAGAGAGGTAATGTGAGAAGTATTTTTTCACTGGGAGGGTTGTGGATGCATGGAACAGCCTCCTGAGGAGGTTGTGGAGTCAAGAACAGTGGGGACTTCAAGAATGCATGGGACAGGCATAAGGCAGTCCTAGTGGGGGTAGGAGGAAATAGCTGTTGGTTAACTAGGATTTGCAGCTTATCTGTTAGGTAGGAAAATGGGCAGACTAGGTGGACCAAGCGGTCCTATCTGCCAAATCAAATTCTATGTTTCTATGTTTCTGTGTTCATGAAGTTGGGACCAAAGAGAAATGTTGAAAACTTGGGGCAAAAGTATTCAAAAATGACCACGTTATGACAACAAGTTCAAAACCCACCACATACTTGATTTCCTTAGTTTGCGATCTGTCGTTGAAAGTGAAGCTGTTTCTCTGGTGCAGACAGGATTATGGCATTGGACCCCAGTAGGTAAGTAAGGACTTGGGAGGGGTGCGGGGTGGTGAGTGTTGAGTGGAGCAGGTCAGGTTGGAGGACAGCGCAACAGACATCACTCGAGAGACAGTTTTCTTTATTTAATTTCAACACTGGGGATTGGGCACCCCCAGTGTTGGTATTATATTTAATTGTACAGAGACGGGGCTTGCCCAGTGTCACAGAATCAAAACAGGTGGGGTGAGGGTTAGCAGCCAGCAGGAGGATTGGGCACCCCCATGTCTGAATATTAACATGTATGGCAGCCGGCATGGGGGATTGGGCACCACTGTGCCAGAATATTAACATGCATGGGAGCCAGCAGGGGGAATTGAGTACCCTGTGCTGTAGTATTAACATGCATGGTAGCTGGCATGGGGGATTGGGCACCCCTGTGATGGAATATTAATATACATATGTTTTCTTAATGTTTGGCGGCACTGGGGGTGGGCTCCCTATTGTCGCACAATGAAAATGGGTTGGGTGGGAGGGTTGTAGCCAGCATCGGGGATTATGTTCTGGGGAGGAGGGACCACAGCAGGCTGATCATGACAGATCAGCTGTGCTTGCTGGGTGGTGTTATGTAGAGCAAAGGAAAGAGCCCCCCTATGATTGGGTCAGCTCTGTCCTTTGAAGTACATAATGTTTCCGCCTAGCAAGCCAGAACAGTGTTGTGATCAGCCTGGCTGATGACTGGTATGACACTGATGAGCACCTTGCAGACTGCTCTTATTGGACTGACAGTGTCACACCCCTCAAAACCCACTCTCCTACTAAAATGTTCACTACGCCTACACACTTGGTGAACATAAAATAGGAAGGTGCTGTTGAGGACGCAGTCTGCGATATATAGATTATAGCCTCCCAGCCGTGGCCTTGGCTAGAAGAAGGACCATCCTAGACACCCTGCAGGGGGTGTTTCTCAGGCAGCTGGTCAGTGAGACCACTTGAGATGGGGCAATACTGGTCCTGGTGCTCACAAACAGGGACAGTGTTGCACTTGCAGACATCAAAGCAGGATGCCACTTGGGGACCAGTGATCACCATACAGTGTGGTTTAACATGTGGACAGTGGCAGAGCCAAACCACACAAGGGCAGGGGTCCTAGACTTCAGGAGGGCAGATTTAAAAAAAGTGGGTGAATGCTTCAGAGACAAACTAGTGTGTGGGGGGTAGGGAGATTGCCTGGGTGTGGTAGAGGAACACTGGGCCAGATTGAGGGGATGGCATTGTGAGGCAACAAACCTCTCTGAAAAGAAGTGAACAAAACAGGAGGAAAAAAGAGACCATTGTGGTTCTCAAGGGAAGTGGCTATAAAGGTAAAGGCTAAAGGGGTGACATTCAGGATGTTCAGAGACACAGAACCAGACAGGGAGGTGTACAGCAAAAGCAGAGGCAAGTGGGAAGGCAGTGAGGGACACAAAGGCACAACTGGAGGAAAGGATAGCCAAAGGAGTGGCTAAAGGTGACAAGACCTTTTGCAGATTCATAATCGAAAAGAGGAAGACAAGGGAGGGACTGTGAGGTTAAGAAAGACAGGAGGAGATTGTGCAAAGTAGGATCAGGAAAAGCAGATATCCTGAACAGATATTTCTACTCAGTCTTCAGAGTGGAGGGAGGGAATGGACCACATAGAAGCAGCAGGAGGTGGTCACAAGTCCATTCATAGTGGAAAGAGGTCCTGGGGATTTGAGAATCTGAAAGTGGACAAGCTATGGGGCTGACAGGGTACACCCAAGAGTTCTGAGGTACTCTGGGAGGTACTGGCTGTGCCTCATACACCCCGTTTTCTTTTTTATGTTATAATCAGATTTTATTAAAATGTTTGAAGTTACATAGGAGTACAATGTAACATCTACAAAGGAAACATGTCAGCAGGATAACAAAATGCCTGTGACATAATAAAAGTTAAATAGTGTACATCTGTCGTTGTGGCTTCAGTTTTTTACTTATTTTTATAAATACCCTAAACTTGTGCTCCTCCAAGTCACATACCTTATTCCATGAATCAAGAAAAGGGGGGTCACCACACTCTTACCATTGGAATAGAGAGCCTAAGGGGACAAATAAGGATCAGTTTCAGCATATTTATTTATTTATTTAAACAGCAGTTTGAAAACCTTTGAGCCATAGGCTCATTTACAAAGGTACCTTGTCACAGTAAGGCAACGAAAATACACAGTATAACAGTACAACACAGTATAACAGTAACTTAAGACATAGATACAAACAAGCTGGTATAGGTAGGATTGATGCAAACAATACCAGAGTTATGTTGTCCTTAGTAGCTCAGTAGTAAGCTTTGTCATAAGTATTGAGCAGGCTTTGACTATGGCAATTACAGCTTCGGGTGTTAATAAGGTGGTTACGAAGGAAGTTTTGAAGCACCATATAGTTGGAGCTCGAGATGGAGGGGGAGTGTGTTGAACCAGGAGGGGGCCCTAAAGCTGAAGGCTCTTTGGCCGTGAGAGGTCCTAGCTCTAGGGATAACAAGAGGTTTCTCCAGAGGTCCGATTATGAACTAGTGGGACAGAGCGGCATATGGTGGTGGTCAATCCTGGGGGATAGCCCAAGGAGGGTCTTTTTGTAAGGGTACAGGTCAGATATTTGAGGTGCTTGTCAAGATCAAGTACCAGCGCTTTAGCGTACAGTGAGACAGGTGTGTGTTAGCCTAGGTGCCCCAGTAATTAACCTGCAGGTCTTATTCAGAGTAGTCTTGAATTTTATGGAGTGCGGTCTGATCAGCAGCACCATACCAACAGTCCATAGTCCACTAGGACAGGACAGAGGAGATGACTGCGAGTCGAAGAGCCTCTGGGAGGAGGCAGTGTTTATACCGATGTAAGATGCCCAATCGGATATTAGTGGCAGTGGCTAGGGCAGCGATGTGTCCATGGAAGGTGAAGGAGGGGTTAAAATGGATCCCTAGGTATTTATAGGAGCAAACTTGTTCGAGTGAGAAAGAGGACCCAGAGTGAATGAGGAGTTTGAAGTTGCAGGACTTGTTTTGAGGATGAGCGAAGAACATGGTTTTTGGTTTTTTAAGCTTTATCGCAATTCTATGTTCCTTGAACCAGCCCTCGGCTTGTGAAGGACTTCTGGCGAGTCCTGGAGGGCAATAGATTCTACGACTTGAGGCAAAGATGACTGCATCATCAGCGTGCAATAGAATGTTCCCCGAGCAAGAACGTGGAAGGGTGTTAAGGTAAAGGGAGAATAGTAAGGGCCCAGAATGGAGCCCTGGGAACCCAGAAAAGATGGGACAGATGTCTGAGTAGGTCCCATTAATTTTTACACACTGTGAGCAGTCAGACAGATAACTGGTGCACCAGGAGACAGGCCCAGCAGCAAAACCAGAGAGACTAAGGGCATCAAGAAGGAGGGGGTGGGAGACAGTGTTGAAGCTTTGAGAGGTCACAATGAAGCTGCACCGCCAGAGAATCAGTGTCTAAGGAGGAGTGGAGAAAGTTGGAGAACTCTAGAAGGGCTGTGTTGGTACTGTGGCCCACTCAGAAGCCGTGCTGCTCAGGACATAGGACATTGTAGGTGGAGAGGTAGTCAGTGATTTGAGAGGCCACCACTTTTTCCAAGGCCTTGGAGAGAGGAGAGAGAATGGAGATTGGCCGATAGTTTCCAGCCACAGTCCTATCACCACCTTTAAAGATAGGGGTGACAGTGGTGACTTTCCAGGCAGTTGTAACCTTCCCCAGGCAAAGAGAGTGGTTGATGAGGCAATGATCGAGAGTGAGACTGTGTCTAAGACCAGCCGTAGGATACACGGATCTAGGGTGTCACTGCCTGTACTATTACTCTTGAGGGCAGTGACAAAGGTGCGCTCTAAGTTCTTGGGCAGAAACACGGTGGAGGAGAAAATAAAGGAGAAAGATTTACGGCAGGTGCTGGGGAAGGAGGGTCAAAAATTTATAGGGAGGATAGGGCTAAGGTCAGTGAATGAGGTGTTGAGGTGGTTGACTATGAGGGCTGGGTCTGAGGAGATCACGCCATTAATGTTGATCTGGGTGGGTGGGGAGGTGTGCACTCCCATTTAACTGTTTAATGTTATCCTAGAAGGTTCTGGGGTTCCCCCATGAGGCAGTGAGTGAGGACCGATAATGCTCAGACTTGGCCTTTCTGATGGCCTGAGTGCACTTGTTTTGGGCGGCAGCATATAACTGCCTGTCATTGGGCGCCAGTCTCAATGGCTTACGGTGCCATAGGTTGTCCCTATGTTTGAGTTGGTGGATCAAAGCTGGGTTACAGGCATTCTGCCTCAGAACGGGTGGGTCAACATTGGGGCAAAGATATTTCAGGCATTATTAAAGTTCGGGTAAAGAAGGAGAGAGCTGTGTCAATGTCAGAAGTTGCCTGTATAGGAGACCAGTCAATTTGGGACAGAAGTTCCTAAGTTTTATCAGTCCACCAGGTATAGACGCCGCTGGCATGTGGACTGTGCTATGGGTTTAGGGGACTGAGGATGACCAGTGAAATAGAATGGGGAGTGATCACTGAGAGAGTATATCTCACCCACCTCGCCCTGCGGTTGGTGCTTTTGTCTACCTGTTGTCTAAGTGAGAAAGTAAACTGTTCCATGTCATATAAAACTTTTACTACCTGGTGCCAATCCACTAAAGTGGGGATTTTCTTGACAACCATCTCTTTGTGACACATTTTTTTGTGGCCACCAAGAGAATTGCCATCAGGTATCGTTTTGCTACATCTCTCTTCTTATTAGGCCATAAAGAAAACAAGAGGTCTGTGAGTTGCAGAAGCAACAAAAAAATGGCCTGCAGCACTTTTTCCTAGTCTACCTGGAAAGAGTGAAGCACCAGGCATGCCCACATTACAGGATGATGAGTGTCCCTATATGCTTGCCAGCAGGCTGAAGAGGGAGTGGTACCTCAGTGAACCTTCTGTGTTGGTGTCAGAAAGTATCTGATAAGACATTTCCAATTTTTTATTCTCTCCAAGCAAAGGAGTTAGTAGTTTTATTCATGGAGAGGCATGTCTGCCACCATTGCTTCAGAAAGATGGGGTTCATTGGCTCTTTGTTCCAATTGTCTAGGGTTTGGGGCTATATCTTGGGACCCTTAGTTTGGAGATACAAATACAGATCTGAGACCAGATGAGGTCCCAGTGTACCTCCTATAGCCTCTGAAAAGACTGACAAAAGAGAAAGGGTTGGGGGAGGGGTTTTGCTGTTGTAGGTGCAAGAGGTAAGCTCTCATTTGCAGGTATCTGAATAAATCAGATTGTGGGAGTACAAGTGAGTCCAAGTGAGTCCTGCATGACCTGGAAAGGGATGAGTTCCCCTGCTTTGTAGAAGGGAAAGCAGGTGTCGTATCCCAAACTGATGCCGCCTCCTATAGTCAGTATCCTGCCTAGCCAGAGCAAAGTCCAGGTGGCGGTATGATGGTAGGAACCAGATAAATTTTCCCTACAAGTCATGCTGATGAAGGATATTATGCCATGTCTGTAAACTTACATGGACTTATGGGGGCAAGACTGCAGTGCATAATGTGAGAGTGCCCGGCAGTTTTAGAGCCTCCACAGGAGAGAAGAGGGAAAAGACAGCTCTTTCAAGTTGAATCCACTGCTAGGTAGTGGAGTGCCACACCCAATGAAGAATAACCTGGAGCTGTGTCTCCTCATAATATTGCTCTAAGTGTGGGAGACGGAGGCCTCCCTGCTGTTTGTGTAAGCACAGGGTGGAGCATTTTATCCTCTGAGGTTTACTGTTCTAAATGTATCTAGATATTTATGTGATTCCATTGAGCCCAGGTTTATCTGGGAATAGACAAAGAGAGGGAATGGAACAGTTAGAGATATTTCAGAAAAATCATCGTTTTGATAGCTGCTATTCACCTTTCAAGCGAGAGAGGTAGCAGATTCCACTTGTACAGGTCCTGCTGGACTTGCTTCAGTAGGGGGTGGAAGTTAGCCTAATATAATTGTGTGGCTGATCCAGTGAGGTTTACCCAAGTATCTCATGTTGGATAGATGCCAGCGAAAGGGGGCTATCTTTCAGTGAGGCGGAGGAGTGAAATTTACTGGAAAGACCTCTGTTTTATTTTCATTCAGTTTATAACCAGAAATCTGACCATATCTCGTAGAGAGAGATCGAATTTTGCAGATGAATCCTTAGTGGGGTCAGAGTAATAGAGTTGTATATCATCCATGTACAGGGCAATGCAGTGTTTGGCGCCATCATCCACCCTGTACCCTGAGATGTCTGGATCTATCCTTATAGCTTGTGCCAGAGGTTGTATATATCATGAATAACAGTGGGGAGACAGGACAGCCCTGTTGGGTGTCTCTCTCCAGTGAAAACTAAAAGGGCGATAAATGCTCACTGGCTCTTATCTGGGCTTGAGACCTATGATATATTGAGAAACTAAGGTCCACAAATGCTAAAGGGACACCAAATCTGAGAAGTGTGGCACGGAGAAAGGCCCAACCCACATGATCAAATGCTTCCTCCGCATCCAGACATAGTGTGAGAAGGGGAGATCCAGAGCGGAAGGCATGATGCAAGAGGGAAGGAGTTCAGCATATGCTGTGCATCATTTGCCTGGACCATATGAAACCAGTTTGTTCCATATAGATGATGGCAGGAAGAAGCACATCCAGTGTACGGGCTAGAACTGACATGAATAATTTATGATCAGTGTTGAGCACTGAAATTGGCTGGTATGATGCACAGTGCTCCAGAAACTTACCAGATTTAGGTATTACAGAAATAGTAACATAGCTTCCTGAAGGGGAATGCAGTACCCTCCATAAAGGAGCCTACAACCTTCAAGAACAAGGGCAATGCTTCCGAAAGAATGCCTTAAGGAATGCTGACTGAAATCCATCTGGTCCTGGACACTTGTCCAGTTTCATACATTTCAGGGCACCACGAAGCTCTGCAGATAAGAAAGGGGTCAGAAGAGTTGTGTAAGCACCCTCTGGGAGCTTGCTAGTTAAATTGGGTAGCTAGGCAGAAGGAGCTCTGATGCCGGTAGGTCTGGGATGTGGGCCTGCCTGCTGCCAGTAGGGGGCCTCATCTTGAGGATATAAAAGAGGGTTTTGGCACCAGAGGAGGAGAGGAGGGGGGAGGAGAAGAGAGCAAGTTGGGGTTGGGCTGCAAGTTTGGCCGGAGGGACGTGACGAGCCTAGGGTGGGCTGCTTGCTACCCTGGCCCTCCTCCCTCAAAGACCCTCATGTGAAAATGCAGCGGTTTGGGCTGTAAGAGTGCAGGGAAGGCAGTGGAGCTTAAGTTTGGGTCCTGTCGGTGCTGTTTGGGAGCCAAAGCACAGAGAGTAAAAAGTTGGAGGCCCGCCAAGTGATCTCTGGCACCTTGGTAGGGTAAGCACTGATATGGGGCCCTTTGTCTCAGAAATCTTGCCTGTGGGTGACTGCAGCCTGGGAGCCGGTGAGTTGTTTCTGTGGTCGGGCCTGCTCTGGCAGATGGGGCCTGGGGCACAGTCCAGAGGTGGCAGCCTCAATCGTTGTGGGTGTAGTGATGGCAGCCTACTCCTTTTCGGTGGCTGGTGGCCACCTCAGTGGTTTGGGCCTCAGGTGGTGCAGTCTGTGGAGGCAGGAAGAGATCCAGATGGTGAATGATTGGTTGGGACCCCCGGTGGAGTGGCAGCCCACCCGGGTGCTCCATGTGGCACAGCAGTCAGTCACATGGGTGAAAGCAATCCAGAAACTGGAATCGCTGCATGAGCGGAAAGTGCCTCGGGTCTTAAGATTGCCAGGGTCAAAATAATTCCCATGGATGCTCGGAGCAGGCATGTGGCATCAGCGATTGGGTATCAGAAAGGTCTTTGGTGGTTCTGTTCATGCTAAAAGGAACACCATTTAAAAGGAAAGTTTAAGACCCTACAGTAAGAAGATTGCTCCCATGTATTTAAAGTAACCCCTGTTGTAACAAGGCAAAAGTAAGAAAGAAATTGGGATGGTAGAAACGTCTTGTGCTGTCACAATTGCTAACTCAGTTTAAGAATTGGTGGGACTAAGATAAAGGAAAGTAAGCAAGTGCCTGAGTGAAGATAGAGTAAAATTAAGGAATATGAAATGAAAGTGCTGCAGAGTTTGAAATACTTCTAAGTGAGGCCTGTTTCGGCCCACTTCATTCTGTGCTGCCATCAGGAATTTAGCCTTTTCAGCTCAAGTGAGTGTCTGCAGAGCCATAAATCAAGCTGTTGGAAAAAGACTGTTGCAGAAGTGATGGTCATATTTTTTACCTGTGAAGTACCTGCACCATACTTGTTACCTCCATTCCCCATGGAGTGGTTTATCAAATTTCTTGTTATCTATTGAATCAGTTTTTTGCACTTTTGATTCTGGAGTGGATATTGAACTGAATTGATTCAAGCTGTGCATTTTATGCTTGTTAACGATCATTGCCCCCTGCAGCTAGCCCTCCGAAACAAAGAGACATACCTGCTCCTCATTCTGCAAAGCCATCTCACAACCATCGTGAACCAGGTAATGAGCATATTCTGTTTTCTTGGACTGTGTTTTCTTGGTTTAGAGTCCCCCCTCCCACCAAGTTACCATCTGGATACCCCTATTCACCAGGAGTAGGGGCTTACAACTTGGGGGCTCGTCCGGGATTTTGAAAGTATTTGGGGAGCATGCCTTGTGCCTGGACTAATTTGGGGGAGCTGCAGGGGAAGAATTATAAAGTGTGGAGGTGCCATTTTGGATTTGTTCAACTTCGCTTCTCTGTGCAGTGCCATTTTGTGAGCATGGACTGTTTAGCATACCATTAATGTATGCAGAACTTTGGGGATCTATTTCTGTTGGTTGACAGTGGCTGGGCTGGGTCCAGAGGTGCTGCTGAGTTTGAAATGCTTCTAAGTATTGGCCTGTTTGACCAGCCTCACTATGCTGGTAGGAATTTAGTCTTTTCAGCTCAAGGGAGTATCTACAAAGCCATAAATCAATCTGTTGGAAAAAGAGATTGTTGCAAGTGATAATCCAGATTTTTACCTGAGGGTGCCCCACCATACTTGTTACCCCTCACGCTCAGCCCGAGAAGTAGCTTATCAAATTTCTCTTTATCTATTAAATTAGTTTTTCCACTTTTGATTCTGGAGTGGATATTGAACTGAATTGATTCAAAGCTCTGCATTTTGTGCTTACTAACGATTATTTCCCCTGCAGCTAGCCCTCAAAACAAAGAGACATACCTGCTCCTCGTTCTGCAGAAGCCATCTTGCAACCATCGAGAACCAGGTAATGATATGTTCTATTTTCTTGGACTGTGTTTTAAGTGCTCCCTCCTTCCAAGTTACCATCTGGATACCCCTAGACATCGGGAGTGGGGGCTTACAGTTGCATGATCCTGAGGGCATAAGACTGGAAGATTAAGATTACTGAAGAAATTATCAATATTCTTCACGGGGCTTTGCACCTCCTGAGCTTAGAAGTGAGTGTAATATGTAGAAAGGGCCTCTGTGATGGCCTCCACTGTATGTACATGGCGTTCCATATTTGAGTGGCAGTTTCAACACTGATGCCCTATACTTGTAGACCCTGACTCTGTGGGACAGAAGCCTAGCTGCTGTGAGCCCTCCATCATAGTATTTCTTACATAGTACTTAAGTGCATGTTCAGTCTGTTGCCTTGCCGAGGTATCCATTTTTTTCACCTGCATCAGTTGGGTGGTGGGGTCATCAGGGACCCTGTTTATGCTGGTCCTGCAGAAAACAAGGGTGTCCATTAGATCATCCCTATAAGCCATTCTCTCTTTAGTCTTTCAGACTGCAAAACTAATGATGTGCCCCGAATCTGCAGCCTTAACTATGTTTCACAGTACTGATAGGGATTAATCTGGAGAAGTATTAGGGCTAAGGTTTCTTTCAGATGAATTCTGACATGGGTAGAAATTCGGCATCCTTAAGATAGAAGGTAGAAGGTATCAAATCTCCATTTTTTCCCCAGAGAAGCCTGATGTCCATGGAACAGCCTACCAACGGAGGTGGTGGAAGTGAAAACAATCACGGAGATTCAAAAAGTGCATTGGATAAGCATAAAGGCACCCTGCTATACAGCAGAGTGGGGAAAGGCAGTCCAGATAAGAGTAGGGATTGCCAAACCAAGTGGGAAATGGGCAGACTAGGTGGGCTATATGGTTCTTATCTGCCAACAGAGTCTATCTTTCTATGTCAATCTCAGACACCACTGGGTGTGGTCTGAGAATGTAATAGGCCTTGTTGTACAGGAATGAACTTTGTGGATATCTTCAGGCTACATAAAGATGTAACCAATGTGCCCATCTGACAGCCCTTTTCAACAACTCACTAGAAACAGGAGTGATTCCAGAGCACTGGAGGAGGGCAGATGTAGTCCTGCTTCATAAAGGCAGTAGCACGGAACAGGCTGGCAACTATAGGCCAGCTAGTCTAATGTCATGGCGGGGATGTTAATGGAGACATTATAAAAAGAAAGGTTAATGGAGTGTCTTGAATCCAGCAAGTTACAAGACCCAAGGCAGCATAGATTCATTGGGGGTTGGGGGTGAGGGGTGGATCATGTCAGACAAACATTGTCAATTTCTTTGACTGGGTGACCAGGGAAATAGATCGGGGTGGGATGGTGAGGATATGACAGCTGAGTTTCAATGCATAAAAGTGCAAAATCATGCACCTAGGGCACAGAAGCCCAGGGTAGTGTATAAAATTAGGGAAGAGTATGAACTGTCACTAAACAGAAAGGATTATATCTAGATGACCTCAAGGTGAGCGGGCAGTGTGACAAGGCACTAGGCAGGAGCCAGTGGGATGCTAGGAGTGCGTAGGGAGGGTACAAGTAGAATGAGAGAGGTGGTGTTACCACTGTATTGATCAATGGTGAGACCCCACCTGGAGTACTGTGTCCAGCTCTGGAGACCCCATCTCAGGAGGGACATTGACAGGGTAGAGGCTCTCCACAGGAGGCAGCTAAAATGGTGCATGGACTGCAGCATAAGACCTATGAGGAGAGACTGAGGGATCTCAGTATGCATACCCTGGAAGAGAGGAGGGGAAGGGGAGGCATGCTAGAGACCTGTAAGTACCTCACGGGAGTGAATAAGGTACCGTAGGGGAGTTTTTTCAGAAGGGAAGGTGCACAAGAAGAAGGGGACATGCAGAAGCTGGAAGGAGGAAATTTAGGAGGGATGTGAGGAAGTACTTCTTCACTGACAGTGGTAGACACCTGGAACAGTCTTCCAGCAGAGGTGGTGGGGGCATAAACAATGGTGGCAAGCATGCATGGGATAGGCTCAAAGAAATCTTGGTAGGAAAGCTAGAGGGAGGAAGTAGCCAGAGATCAGGTAGGGTCTGCAGTGACCGGATAGGCAAGGGACAAAATAGGCAGATGGAGTGGGCCAAGTAGTCCTTATCTGCTGACAAATTCTTTGTTTCTTTTCATCACAGTAAATGTAAACTCAGTAAATTCTTTTTACTTTGAATGAAATCTAATGTGAACTCAGAGTCCACTATATCCACAACTTCCAAACCAAAGGAAGAACAGTTATTTACGTAACAAGTGGATCTTTGAAAGAATCCTCTCCACTGAGCTACATCATAGATAGAGATGCAGCAAAGTTGTACTTTGCTGGTGAATTTTTCAAACAAAAGTGCCAAATTTACCTCCGTGGATCATTTGCAACGTGTCCTTTAAATTAAAAAAAAAAATCACCATTTGCAACTTTGCCTTGCTTTTGTTTTTTTAAGTGCAATTTCACACAAAAAAACAAACAAAACAAAACGGCGTTAAAAATGGTGACCCCCATCTCCCTTCCTTCAGTCTCCCCACTGCGTGCCGCCGATATAACAAAAAAAATCCTGGTGATATAGTAGGCCCCACCAGATCGCCAGCCCCAGTGTAAAACAGTATTACTATTAATTCAGTCCCTGTTGTCTAAGTGCCCCCCACACTGATTGCCGGCCCCAATGGAAAATAATATTATTATTAATTCAATCCCTGGTGTCTAGTGGTCCCCTCCATCACTGACTGATGCTGAATAACATATTTCCCTGGTGTCTGGTGGACCACCCCTCACTATCCGCATCCCCAGATGTTGCCAGTTCCCTGGTGTCTAGTGGACCCCACACCCTGTCAGGTAGTACCCCCCCACCCGCTCCCTCCCACGCCAGCCCAGTGGGTGACCAGCACAACCTCCACTCTCCACCATGGCTGGCCGCCCGACTGAGCTGGAATGAATGGCATACTTGTACAAGTACGCGTTCATTCATTGCCAGATCGCTAATAGTGAGCTCTTTTGGAGGGCACAGACAGAGCAGAGGGCTGTTCCAGCCAGTGGAGGTCAGGATGGGGAGGGAATGGCCGATCTGGCCTGGCTGTCAATGAATGGCGTGTGCTTGCCAAGTACACGCTTATTCATTCCAGCTCAGTCAGGCGACCAACCGTGGTCGGAGTGAAGGCTGTGCTAGTCGCCCACTCGGGGTCGGGGTGGGAGGGTGAGTGGTGGGGCACTACCTGACAGGGTGGGGGTTCACTAGACACCAGGAAACTGACAACATTTGGGAATGGGGATATTGAGGGGGTCTGCTAGACACCAGGGAAACATGTTAAGCAGCATTGGGTCGGTGATGGGGGGACCACTAGACACCAGAGACTGAATTAATAATAATATTATTTTTCACCTGCTTGGCGGGGGTGGCACTAGACACCAGGGATTGAATTAATAATAATATTTTTACATTGGGACCAGCGATCGGAGGGGGGAGGCACTACACACCAGGAAAGTTTTTTCTACATGGGGAGGTGATTGTTGGGGGGGACTTGCCAAACTCTGCATTTCATGGAGTTTTGGGGGGTGAATTCTGCTTCACATGGGGGGGCAAGCTTCACAAAGTCAGGAAAATCCACAAAATGTTAGGCAAAGCAAATTTTCCCTACTTCACCCATCTCTAATCATAGACCTGTAACCTGTCAGCCTCAGGACCACCCAGAAACTTTTGCTAGCTGGGACCCACTACATTGACTTGCTTCGTTGCCACCTATATAATGTAGGTGACCCCATCATGCCTTGGTTCCCTGCTGGATACAAGCTTGGAGGATCATCAAACTGGCAGGGGTCAAACAACCAGGACCAAACCAGGCACACAGGAGAGGATATGGAGACCTGAGTAATATTTTATTTATTGAGTCAGTGATTCGGAAAAGACCTTTGAGCGCAAGCTCTTTTACAAAGGTTCCACGTCATAGATTGCAAAACAAAGTACAATAAGAGAAAGCAAAGGTACATCACAATGAATGATACAGCTTGGATTCAGAACTTACAGAATAACTCAAAACATAGATACAAGTTAAAATAACAAGAAAAACACTTTATGAGGGTGGGTTGGGGGGATAAGCAGCTACAGAGTGCCTTGTCAGTAGTTCAGAGGGACAGGGAGAGCTGGCAGTGGGGTGAAGAATGGAGAGTGCGAGAGAGGTGGGTACTCGGTGGAGGTGAATGGTGGGGAGGAAGGGTGATAAGGTATAAGGAGAAATGGGGGGTGAGGGGAGGCTGAGCAGAGAAGTCATGCTAGAGTAAATGGTGGGGTGTGAGGGAGCAAGGTCAGACAGCTTGCATTAGTCTTGACTGTTAGGGAAACTCATGGGACTGGGAGTTAGAGGAGGGGGAAGGTGGGGTGGTGGGTACTGAAAGAGCATGATGCAAAATGATTGCTGAGGCAAGTCATGAGAAGGGACAGAGGGAGTGGGTACCTGAGGACTGCCTAGTGCTTGCTGGGGGGCAGAGAGAGCAGGTGTGGCTGGACTTAGGGGCAGGTGCACTTAGACAGTGTTATTAGGTGCTGTTTGAGGTCAGTTTTGAATTGGGCCAGACGATTGGTGGCCAAGAGGTGCCTGGGGAGTTCATTCATCCACGGGGGGAGGGGCCCAGTAGACAAATGCACATTGCCCAAGTGAGGTGCAACGGAAGGGGATAGCCAAGGCCCCTCTAGTCCTCTCCACTGGTGACCTGTAACGAGTTGGCCACCTTGATCAAATTGCCTACACAAGGTGGTGTTTTACCCAATAGAGTCTTCTTCCTAGGATGCAAGTCTGAAATTTGATCCTGTTTCTTAATGACAGCTAGTTTGCACATTCATACAGAGTACAGGTGTGAGTGCCATGCTCAGCATCCAGGGTGAGTCTGCAGGCTTTGTTGAGCGCAGTCTGAACCCTCTTGAGCACTGTATCCATTGCCGCCCTGTAGACCACTAGTCCATAGTCAATAGTAGATATAATGGAACTGTGGACTGAGAGCGGAGGGTCCCCAGAGAGAGATGTGCCTGTGCCTGTACAGGATACCAATCTTGGTACTCGCTGTCTTGACTAGAGAGTCAATATGGTGCGTAAATATGAGGGTATCATCTATTATGACCCCCAGATACTTGAACAAGTGGACTTGTTCCAGCGGCTCACTGGATGAGTTGGAGATGATGAGGGGGTGGTGCTTAGGTTTGTTGTGGGAGCTGGATATAAGCATGGCCTTGGTCTTCTTGTAGTTTAGTAGCAACTTATGAGTACAGAACCAATCCTCGAGTTTGGAGAAGGAGTTCTGCAGCTCAGATTGAAGGGGAGCCTGAGACGTGCTGCTGCTCAGGAACACAGCATCATCTGCATATAGTATGGGTTTGGTGTCGTAGGCTGTGGGAAGTCATTTAGGGAGAGGTTGAAGAGTAGGGGCCCCAGTACTGATCCCTAGGGTACCCCT
Source organism: Neoceratodus forsteri (assembly GCA_016271365.2). Lineage (NCBI taxonomy): Eukaryota > Metazoa > Chordata > Ceratodontiformes > Ceratodontidae > Neoceratodus > Neoceratodus forsteri. The sequence goes on along the minus strand of CM028132.1, from coordinate 441,899,134 downwards.
AATGATACTACAAAGGGCATGGGGCATCAGACCCATGTTTTGCAGTTGGGTCAGTAATGGGGTGGTTGACTGTATCGAAGGCTTTGGTGAGGTCAATAAAGACAGACCCCACCAGTCTGCCTTCATCCAGGGCCTTATGTGCATAGTCCATGTAGTCCAGCAGGGCAGTGGTGGTACTGTGATTTTGACTGAAGCCATGCTGGTTGGGGCATAGTAGATTATACTTATTGAGGTAGTCGATGAGTTGACCCACCACTATCTTTTCCAGTGCCTTGGACGGGAGGAGAGGATCAAGATGGGTCTGTAGTTGGCTACCAGAGACTTGTCACCTCCTTTATGCACTGGCGTAACTAGGGTCTGCTTCCAAACCACCAGAAATTGGGCAAGGGCCAGGGACTTATTGTACAGCATGGTAATGGGCACTATAAGAATGTCCAGGGTGAAGGCTAGAAGTTTCATGTCTATCCCATCACTGCCCAGTCTGGTCTTACCTAGTACTTTCTTGACCATAGTTAGGGCCTCTGTCACCGTCACCCTTTTAAAGTTGAAGATCGGGTGAGGACACTGTAGATATATTTTTGGAATGGTTCAAACCAGGTTGAAAATAGGCAGGTGGTAGCACTGGGGTAAGATCGGTGAAGGCCTTATTGAAAGCTTCCCAATAGCTAGAGGGTCTCTAGTGGGGGTGTTACTGATACTGAGCAGCTGAGGGTGCTTCTTGCCCTCCTTTCCAAGGATGCCTTTGATGTTATCCCAGAATCTTTTCCCATCAGCCCAAGGATTGCAAAGCTGGGCCTTATGATAGTTGGCTTTGGCAAGCCGGATTAGCTTGGTGCAGCGGTTCCATGCCATCACCCCAAGAATTGCAAAGCTGGGCCTTGTGATAGTTGGCTTTGGCGAACCGGATTAGCTTGGTGCAGCGGTTCTCACCCTAGGAATACTCCAATATTCCTAACTCTTCTGCACTGTGCCTCTAAGGTCAGAATGCCCAGAGATGGAATGCTATGCAAATGATGGAATCATTAGCATGAGCCACTTTTCAAATGCTGCCTCCTATCAATTGCCTACATTCTAACCCTCAGATTTCTCTCTTCGCCTGTCAAGACCAGACGCCTGGAGATTTCCTCCTCAACATCTAGTCTCAAAAGCCTTGATTATTCATAAATACTTAAATATTTCTTGTTTATTTTCAATTGCTGCCTCTTATCAGTGTTTTTTTTAATAACCGTTAGCTTATTTAGTTAGTTTTGTATTGTTTTCTCGGTTCCTCTTGGTTCGGAATAACCACTGAGGAACTGAGGTATTTCAGGTTAGTTTTAGTGTGTTTTCCCTTCATTTGTATACATTTTGAGTGTTTTATTCTAGTTTTTTAGAACCGATAACTCCGGTTCTGAACCACTACTCTCGGTTCAAATTTAGGGCCATGCCCATAGTTAAGTGAGGGAAGACCTTCTCCCCCACATCAACTAGCAGGCTGCGCGCTGCCCTGCTTAGAGCGAGTCGCACTTGCTGTGCTCGCTCTGTGCTGTGTGCTGGAGCTGTCTCGTGCCTTGCCCCCCTCCCCTTTTCTGCCTTCGTCTCCTTTCTCTCCCCTGCCTTTCCGCTGACTCTTACCTTATTTGTGTTCCCTTCCCTCCTTCTCCGTTGTTGTTTCCCTTTCTTTGCCTCTAGCCACAGGTCCAGTTCATGCCACTTTCCTTCACTTGTTTTCGCTCCTCCATGGATTTCAACTGGCCAGCCGCCCTATGCTCACTTTGGAAGCCTTGTGTACTGCCACACTCTGTGTATGGTTAGTTTTCGGATACACCGCTTCTGCTACCATGCGCCGGACCCTCACTACCTGAGCACCTTAGTAACTGCCTTTCCATTTTCTCAATCACCGTCAGTCTGCCTACCGCTGTGCTTGTTTTGGGTATTTCCAGTCATTGCAGTTTGCTTGGGCCCTAGACAACTGGAGATGCATTTTCAGCTATTACTGACAAGGAAACATAGAACATAGAAACATAGAAGTTGATGGCAGATAAGGACCGCAAGACTCATCGAGTCTGCCCATTTCTTTTTCTACCTTATAAATGTGCCATCATCCTTTGTGGCCTATCCATTCATACTCATCTGTAGTGCTCCCTTATGCCTACCCCATGCCTTTTTGAAGCCCTGCACTGTATTCATAGCCACCACTTCCTGAGGTAGGCTGTTCCATGCATCCACCACCCTTTCTGTGAAAAAGAACTTCCTCACATTACCCCTTAATCGGCCTCCCTCTAATCTCATGCTGTGTCCTCTTGTTCTGCTATTTTTCTTGTATTGAAACATTTTAGACTCTTTCACCTTGTTAATGCCCTTAAGGTGTTTGAATGTTTCGATCATATCACCTCTCTACCTCCTTTGCTCTAGGGTATACATATTGAGCTCCGTTAATCTGTTCTCATATGTCTTCTGATGCAATCCCCTGCACCATTTTGGTTGCCCTTCTCTGGACTGCCTCAGTCTGGTTAATGTCCTTGTGAAGGTGTGGCCTCCAGTACTGCATGCAGTACTCCAGATGGGGCCTAACCAGTGTCTTGTAAAGAGGGATTATTACCTCCCTCTTCTGACTTGTGATACCCCTACTAATATACCCCAACATCCCCCTAGCCTTTCCTACTGCTTTAGAGGTCTGCTTGGACTATTTCAGGTCATCTGTGATGATGGTGCCCAAGTCTCTTTTTTCCTTTGTGACTACCAGCAACTCCCCTCCCAGCCTATAGGTGGCTTCAGGGTTTCTCTTCCCTATGTGCATGATCTTGCACTTCTTTGCATTAAATCCCAGTTTCCATTTTCTGACCATTTTACTAGTTTATCCAGATCTCCTCTCATTCTACCCACCCCATCTGGATCATCTACTCTGTTGCAGATCTTGGTGTCATCTGCAAACAGACAAGCCTTACCCTCTAGTCCATCTGCAATGTCACTGATGAAGATATTGAAGAGGACTGGCCCCAGGACTGATCCCCTGAGGTACCCCACTTGTGACTTGCATCTCTTCTTCTGACTGCATACCATTTACCACTACTCTCTGTTTTCTGCCCGTCAACTAGTTTGCCACCCAGTTGACCAACGATGACTTTCACTGATAGCTCGCATGTACTATTCTGTGCGTTTGCTGCCCATTTTGAAATGCCGCCCCACTGCATATATTTACTATGTGGCCAGAGACCTCTGTTGTACAACACCGGGGCAACTACGACTGATTGTGAATACATCCACTGTCTGAGACCTTCTGTTACTAACTAGCGTTGAGCCGTTTGACGTCAAGTCCCAGGTATGCTTCCTATTGACATTCTGCAGTGTAACTGCCTCAGACTTCTGCCGTTCAGCTAAACTGCATGGTGCAGGCGGTTCAAACAATGAATAGCGTGTTGGCCCCTATTGCCACCTCATATATAGCCCCTGCATTTTCTTTGCTTTGAATTGGCCTGGATATAGCACCTTAATCATACTACTGCTAAAATAATCCGATCCCTGCTTGGGATTCAAAGTTTGACTTTTCCTACGCCGAGTGCTTGGATTGTAATTTCATTGTTAGCTACCAAGTGACTTGCATTGCCTTTACTTATTATCACTCTCTTTGGGAATCTGAATTTCACCACTGCCTACTCCTACTGTGATCACTTCATTTCCTGCTTCGTTATTGGACAACCTCCTAGTTCTTAGCAATACTCCCCATAGTTCAAATCTGCCCTGCACTGCCTGATTTTGGCTTCCTACATTGCCGAGATACTTACCATATTATTCCGAAGCCTGCTGACTCATAACTTGCCTCCGTGCCTGGACTCATCGGCAATATCTGGATCAGCCAGTCGTATGCTGCAGTGCCAGATATTGCTACTGGACGCTTGGATTCCAGCATCTTGTCATCACTACAATCCAGAAGAATTGCATTTCTTTCTGCACCCAGGCAGACCATCACTCTCACATAACTTACATCTGACTCTACCAGCGTATTATATATTTACTATAGCTGCCTCTCTGCTGCTCCGCAGCTTTATATCCCTGCTATGTGATTTCTTACCGCATTTCACATGCCTAAGTCATCGTTGCTCCTTGCTTATACTACTTCTCCGGCTGACCTATGTGGTCTAGCCGTGCATCCTAACCTTTGTGGGGTCTAGCTGCCTCTTTGCTTACTTACGGCTGACCTACGTGTGGTCCTTGCCGTCTACATTTCATACTTTCCATTGGCTTGGCCTCGTGTAAGTCCAGCCAGCATCCATACACCACTTCTGGGCTTAGCTCCTTTCACTCCCTTGGATGCTTCTACCAGGATGCTTCAATTATGTGGCTCTACTACCATTCCGCTCCTTCCTGGATTCTTAACCAACCTCTGCTCCTTCTGTTGTCCTACCATGGCTTACGCATTTCACCTAACCTACTTCAGTGCTATCTGACTATTAACTGTACTTTGTACGACCGCTTTGCTCCTCATAGGGGCATTGGAGGATCTGCTAATATTATCTACACCTGCTTCCCCAATATTGGAGCCTGGAAGTTCGGCTACATTTACTATTTACCTGTCTCGGCCAGCACTGGGGCCTGAAAGTTTGTATACTGTACTTTGCCTTTGCCTGCCAACCCCAGGGCCCATACTCACTATAGATCTACATCTGAACTAGCTGGACATTCACCATCGATCCTCTCATCTACATCGGGACTAGTGGACATCAACATTTATTCCATTAGGATGCTTTTGCCTTGCTGTGTCAGTTACTGGCTTACTACTACTTCACTCCTGCCTGGACACTTAGCTGAGCCCGTTCTGGAAGACATCTATCTCAATATGACCTCAACTTAATTCTACTCGGGCATTCCATGGCTCATTGGATCCTATTACACATTGCTGCCTCCGACTTGACCCTCTCTTTCACTGTTACCTTCCATGTCTTAGGCACATTGATACAGTATAGGACGTGTCGGTCCTTTCTCTTGTATACTTTACCATCCTCGATCATCAGGAAACGATAGTCTACAGCACTCATCTCCTGCTCTACTACGTCTGCGTTATGCAGTTCAGCTCTTCTATTACTCTCTCTACCACTGCTCTGCAACCTGCCTCGGCCCATGGGGCCAGAGGTTCGCCGCATCACGCTTCAAAAGACCTGCATCCCTATGGGCCCAGAGGTCCCTTGAACTTACATTACTTCACTATATTCGCCTGCTTCTATGACCTGCCTCACCCGTCGGGCCGGGGGTTCACCTACTTCTGCTCTACACTTGCCATGCCAAGCTCAGGGCCTGGAGGTTTGTATATTCTACTATACATCTACATACAGCCGTGTCTGCCTGCTTAGGAGCTCCTATTTACTATAGACTCACATCTGGATTTGTTTAGCCATTCATCATCTATTCTTGGATGCTTCTGACTTGCCACTTCACTCACATGAATTACTGCTGCTACACTCCTACTAGGACTTCATTGAGCTTATTCAGAAGACTTTAAATCTCATGATTCATGCACCACGGCTTCTTGGACCGTGACAACACTACTTCATTCGACTCAGCCTCTTCAGCTATCACTGTTTATGACTCATAAACGCGACTATTCAGGACTCATTATACTGTTCTCACCAAGTCAGTTCTAGCCACTGTACCATTCTGGCTTCAATGTGGCTGCATTCATCCCACACAACTATTCAGATCACCAGACCATGCTTCAGTTCATGCTGTTTCCAATTCCTCATTTTCTCGCTGTATACCATGCATAAATTATCATATACTACTCTTCTGCTACTATGTCTCATCTTGCAGAGTCACTACTACTACTACTAATGACCTCATTCAAGTCCACTTCTTACCCTTCTGCTCTTATTACCTGCTTCACCTTACAGGGCCTGGAGGTCATCATGACTAACTCACCGATTTTTCAACCTACTTCACTTCTTGTGAGCTTGAAATACATCTGACTCATCTCTACCTGTTTGCACTATGATCTCTACCTGCTTCACGTACTTGCTTTCCCTCTCTGGATTGGAGGTTCCTACTGCTCCATCCTCCCAATCCTGTAGCATACGCCAGTTCTTGTGCTTCATCACCACGGCCTTCATTTGCAAAGCTTGCCAGACAGAACATGACCCAACAATCCTCCTTCTAGACATGGATTCTGAGCCTTTGATTCCTGGTTCTCCTCTGAGAAGTCATCCTCACCTGCTGGAGTGCTTCACCACTGCTACTCATCGTTTCAGGTTCATATCACCCATGGATTCCACTCTACTATCATTCCGGCCTGCTCATGGATTCTCGGATATGGGTTTACTGGATGGATGCTTGCTTGTTCACCTTCATGTCACGATCAATACGTCTTCAGTTCTCCATTTCTCTGGATTAGGTTCTATAACTTTAGGGTTTGGATTAGCCAATTAAAATATTTAGGATTACTCTCCTTTAGTATGCCCAGAAGGATGGGCAGGTCAGTAGCCATGGGTCCTCAGAGGTCCCCCAAGGGTTTTTTTCTTCTCCTGCGTGCTACTGGTCACACTCTCTGGAGTTGGAGGAGGTGATCATACAGCTGCTCATTTTCTTGGGGGTGTCTTCCTACTCGACTCCTTTGACAGTCAGATACAGAACAATCGTTGATATCATTATTTTTGGGGGTCTCATAATACTGGACTAAGCATCCTTCATACAGTGGGATACAGAGAAAGGCCAAAACTATCAAATCATAGCAAATGACTCTCAGTTCATGCATCTAAGCACTGCATATACTATCCAGTTCATATGTACTATAATCATTGACTTGCTCATGTCTAAGCTAAGTACCTAAGCACAAATCATTTCATACTACTAGTACCTTGCAACATCCTACTTACTGGTCTGGTCTCTGTATCCAAGCAAAACCTACAGCATCCAGCTACAGTATGTAGCATAAGCACTGAGCTCTGAACCACAGTTAACTTTTATCGGTTCCGGTTCCGTTTGGTTTCTCCGATCGGTTCCTGAACGACTGCAATGGATAAAAAGTTTAACATTTAAGTTTTAAAAGGCTTTACTATTGCAGTTGTGTTTTTTTCTCCATTATGTCAGAAAAACCTAAAAAGAGAACTGGTGAACCTGGTTTTAAAAACTGTTCTGAGTGTGGTGAAGTCTTTGCCAAAGCAGATAAACACTCTGTTTGTGTTTTCTGCTTGTGCTTTGAACATTTAAAGTCTGACTGTGCTATCTGTAAATCTTTTCCAGACAAGACTTTAGAAAAACATCTGGGCGGACTACACAAAAGATTTAAGGGTCCCTCTGGCTCTGATCAGCCGAAACCCTCAGGGTCTGTGGGTGATACCACAATTTCTGCTACTTCTACCCCGACACTGATAAAAGAGACCCTCTGAACCAGCTAGATCTCCAGTTCCTGTTAAAAACAGAAAAGACAAAGCACACTGAACCTCCTGTGGAAATGGGGCTTCTGTGGTGCCCCTCTGTGCCTTCTCCTGCTGAGATTGCACAAGCAATAAAAATTATGCAAACCTTGCAGGGTCTGCTGCCTGTGGTATCACAGTCTCCAGTCCAGACTTCTGCACCCTCCAACCCACTCCGTTTTCCTGAAAAGCATGAGGGAGAGGAGGAGGAGGAGGAAGAAGAAGGTGAGCCTATAGAGCCTGAGGTCTCCCCTGAACAGGAGTTTGGCTCTCCTCCCAGGACCAATGAAGATTATTCTTCCCATTTTTCCTTCATTAGGAACATTGCTAATGCCTTACACTCCCTACCGCTGAAGCTGTAGAGGATGAGGAGGAGGCTGAATATATGAACATGATGGGACTGACTCCTACTAAAAAGCTTTCACTCTCCATCAATAAATTCTTCAAAAGGGACATTTTCAAACTCCTCCAAGCTCCTGGGTCTGTCCCTCCCTTGGACAAGAGAGTGGACAAAAGTATCAGCTTGACAGAGCAGGGGCTGAATTCTTATTTTCACCCTGACCACCAGGTGGTGCAAACTGCACCTTGTGATAAGGCTAAGAGTCCCTCTGGCTTCTCACCCTCCAGAGAAGGACTCTAGAAAACTGAAAGCATGGCCAAGAAAGGTTATCTGTCAGCCTCTCTGGCCATTAGGCAAGCAAATTATCAGGCCTATGCAGCACAGTACCAGAAGGCTCTTTGGCAGTCTGTCCTGGACATGGCTGAAAAAGCATCTCCTCCTCTTTCGGTAGGCCTACCTGAAACAGCTAGGTTTGAACTGGAAGCTGCCAAATACCAGTTCCAGATGGCAGCAGACAGCAATGAGACTGCTGCAAGGTGGATGGCAAATACCATCACACAGAGAAGGTTTGCTTGGGTAAGAGCCACAAACCTAACACAGGATACCCACAATAAGACTCTGAATTTTCCCATGGAGGGCACTTCTCTCTATTTGGCAGCCATACAGAGGCCTACATGAAGAAGGTGGGTGAGTATAAGGCCACCTTCTGTAGAAATTCTACAAAAGAAAGACCCTCCACTTCCTCTAGACCATTCAGTAAGGGAGGTAGGGGCAGACAGTTTCATACCAGGCCTTTTTACCAGGCCATGGTACTCCATCAAGCACCCCAATACTCACAGCAAGGGTACTTTAGGGGTAGGGGCAGGCATGGTACCCAGTCTCAGCCCCAGGCTAAACAGGATCCCTGACTCCCTCATTCAGGCTGCCTCTCCTTTACCAGTAGGGGGAAGATTGACTCATTTTCTCCACAACTGGGAAACCATCACCACAGACAAGTAGGTTCTGAATATAGTGGGTCATGGCCTGTCCCTAAACTTCAAGTCCTCCCCCTTTTCAAAGAAACAGATCTTTCAAACCAGCTTCCCACCTAGAAAGCAGAAGGCTGGAAGAAGAGGTGAAACACCTTCTTTCAATAAAGGCAGTGGAATCAGTGCCACTGCATCAGAGGGGAAAATGACTATATTCAAGGTACTTTCTTACACCAAAGAAAAATGGAGAGCTGTGGCCTATCTTGGATCTCAGGGTCCTCAACAAATTCATAACAAAACTAAAGTTCAAAATGGTAACTTTGTCTCTGATTCTGCCAGCAATCCGGAAAGGGGATTAGTTGGCATCATTGGATCTAAAAGATGCCTATTTCCACATTCCCATAAGGGAGTTTCACAGAAGGTTTCTCAGCTTCAGACTCCAATCAGAACACTATCAGTTCTCAGCTCTTCCTTTCACTTCAGCACCAAGGGTGTTCACAAAGTGTCTGGCTGTGGTAGTGGCACACTTACGAAGACAAGGACATAAGGACAGGTATCAGGTGAGAGATGAGTCTCTTCGGATGACCCAAAACTGGGGGCAGTGGTGGATGGGGAGGAGGAGGGTGGCCCTACAGGGGAACCTGGAGGCTCTGGAAAGGTGGTCTAGAATGTGGAGCTGAGGGCCAATGCAGGGAAATGTAAGGTACTGCACCTGGAAGCCAGAAACCCGGTCAAGTGTACACCCTGGCAGGGAAATGCTACAAGTCTCGATGGCTGAGAGGATCTGGGGTGGTGGTGGATGTCAAGATGAACAACTTGGAGACTTGTAGGAGGGCAGTGGCCAAGGCCAACAGGATGCTAGGATGCATTGCTGGGGAATCACCTCCAGAAGGAGGGAAGTGATACTCCTCTGTATAACTGCTTGGTGAGGCCGCACCTTCAGTACTGCATACAGTTTTGGAGGCCACATAAAGAGGGACATTGAACTCCTGGAGAGGGTCCAGAGGAGCAACCAAAATGATTTGGGGCTTGGGGACAGGACCTATGGGAGAGGCTTGAAGAGCTAAATATGTACACATTGGAAGAGAAGGGACTGGGGGACATGATAGAGGTCTTCAGGTACATGAAGGGGGTAAATAGGGGAGGAGCCGCCAGGGTGCTTTGAAGGAAGGAGATGGGGGCAAACTAGAGGACATGGGTGGAAGCTGGAGGGGAGATTCAGGGGAGAAAGGAGGAGGTGCTACTTCACTGAGAGGGTGGTGGAGCCATGGAATGCGCTGTCCAGGGGGCTGGTGGAGGCAGAGACAGTGGAGGGGTTCAAGAGGGGTGGGACAGGTACAGGGGAAGGGTTCTGGAAGCAAATCCAGTGCAGCGAGAATATCCAGAACTGGGAAGGAGAAACAAAGAGGGTAGCGGGCAGCAAGGTTAGCTCCCAGGGTGGGGGCTGACCAAACGAGCAAACGAGCGAGACACGAAAGACCATTAGGCCTATTCTGCTGGCATTTTAGTATGTTAGTAAGGTGTCTCAGTATTCCCCTACTTAGACAACTGGTTAGTGGTGGGGGTCTCACCACAACAGCTATCAGAGCACCTCCAACTCACTCAACAGTTGCTGGAGTCTCTGGAGTTCATTTTAAACTTGGAAAAATCAGTTCTGATTCCTTCTCAGATTCTGCAGTTCATAGGAGCAGAATTGAATGCCAATGTGAGCAGAGCATTCCTGCCCAGAGACAGGGTGAAAAGCATCCTGCAGTTGGCAGCCTCTTTCAGGCTGAATGTCCCAAGGCCAGCAAGGCAGTTTTGTCAGCTCCTGGGTCACATGACAGCTGCAACAGGTACAGTGCTGGGGTCCAAGTTTCAGATGAGGGACATCCAATTTCATTTAAGAACTCACTGGTGCCAATGGAAGGATTCCCTGTCAAACCTTGTCCCTGTAACAAAAACATTTATTCAAGCTCTTCAATGGTGGAAAGAGGAAGCCACCCTCAGAGAAGGAGTTGCTTTCCTAAAAGAGCTCCCTTCAGTGATCCTCACAACAGATGCATCCATTCTGGGCTGGATGGCTCATCTAGCAGAGCACACTACCCAGGGCACTTGGTCAAGTGCAGGAACTCTTCTACACATAAACCTGTTGGAGCTCAGAGCAGTGTTTCTGGCAATGCACATTTTCAAACCACTGATACAGGGAAAGGTAGTGCAAGTCAGAACAGACAACACTACCACCATGTACAACAAACAAACTAGGAGGAACAAGATCAAGCCTCCTTTGCACGGAGGCTATGAAAATCTGGACCCTGGCTTACTCACTGGGCTCCTCACTACAGGCCATTCATCTGCCAGGCAAAGACAATGTTCTGGCAGATACTCTGAGTCGAATCAGCCAGGACCATCACGAATGGTCCTTGAACAGGTAAGTGGTGCAGACTTTATTCAGGAGGTGGGGCACCCCAGAGATAGATCTCTTTGCCTCTCATCAGAGCCATCACTTGCCTCAGTTCTGTTACAGACCCCCAGTAGTGGGCACAGTTGCTCTGGATGCCCTTGTCCTGGATTGGTCAGGGAAATTCCTGTATGCATTTCCTCCATTTCCCCTGGTACACAGGGTGCTGTTGAAACTTAGGTCTCAACCAGCAACAATGATCCTCATAGCCCCAGACTGGGCCAGGCAGCCATGGTACTCCCTGTTGCTGTCCATGTCAGTGGAACAACCAATACACCTTCCCAGGAGGCACAATCTTTTGATCTCCAATTAGGGCAGACTCCTGTATCTGAACCTCAGGTCACTCAGGCTCAAAGCTTGGCTCTTGAGGACCTAGAGTATGCTAGTTTACATCTCTCTGAGTCAGTTATGGATGTTTTAAGAGGATATAGAAAATCCTCTACTAAGAAAACTTATGCTGCAAAATGGAAGATGTTTTCCATTTGGTGCTCTAACAGGAGTATGGTGCCAACCCATGTAGGAGTGCCAGGGTTGCTGGACTATCTAGTCTATCTACACTCCTTAGGTTTACAGCCTGCTACACTGAAAGTTCATTTAGCTTCAGTTTCTGCCTATGCTTCGGTGGGCAAGCCTGTTTCCTTAGCATCAAACTCAATTTTAAAAAGTTTTCAAAGGCCTCTCACATATGTACCCACACGTAAGAGATCTGATGCCAGCTTGGGACCTTAATATTTCCATTGCTCAGCTCATGGCTCCCACTTCTGAGCCTATGTTTTCAGCACCTTTGAAGTATGTCACTTGGAAAACAGTGTTTCTAGTGGCCGTCACTTTGGCTAGAAGAATTAGTGAGCTTCAGGCCTTATGTATTGAAAAGGACTACATTGCTTTCCACAGGGATAAGGTAGTCCTTCAAACAAATAGGAAATTCATTCCCAAAGTGGTTTCAGACTTCCATTTGAACCAGTCCATTATTTTGCCAGTTTTTTTTCACTGACCAGTCTTCTACTGGTGAGCGTAGGCTACACAGCCTGGATGTCAAGAGAGCTTTGATCTACTACATGACAGCCATTAAGCCCCATAGGCAGGATAGAACACAGCTTTTCCTCACTTATGGGGATGTGGGAAAGGGTAAACCAGCATCTAAAAGGTCTATTTCTCACTGGATTGCTCAGTGCATCCAATTTTGTTATTCTAAGGTGGGCAAGGAAGCCCCGACAGGGCTTAGAGCCCATTCCACAAGGGGTACAGCTGCAACATTGGCAGCTGCAAGGGATGTACCCTTGGTGAATATTTGTAAAGCAGCAACCTGGCGAACAGTACACACATTTGTCAAGCATTACAGCTTGCATATGCAGGCAAGGGCTGATGCCAGGTTTGGTACAGCTGTACTGCAGAGCCTGTTTCCAAAATAGGTTCTTCCCCGCCTCCTAAGGTACAGCTTTTTAGTCTGCAGAAGAGTTAGGAATATTGGAGTATTCCTGGGGTGAGAAGAACAAGTTCCTTACCATAGTAACCTTGTTTCTCCCAGGGGATACTCCAATATTCCTAATTATACAATGGTGTGTGAAAATTCTGTAACCTTATTGGTCAAAACAAGTCACATGGCAGTGGTAAATCCTGCATTACCCATGACTGAGGAAATGCATTTATAGAACAACATAATGCATTTATAAAACAACATAATTAAGCACATTTTACGTATGGGTCCATTGTATAATTGCTATAAGGCACTCCAGGGTGTGAGTTATTCGGGATTTACCCACTTTTTGTGTGGTTAAGTCACTCGGCTGCGCCTCGTGGCACACCACACAAGGAAGACATGGGTAAACCCCCAATAACCCACACCCTGTTGTGCCTTACTGCTTAACTCTCCCTCCCTCCTCCCCATTTTAAGAACCAGTAGCCTCCGTATTCCATGCTGTACCGTAGAGTGTGCATGCCACACTTTTACTTTTATTAAAACTTGTTTACCTTTTTCTCCTTTTTCAGGTGATTCTAACATAAGGAGTGTGTGGGGAATTTTTCTTAATAAGTTTTACTTTTCATGTTTCCCTCTAGTCAGAGGTGTTTTAGGTAGGGAATTTTAAAATTAAAATTTGTTATATTTAAATTTTGGGCCCTGTCTTGCAGGCGTCCATGAAATCTGAGGATTAGAATGTAGGCAGTTGATAGGTGGCAGCATTTGGAAAGTGGCTCATGCTAATGATTCCATCATTTGCATAGCATTCCATCTCCGGGCATTCTGACCTTAAAGGCACACTGCAGAAGAATTAGGAGTATTGGAGTATCCACTGGGAGAAACAAGGTTACTATGGTAAGTAACTTTTTCTTCCTGGCCATTGTGTAGCACTGGTAGTCATGCTTGCTACCCGTGTTTCTGGCCTTCTCCCAGAGTATGTCCCTTTCTTTCAGGTGGGAGATGAGTTCCCCGTCAATCCAGCCATTTGCCTGCCCCCAAATTTTTATTTTCATGAGCGGGGCATAGATGTCAAAGATGGAACGAAAGCCCTTAATGAAGTAATTGAGGGCCTGATCAAGGGTAAGCACCAGGTTGATAGGAGTCCAGTCATGTAGGGCAAGGGCTGATATGAGGGCTCCAAGTTTACTCTTGCTGAAATCAGGGGAACCAGCATGAAAGAGCAGGCAGGATAACCACTCATCACCTGAAAAAAGGGGAAGGAGGGTGGGACAGCTGTGGCTCAGTGGAGGAGATATGCAAAATTTCATAGGTGAGACAGCCTGGCCCCAGCTCCCAATGGGGAAAGAAAACCACAGGGAGGAGTCCGCACCAGACAAAGGAGCTCCATACAGTCAAACAAATCCATTCTGGTTACAAAAAGGGGACACTCTCACCAAATATTTATTTTGTAGACCAGTCTAAAAAAATTTAAATTTGGTGACTGAATCTCCTTTTTTGTAATCAGACAGGATTTGTTTGACTCAGTGGGGGAGATTCTCTTGAAGATCTGCTGTTACACTAAGTAACTATTCTTTCTAGGGACATGGATATGTTGTTCAATCCACACTTACTGGCAGGTTCCTTGCTGCTTTAAATCTTGCCGGAAGGACTTCAAGCTGGCTCCTCCCACCCACCCAGGTGGTAAAACTATCGGCTCCGCCCCATTGCGCCAGATCTTCCTTACCGCTTAGAAGCTTAGGTTCCCTCCTTTGCGCTCTGCATTTTGGGCCTGGATCCAAACTCTTCGGTTAACCCGAAACTAATCTTAAAATTTACAAGACTTCAGTCTTTTTCTTCCCATGCTCGATGAAGAAATTGACTCCTGGATTTCGGTGCCCCTGTAGATGAAGATGTCTGGACCGATCCGCCTCCTCATGCATTTACTGCCTTGGAAGCTGAGCCAGTTCGCGGGCCTGCGTCTTCGCAAGTCCTTCTCGCCACGAGTTCTAGAGGATCGTGCTGCCAGATTGCAACTTGGGCCCGAGAAACATTATCGGCCCAGTCAAGTCGAAGGAGGCCCGCAGGCGCTGTCCATGGTGGTGGGCTCAGCTGAACAGCTCGAACAAATGGTTGCTCTAGAGGAAGCGCCCAGGCCGCATCCACTTCTTCTTCAGTTGTGGCATTTATCCCACTCTCTTTGGGATCCTCCTACATGGCTTCGTTCAAGGAGCTTTGTCAATCCCTCTTCACCAAGGGAGAGGGGCCTTTGGAACATTCCTCTCGGTCCAAGAAGAAGGACTCCAAGGGTAAGTCCCACCATCGACGTTCGTGGGAGTGGGAGAGATTCCCTTCCCCAGATAGTCGACACTTGACTTCGGTCGAGGTTGCAGCTAAGGCTGCTGGCTTCATGGTGTCCCCGTCAGGTCAGCTGGCCAAGACACCCGTCAATGCAGTTGAGATTTTTCTTGATCCGTCGGACGGGCTGTTGACTGGAGAAGCCAACAACCCTTCTTCACCGGTTCTTCTGGTGGAAACCGAGGACTTGCCTGTGCCTCCTGTGCCAGAGTCCCCGGTTAAGGTCCCCGAACCGAGGGAGGAGCAGGTTTCTTCACCCCTCTCAGATCCACCCTCGGAAACACAGAAGGCGTTGGTCTCAGACCTCTTCTCAGTCCAGCCAATCCCACTGACATTGGCAGTCTCGGTACCTAGGAAGCAGCAGCACCACTCATCCTCATCTTCGTCTTCTTGGCGGATACGCTGTGGTGCAATTACGCTAATGCTATAAGGAGCTGATGTGGCAGCAGCCCTTTTGACCAGAAACTAGCCAACTGTCGCCATACTCGGCCATTAAGTGGTTGTCACGGAGTGGCTGAAACAACCCCTCATTGTAATCGAGGAGCAAGCTGGCACCAGTTGTTTGGCTGAAACCAGCTCGCCACCCATTGTGGTGAAATCCCTGCCTCCACAAGCTAAAACTGGGTCCCCAGCCAAGGATTCTCGGTCAGGTCAGGGTTTGCCCCATCGATTGGGGGTCACCTCACTCCCGATCGACCTCAGCAGGTGGAGGGTGTCTTAGGCCTCGGCAGCTGTTTGCAGACTCCTCAGAGTCTGACGATGACTCCTCCCTGTTCTCCAGGCCTGTCGACCTGGAGTCCACTGGGAGTCAGTCGGTGGAGGAGAGCCCATCATTGTTCCTGGGAATGCTTTGGCTCATCTCAGAGTCTACTGGGATGAAGCTCAAACCCATTTCAAAGTGGGCCAAGTATCCCCTCACGGAGATACTGGACCGAGGGGATTCCCCCATGGAGGCCTTCATGGTGGCCAAAGCCATTGTTGGCTTGGCCCTGGAGCTATGGCAGTGGCCAGCTTCTTGTCCAGCACCTTCAGCTAGGATGGCCTGAAAGTATGCCATCTGGTTCACTCTCCAGGTTCTCGGAGTACCCCTCCATGGAGGGGCTAGTGACCGACAGCATTTTCCGGTGCTCTGGAAACGCTCAGGATGTAGACAAACTACCTCATAAGGAGTTCAAGAAATTGGACTACTCCGGGCGGAAATTCTATACTGCGTCCTTCTTAGGCCTTCATCAGGCTAGTTTGGCCATTCTGATGGCACACTTTCACATGCCCTTTTGGGCTCCCTGGATGAGGTGATTCCTCATCTCCCGGCTGACCTCCAGACAACGGTCAAGCAGGTGCGGGATCAGGGAAGGGCGGTGGCTAAGCAACATCTCCAAAACTGCCTTAGACATTAGAGACTGTTGTGCAGTGGCCATGTGCCACAGAGCTTGTCTGTGGATCTCCACTTTCACAGTGAATACCCAGCACAAGCTGGCAGATGTTTCATTCATGGGTACCGACTTGCTCGGACCTGGGGAGGGGGAGGTAATCTGCAAAGGATCGAGATGTCCAACGCCACCTTGGAGTCAGTCACTTCTGCCCAGAAGGACAAAGGCTGCCAGCAGCAGTGTAAGCTCTTTCGGCCTTCAGCCCCTGTGGCATGTCCGGCCCAGCAACACCAGCATCAGGGCCAGCAGGCTCTCACTTGGCACCCCAAAGCCAAGCCTGCAGTTTCCTCCAGCAGGAAGCCAGGAGGGAAAGGTCCAGGAGGCTCCTCGGCCGGTTCTTCCTCCAAGCTTGCCCAGTGACGGGTTGAAGGGTGTCACCCCCAACCTCATCACTCCTCCCCAGGTTCCCCCGTGGGGGGACGGCTCCACCACTTCCTTTCCGCCTGGTCCGATATCACTATGGATCGCTGGGTGCTGGAAGTGGTTGGAAAGGGTCTGCCTCTGGAATTAGAGTAGGCCCCACCCTATAGAGCCATTGCCCCACGGGGGGGGCTAGGGGGTCCGCAGCCTCTCTGTCGGCTCATCGAGATGACATTGCCCTGCTCCTCCATAAGGAAGTGATAAGGGAGGTGGCGGATCTTCCACCAGACCCAGGGTTTGCATCCAGGTATTTCCTGGTCCCAAAACAGATGGGGGCTGGTGTCCCATTCTAGACCTATACAACCTAAACAAGTTCCTAAGGTATCGAACCTTCACTCAGATCATTTCATCCTTGGAATGAGGTGTGTGGTTCTGCTCTTTGGACCTCTGGGATGCATTCTTTCATGTCCCGATCCATCTATCCCACCAGCGATTCTTCCACTTCAGGGCAGAGGGGTCCCTTTATGAGTTCTAGACCATGTCCTTCGGCCTCTCTCCAGCTCCCAGGGTCTTCACCAAGTGCATGGCAGTGGTGACAGCATTCCTGCAGTGCCGAACGGTCCGGGTATACCCTTACCTGGACAATTGGCTGATTGCAGCCTCCTCCAGGCCAGAGGTGGAGCAGTCCAGGGATCTGGCCCTCCATGTCTGCTCTCAGATTGGCCTCCTCATCAATGAGGCCAAGTCAGAACTCGTGCCAATGCAGGTGATTCAATTCATTGAGGTCGAGCTTGACTCTCTTCGAGCCAGAGCAGGGCTCCCGGCGGACAAGGCAGAGGTTCTTTCCTCCTTTGCCCAATCATTTTTGGTTGGGCAATTACGCCCGTCCCTGGACTTCCTGTACGTGCTGGGCCTCATGGCGGTCTGCACCAGCGTGGTCGATTGGGCCTGTTGGCACATGTGCCTCCTACAGTGGGGACTGGCCTGCCATTGGTCACAGCGCTCTGGTCCTCTGGACCATAGAAACATAGAAACATAGAATTTGACGGCAGATAAGGACCGCTTGGCCCACCCAGTCTGCCCATTTCCCTACCTGATGGATAAGCTGCAGATCCTAGTTAACCAGCAGCCTACTTCTTCCTACCCCCAACCCCTAGAATTGCCTTATGACTGTCCCATGCATGCTTGAATTCCACCACTGTTTTTGACTCCACAACCTCCTCTAGAAGGCTGTTCCATGCATCCACAACCCTCTCTGTGAAAAAATACTTCCTTAAATTACATCTGAGCCGCCCCCTTCTATCTTCAAATTGTGCCCCCTTGTTCTTGCACACCTCTTTTTTTGAAAGATGCTACCCTCTTGGACTTTGTTGATTCCCTTGAGGTACTTGAAAGTTTCTATCATGTCCCCCTCTCCCTCCTTTCCAAGAGGCTATACATATTAAGCTCCTTAAGTCTCACTTCATATGTCTTCCGGTGCAGACCCTGCACCATTTTAGTGCCCTCCTCTGGACAGCTTCCATCCTGTCTATGTCTTTGGAGATTGGGTCTCCAGAACTGCACGCAGTACTCCAGATGTGGTCTCACCAGCTGTCTGTACAGAGGATAATAACTTCTTGTTTTCTGCTGGTGATGCCTCTCCCTATGCATCCCAGTATCCCCCCAGCCCTCCTTGCTGCCCTCTCACATTGCTTGCCCACCTTTAGGTCATCTGATATGACTACCTCCAGGTCCCTTTCCATTTTGTTGTTGTTAGTATCTCACCCCATTGTGTACTCTTCCCTGGGTTTTGTTTCCCATGTGCATTACCTTGCACTTCTTAGCATTGAATCTAAGCTGCCATACATTTGACCATTCCTCTAACCTTGCCAAGTCCTTCTCATCCTTTCCACCCACCTTGTGCATCAACTCTGTTGCAGATCTTTGTGTCATCTGCAAAGAGATATACTTTTCCTTCCAGTCCCTCTGCAATGTCGCTTATAAAGACATTGAAGAGGACCGGTCCTAATACTGAACCCTGTGGTACCACTGCTAACCCCCTTTTCAGAGTGGACTCCATTTACTATTACTCTCTGTGTCCTAGTCTCCAGCCAATTCTTTACCCAGGCTGTCATCTTGGGACCACTCTCAGGCTGGCTAACTTGTATATTAATCTTTGTGTGGGACTGTGTCAAATGCCTTGCTAAAGTCTAGGTAGGCCATGTCCACAGCCCCTCCTGATCTACTACTTTGGTCACCCAGTCAAAGAAATCTATCAGATTTGTCTGGCATGACCTTCCCACTGTGAATCCATGCTGCCTTGGGTCCTGTGCCCCTCTGGCCTCTAGATACTCAACAATTCTTTCCTTCAGAAGTGATTCCATCATTTTCCCTACCACTGAGGTTAAACTAACAGGTCTGTAGTTTCCTGCTTCTGCCTTGCTCCCACTTTTGTGAAGGGGAATCACATCTGCCCTCCTCCAGTCCTCAGGTACCACCCCATCCTCCCATGATTTGTTAAAGAGGGTAGTCAGTGGTGTCACTAGTTCTATCCCTAGTTCTTTTAGAATTCTGGGATGAATTCCATCAGGCCCCATTGCTTTGTCCACCTTCAGTTTTAAGAGCTCTTTCAGAACTCTTTCTTCTGTAAATGGGCTGGTATCAACTTCTGTATCCAGAGTGTTTCTACTGTTTGTTTTAGGCACCTCCCTCTTCCTTTGTAAATACTGAGCAAAATATATTTGTTTAGTATCTCTGCCTTTCACAGTCACCCTCTGCCCACCAGCCTGTGATAGTGACCCAGGAGATGGGATTGCTCTCCAGTGGTTGATCGTTTCCAGCTCATCTGCAGGAGGGTATCCCATTTGTCCAGCGAGCAGGCGGTCACTCTAACAACCGCCTCTCTGATGGGTTGGGGTGCCCATCTGGGGAAGCTCAGAGTGCATGGCCTCTGGTCCCCCAGGAGTCTCGATGCCACATCAACCTGCTGCAGCTTCGAGCGGTCTGACTAGCCCCCACCGCCTTCGCTCTGTTTGTACGGGGTCAAGTGGTTCAGGTCCAGACGGACAATACCACGACCATGTACTACCTAAACTGCCAGGGTGGGACGCGCTCCTTGCCTCTGTGCAAGGAAGCTCTCCGTACTTGGTCTCTTGTGAGCAGACTGGAGGTGGATCTCCTAGCCATCTATGTGGTGGGATCCTCCAACACACTGGCCGATGCCCTAAGCCGGATAGGTGCTGCATCTCACGAGTGGTCTCTCCTGCTGGAGGTAGTACACGATCTGTTCTCTCACTGGTTCACACCTCAGATGGACCTGTTTGCCTCCAGGGAGAATGCAAAGCTGAGGCTGTTTCGTGCCCACCCCCCTCGGCAGGGCTCACTGCAGGGGGATGCCTTCTCGAGGCCATGGACCCCGGGACTCTTCTATGCCTTCCCCCCCATTTCCATTGATCCACAAGGTGCTTCTCAAGGCGAGGAGGGACAAGGCGCAGGTGATCCTGGTAGCCCCGGACTGGCCCCACCAGTTCTGGTATCCAGATCTCCTCAGCCTCAGCTCCAGGCTCCTGAGGCGGCTTCCAGCCCACCTGGACCTGATCTCAGTCAACCAGGGGAAGGTTCTCCACCTGGACCTTCAATCCCTGCACCTGACAGCCTGGTTCCTGAGCAACTAGCGTTCCAGGCCTTGGGTCTTTCTGACAAGGTCCTCAACGTTGTTGAGGCATCCTGTAAGGAGTCGACCAGAAAATGCTACGCCTTCAAACGGAAAAGATTCTCCATTTGGTGTCAGGATAGGGGGTTGGACCCTTCCTCCTTTTCCTTGGCTAACATACTGGACTACCTGTGGTCCCTTTCTCAGCTAGGGCTTCAGTTGACGACCCTCAAGGTGCACCTGGCAGCCATCTCTGCTTACCAGGCGCGGGCTGGGAAGCAGTCGGTGGTGCAGGAGAAGGTGGTCGGGCGCTTTTTTAAAGGCCTTGATCACATATCCCCTCCAGTGCAAGAACTTCCACCTCCATGGGATCTACTGCTGGTATTGGCTAAGCTCATGGGCAAGCCATTTGAACTGATGCACAGGTGTGACATCTCTCACCTGTCGTGGAAGACCGCCTTAGTGGTGGCTATCATGTCAGCCAGAAGGATGGGAGAGCTCCAGGCACTTTCCATCGAGTCTCCTTATCTGGTCTTCCATAGGGACAAGGTTGTCCTGTGCCCCCACCTGAAATTCCTTCCAAATGTGGTGTCGGAGTTTCACCTTAACCAGGTGTTGACTCTGCTGGTGTTCTACCCCAATCACACCTCGGAGGCCGAATATAGGCTCCATACTTTGGACCCTAGAAGAGTGCTCTCTTATTACAAGGAGTGGATGGCTGAAGTTCGGGAGAGGGTTCGCCAACTGTTTGTCACCCTACGTGAAGCCGCACCTTGCAGACCAGCAGCCAAGCGGACGATAGGCAGGTGGGTCACCTCCTGCATAGATCTCTGCTATAGGTTGGCGGGCATGGTGCCTCCCAAAGGGATAAGAGCTCATTCTACCTTCCATACTGCTGCTTCGGTGGCTGCTTCCAGGGACGTCCCTATCCAGGAAGTCTGCAGGGCTGCTACCTGGAAGTTAGCACACACCTTCATTACCCACTACCACATCGACCTTGAGTCATGCCGGGATGCTGGATTTGGGACCTTGGTTCTCCAGTCCTTATTTCCAAAGTAGGTGCGGCGCTGGCCTTCCTCCCTCCCGAGTCCTCCGGAGAACTGCTAGGAGCCTGCCAGCAAGTGTGGATTGAACAACATATCCATGTCCCTAGAAATATAGGTTACTCACCTGTAACAGGAGTTCTAGGAATGGCATATGTTGTTCATCCAACCCACCGACCTCCACGGCCAGCACAACCTGGCTTCCATAAGGCTAGATCTGGTGTCATGGGGTGGAGCCGAGAGTTTTACCAACTGGGTGGGAGGAGCCAGCTTGAAGACCTTCCAGCAAGATTTAAAGTGGCAAGGAACCTGCCAGTAAGTGTGGATGAACAGCATGATACCATTCCTAGAACTCCTGTTACAGGTGAGTAACCTTTATATCTTTGAGGTATCTCCCTCCATTAAGCTGCATCATGGAATGATTCCCAAGCAGTACCAAAGCACTGAGGGAGGGAGGAAGGAAGGATCTAAATACTGTACCTTGTGTAAGGAAGCTTTGCAGGACAGTAAGGCTAAATATGGCGCATCTACAAGAGACAATGTCCACAATATAATGTTTAGTGAATGTATGAGCAGTACTCCAAGTGGTAGCAGCGCAGATGTCATCAGCAGACACAATGTGAAAACAAGTTATGGAAGAAGCCACTCCACAGGTGGAGTGAGCATGGACAGGACCAGGAAGTTGCTCAACATGCTTCCGGTAACTGACAGTAATGCAGCAGGCCAACCATTTGGAAAGACCCTGCTTAGAAATAGGAGAGCCCACCATCCTGGGGGCCAAAGCTTCAAATAGCTGAAAGGATTTCTTACATGTAAACCCCTACCAATTTGGGGCTTACCTGTACATAGCTCCCATTTGCTCTCCTCCATGGCCTCCAGGAAAGTCTGCATATATTTTCTTTGTAGCCCAGAGTCATTTTGTGCCCCTGCAGCCCCAAAGAAACAGCCTCACTGTAATTCAAGCCTCTTGGGGCTCCAGCAGCTTAAACCGTGATCTCCACGCTGTACATGCACTCGGTGCAGCAGGGATCCGCGAAGGCGCCAGTGGTGCCTTTGATCTGTGATCGCTTCGCTCGCTTCAGCGGTCAAACCTAGAGGTGTTCCATCATCTTGGTGTCTCCACCAGCTAAGCAGGACCTGGTGACTACAGTCAGGGCCAGGAGAGCCCATTATCCCCCTGAAATAAAGAGATCCAAAAAGTGGTTATGATCGAGGCTCATAAATATTAATGAGCCCAGAGCCCCAATCACAGAATATTGATGAGGGTCTATTCTGCCCTCAGGGAAGTTATGTTTATGGCTATGGCTGACGAAAGGGGGGAAAGAAATAAAAAGTTAAATAAATATAACTGCGGTGGGTATTAGAAAACAATTGTTTAAGCAAGGGGGCAGTGTTTAAACAAAATGCTCCTGGCTACACCAATATGATATTTGGGACTCAGAGAGACAGCCTTCCTGCTGCAGTTGGTGGGGTGGCAGTGACAGGAAAATGGACTGAGAAAATTATTAAATCTGGGTAGCGACAGCAAGAACACATCAGTGACTATTAGACTGTGGGGCATTTGGGCAATTATTTAAACTATTCTGGCTGCACTAGGACTTTATTTGGGACTGTATCAAATCTCCTTCAGGGACTGTGTGTTTAAGCAGCCATTACAAGCAGCCACAGCCAACTGGAAAACCAGGATTTTAAAGCCAGGACTTGTGGAACGTTTGCCAAAGCTCATTGGAAACTACCAAGTGCTCATGGGGAACTGCAGGGACCCAAGTTCAGGCGCCAAAACAGTAAACCAGCTGTGCATAGAGTGAGGTTCATGCATAATTCATTTTTTTTTTTTTTTGTTATTGACAGGCCCTCTAGCCAATCGGAGGCCAATCAGGAGCCTCAGGAGAGCCCCATAAAGACTGTGTTTTCCAGCAGATTTCGGATTCGGCGGGAGCCCTCCACAGAGGTGGGGCTCAAGTCCTCAGTCATGCAACTGGGCCTAGTGATCCAGTTAAGCTCCTCCACCGGGAGGGTTTTGCATTCTTTGTAGTAAAAGTTTAAAGTAATTTAGTTGATGCAGAGCCTGCTAGCCTGGGGGTTGCCAGAATGTCCTCCAGGTGCTAGCCCTCCCTTCCACGTTGAGGGAAAAGCGTGGATCTGCAACATGATGACATCAAGCTAGCTGTGAGAGAGCTGATTCTGTCTCAGTTGTGAGAGGACTGAATTGAACAGCAGCCTCATTATGGAGATTCTACTGTGAGGAGCCTGAGGAGTACTCTTGTACCCCCCGTGCAAGCACAAAAGAAAGATGCTTAACTGGCGCAATGCCCAGAGACTGTCTGATTTATATTGTTCATCTGGTCTGCACCCTGCATTCTGTTGTGCCTAACCTTAGCCCAGTGTGGGTGGACCCTCTTGAAAGTTTTGCTGTTTGAGAATGTCCAGTTGGTCAGCACCTTGCATCTGCTGCACCTGTCTTGCCCAGTGCAGGTGGACCCAACTGTTCTAAGGGATCCCAGTGAGTGCAGCTAATTGTATATGTGCTGATATGTGTTGTCTGCTATGGAGCTTACAAGACTCGAAGGGAGCACTCAGAACCCCGTGGAGCTCAGCCTGACTTTGCCTGAGAGGTCCAGCATTTGCCAACTAATTTGGTCAAGATGTCCAGTGGAGCTGCAATCTACAGCCATGTATCACAAATGGGACTGAGACCTCAAGTCTTTTGGGTTTGACTACTTTACCTGGAAATGACTGTTTTCTGAGCAAACTGACCAGGGTGACCATCTTGGCCCCTGGTGGAAGGTGCTATACCTTCTATAAATGTGATGAATGTTCAGCATTTCAATTTGGCTCAACCCAGTGTAACTGGCTGGTTACACCTACCTAGTGTGTCCAACTGTACCATGTAGGGCAATCCCTGCACACTCCTGAAAAAACTGTAAATAGTTCAAATATCTATTGCAGGGAATTTAATTGCTATTTCTGCTAATCAAGCGGCAAACAAACAGCTGCACCGTCCATCAGGCCTGCAACCTTCAAGGGACTTTTGGTAACTGGGTACCCAGATTTATATATTGAGTTTGTGGAGTCGTAATACAAATTTGGAAATTGGTACCAGTGTGGGCAAAAGAGTAATATTGTGTTTCATCTGATTTAATGCAGTTTAGTTTAGATAGCCAGGGCTCTGGGCATCTAGGTTGGATAAATGTGTGATTACATCTTGATCTGCATAACAGATATCCACCCAGCTGGAGGGTTTTCTCAAGCATAAGCCAAAACTCTAAACCTCTGTACAAACTGTAAATAATAATGATATTGTTTGTGTAACCTCTACTCCTTGTGTTTCCCTATTCCTAAGCCCTACCCCTCTTGTAAATAAACTTTTTGTTATTTGCAGATCCTACCTCATGAGCATATTATTAGAGAGAGAGTTACTAAATGGTAAAATGACTGAAATGTGGGGAAATGTCTATCACGTCTTGTATTTATTTATTTATTTATTTAAGAGATTTACCAGGAGGGCATACTGAGCAGAGTACCGCTCGATTCCAGATGTGCCCTGTTATGTTAGGGGGTAACTAATGGTTGTAGTGGGTGGTATGACATCCCAGGGGGTTTTACTAAGTAAAAGGTAGCCCACTTAAAAGTTAAACTCTGGGTGGAGGCACTGCGCAAATTGTAATATCTAGGAAAGAACCACTTTAATGTGATCTTGGGAACCCAGACCCCTTAGCCTTGTTGTGGCCAGGCAAGGCTGGGGTAGTAACTCTAGGAATAGTGCCGCCTAGGGGTTGCATACAATGCTTGATATGTTCAAGGTACCAACACAGCATCTGTTTGACCAGCTGTTTTACTATGCAAGCAAGTGCAGGAGTGCTTTCCAATTCCAATTGTTTAACCAGGAGTGGCACACTAAGCTGAAAGCTTATTTACAGGTGCGACCTGGGAGCACAGGGAAGTTAAATGACTTGCTCAGGGTGACACAGTATGCAAGTGGGGGCTGTGGGATTCAAACCCAGGTCTCCAGATTTGCAGCTCAGAGCCTTAGACCACTGCACTGTACTGCCTCCATTTCATTCACTAAAAGGTGGGCTGACCATGGGGAGGGCAGATTGTGTCGGTGCCGTCATCATCACACCTGAGGGCCTACTTTAAAGAAAAGTTGGCTGCTGGGGAGTGGAGGGTGGGAGTTGGGTACTGCCAGGGAATGAGGTAAACAAATATTGATTTTATAAGAGTAAGAAAAGTGCTAAAGACAGCGTCCGGACGTAGATGAGGGCGGTTGTGCCAGTGAACCATCATAGGATTTGTTTTGTTTAAAACATAAAAATTGTGGGTGCTGGGGGTGGGGGCAGGAGGGTGGGATTGGGATTATAACAGAGGGTGGGAGGATGGAGGTTGTATTTTAAAGGACTGGGCTGGGGAGGATGGTGAGGGCTGTTTCTTTTACTTTTTCCCCACTGGGTCTCGAATAATGAATACAAATACCAAAAGCATTGGATGGGGGACAGGGTTGTATTTTAAGGGATTGGGCTGGGGAGGGAGGGTGGGGGGCTGTTTCATTTACTTCTTTCCCACAGGGTCACAAATAACGAATACCGAATACTCAAATATGAATACTCAGCTGAATATTAGAATAACGTATTCACCCACCTCAATGCGTTACATAGCCCTGGGAGGACAGCAGGAATGGATCAGCAAACAAAAGATCAGAGGTTATAAAAACTCTAACATGTACTTCATGCTGTCGAATTTTTCACAGCTGCAGCCCAGCTCTGATGTCAGCTGCAGGAATTCTAGGATTCCTGCTTACTGTAAATGTCAGGATGGAAGTCAGCTAGATCAACCAGACTCAGTCTAATATACTGCAGCAAACAGGAAGTAAAAATCTCATTTGCACACAGTCTGCAAATTGGGACCAGTCCAGCATTTGGCATAACCTGCAGCAAAGTTATGGTACAAACCCGGGTTGTTGTCATGCCAAATGGCTCCCATAGCTGCTGCACAGTCTGGGTAAATTAGGGATACATTTATTTGAGCAAAATCACAGTGGGGAAGAGGCACTGATGACACAATCATAGAATCATAGAAATGTGACAGCAGAAAAGGACCTTCTTGGCCCATAGAGTTTGCCCTTTACCCCCTTCCCTTGCACCCCTCACCCTGAGACCCCCACTCCGACCCCTGGTCAGCCCCTTATGTCTGTCCCATGCGCTCTTGAATCCCTCCACCATTTGAACCCCCACTACCTCTTCCGGCAGACTGTTCCAGGGCTGCACCACCCTCTCAGTGAAGTAACGCTCCTTCACATTCCCACCAAACCTTCCACCCATAGACCATGACCCCTAGTCCTAGCTCCTACCTTTCCTGTGAATAAGCTCCTCCACTTTATTAATGCCCTTCATGTACTTAAACGTTTCTATCATGTCCCCCCCCCCTTCTGTTCTCTACGGAGTACAAATCCAACTCCCTCAACCTCTCCTCGTAGGGCTTCCCATTCAACCCATGCACCACCTTAGTGGCCCCCCTTTTTTTTTTTTAAAGTTGTTTAACTAGGAATAGCACACTAAGCTGAAAACTTTTTTACAGGAGCAACCTGGGAGCACAAGGAAGTTAAGTGTCTTGCTCAGGGTCACACAGTATGCAAGTGGAAGCTGTGGGAATCAAACCCAGGTCTGGTCTGCTGGATGTCACCAGATTTGCAGCTCAGAGCCTTAGACGACTGTGCTATACTGCCTCCTTACCCTTTCCCTTCTCTTTACCCTTTCCATCTCGTCTATGTCCTTTTGTAGGTGAGGTCTCCAGAACTGAACCCCATACTTCAGGTGAGGTCTGCATCAGCACCTCCCTATTTTTGCTTGTTATACCTCTCCCTATACATCTCAGCATTCTATTCGCTTTGCTCACCGGTTTGCTACATTGGGTCCCCACCTTAAGGCTGTCTGTAATTATGATCCCCAGATCCCCCTCCTGCTCAGTTGCCTTCATTACATCCCACCCTCAAGTGTTTAATTTGCTTGTGGGTTATTCTGCCCCATGTGCATTACTGTGCATTTTTTGGCATTGAATTTTGGTTTGCCATACATCGACCACTCCTCCAGTAACCTTAGATCTTCCCTCATAGCCTTCACTCCCTCTGGGGTATCCACCCTATTGCAGATCTTCATGTCATCTGCAAGTAGGCAGACCTTCCCCTGCAGCCCCTCCGCTATGTTGCTGATATAAATGTTAAACAGGATAGGCACCAGCACCGACCCCTTGGGGATCCTGCTCGTCACCCCTACCTCCCTGGAATGTACCCTATTTACCACCACCCTCTGGCTTCTACCTGTCAGTCAGTTCTCCACCCACCTTGTTATTTTCTGACCCACCCCCCAAACTTTCCAGCTTATTTACTAGCCTTCTGTGGGGGACAGTATTGAAGGCCTTCCCGAAGTCCGGATAGGCAACATCTACTGCCCCCCCAATTAACGTCCCTCATCACCTAATCGAAGAGCTCGATCAGGTTTGTCTGGCATGACCTCCCCTGTGTGAAGCCATGCTGATGAACATCCTGTAGCCTGTTTTCCATTATGTAGTTAACCACCCTTTCTTTTAATATTGCCTACATCACCTTTTCCACCATTGAGGTGAGGCTGACTGGGTGATAATTGCTCGCCTCTTCCCTGCTGCCACTCTTATGAAGTGGCACCATGTCTGCCCTCTTCCAGTCTTTTGGTACCCACGCTGTATCCAGGGACAAGTTAAACAACCTTGCTAGGGGTGCTGCAAGCTCCTCCCTTAGTTCCCAGAGTACCCTAGGATGCAGAGTGTCTGGTCCCATAGCCTTGTCTACCCTTAACCTACCCACTTCTCTCTAACCCTGTCCTCACTGATCAGGCTAGGATCCACCCATATGTCCTTCTTTCCGTTCTCCCTTAGCACTGGTCCCCTTCCTTCCCCTTCCACTGTGAAGATCGAGACAAAGTATCTATTCAGTACCTGCACCTTCTTGAAGTCCCTGCTCACTTGTACTCCCACCTCCCCTTTCACCCTTACTATCCCTTGCTTTCCTTCTCTCTCTCCTATATACCGAAAAAAAAGTTTTCTCCCCCATTTTGGCCTGCTTGGCAATCCCCTCCTCCATTTCTGCTTTCACCTTCCTAATCTTCTGCCCCACCACTCTCAGCTTCTCCCTGTAAGTTTCCCTGTCCTTATTCCCCTGTGTCCTCTTATATTCTCTGAATGCCTTTTTTTCTTTCCCCTATTGCCTCCTTCACGTCCCTGGTGAATCAAAGCAGCCTCTTTCATCTTCTGCTCTTCCTCACCTTCCTTATACAGAGTTCTGTTGCTTTTAGTAACCCGCTCCCAATTGATTTCCATAATTTCTCCACTTCCGCTACTTTCTCCTTCCTCTCCATTTCATTCCTGAAAATCTCCCTCATTCTGGGAAAATCAGCCCACCTGAAGTCTAGGACCTCTGTGTTGGTTTTACTCACTTTGTTCCCCATCCTAACCCTGAAGCTCACGGCATTATGATCACTAGCACCTAGACTGATCCCTACTCCAACTCCTTCCACACCATCTCTATTGGTGAGGACCATGTCGAGTATGTTATCATCCCTAGTGGGTTCCCTTACCAGCTGTTGCAGGAAAGCTCCTTGGAGGGACTTGAGGATCTCCCTGCTCCTGACTGACTCTGCTGATGGGATATCCCAGTCAACATCTGGGAGGTTTAGGTCACCCACCAGCAGAAGCTCCCCCTTGAATGCCATCTGTTGACCCGCCTACATCATCTGCCTATCCACTTCCTCCACCTGTATTGGAGGTCTGTAAGCCACTCCCAGCTTAACTGATGCCCCAGCCCATTTTTGTAGCATGCCCCACAAGATTTCTGCCTCCCCTTGCTCCTCCTGCCCTTCTGTAGCCTTAATGTCCTCCTTGATGTACAGCACCCCCCCTTCTGCCAACCCTGTCCTTCCAGAAAAGCCTGTACTCAGGAATACCTACTTCCCAGGTCTGATGCTCAGACCACCAGGTTTCCGTTACGGTTACAATATCCAGATCCTCTCTCACCATCATGGCCTCTAAGTCCACCATTTTGTTCCTCAAGTTTCTGGCATTAGTGGAAAGTCCTTTCCACTATATACCACCCCCTCTCTGCCAGCTCTTCCTTCCCTGCCTGTTTCCTTCCCTGCACTCTTTTGAGGGAGAGTGCTAGCTAGTCCATTCCCTCTTCCTGTCAAACTCACCCTCTTCCCAGCCTTGTAATCTCCCCCAGCAGTTTAAATCCCTCCTTAAGACTCTATCAATATATCCTTGTAGACCCCCTCTCAGCACTTTTGCTCCCTCTCACTTAGATGCAGTCTGTCCATCCAATATAAGTCCTCATCCTCCCATGTAGTAGTAGTAAAGTAGTAAAAAGTGTGTTTCTGATATCAGAAACAGGATAACCCAGTTTATCAAAAAGCTAATTTACAATGGGGTCCTAATGTACAGAAAGAATACCAGTTTCACTTTAAAACACTATAACATACATATAGATAGATTCATACATAAACAAACAACAATTATTACAGTAAGTACAAATCTTTCAAATACAACAACTTTTTGGAGACAATGCTGCCTTTTCAAGCCATGATCTTAATACATTTCAAGATGTTTTGTTAGTACATGACCTCAGGTGACCTGGCAATGAATTCCACAATTTTGGGCCTCCATATACATAGCAATGTTGGCCCATGTGTCCCCCCACTCACCTATACAGGTGAACCCTTCCTTCTTGCACCATTGCCTGAGTCATTCGTTGAACTCCCCACTTCTTTTCTGCCTAGTAGTGCAGGCACAGGGGACTGGCAATACTTTGGAGAATGCCAAGAATCTTGCCTCTTCCATGCATCCCTTTGCCAGTGCCTTAAACCTTCTCTGGACCTCCTCCACTTCATTGCTTACCAGATTGTTCGTTCCCAAACTAATGATTAGGTGTGGTTTCCCCACCAACCTAGCACACTCCCCGATTTTTTGCACTGCCCTGCCAGCTTCCATTCCTGGTTCACAAAAGACTGACCTCTGCCTGAATGTGTATCCTCTTAATGATGGAGTCCTTTAACACCATGGCATTCTCAACCTCCACAGCAAATGGATCTGATCTTGCTCCTGGTGGACACCCCCTCCTTGTCCCACGCTTCCTAATTGCAGCCCCCTGACCTGAACCGCCTCCTTGTTCCCCATGATCCCCCCCATCTCTCCATCTGTACTCCCACTAGTGAGAGATTTTGGCCCCTTATCTGTCGAACCTCCCTCCTCCTCCTCCCCTGTTCCCTTATTTCTACCTCCCTGGCCTCCCCATTGCCCTATTTCCCTTGTATGCCTCCTGTCTCCTCCATTGCTACTCCATCCCCCTTTTCCTCCCCATTCACCCGTTCCTTGCTGTGCTGCTCCCCTTGTACCTTTTGTGCTCCTTCCTTATCCATTCTTCCCTCGCCTCTCTTTCCATTGTTCTTCTATCCCTACCCCCTATCCCTCCCTCCTCCAAACCTTTTTCACTGGCTGCCTTCCTAACCATGCCACTTTCCCTCCTTTCCCCTCTGCCCATCCCCGTCTCCTGGCCCACACTTGCTTCTCTCTCTAAAATATCCTTCTTAATCCTGTGTGACAAAGGTATTAACCTATTGGATACCATAATACCCCCCCCCCGATGGATGCTCCATTTCTCCCCTGAAATCGAAGTATGTGCCCTTCCCTGAGCCCCTGGAGACTCCTTCTCCTTCCTCCTCACATCCTGCTATCCATTGCTTCCCCCACAGCTTGGCCTGGGTCCCTTTCCTCCCTGATCTTCCCTGTCTTGCCTCTTTTTCCATGCCCCCAGCTGGTCTCCCTCCCAACACCGTTCCATTTCTGCAGCCCCCCTCTTATCCCCCTGCTGCCATTGCAGCTCCCTGCACCCCAGTACCCTTCCACTTCCTCACAATTTCTCCCCTTAGATTGTTTATTTCCATTTTTATTTGCTTCAATCTGATACATATCGGGCAACTCCCCATCCTCCACAGTGTTTCCATAAACATTGCTGCCCCATAACCATTGCACCCTACTATTCTGCCTGTTCTCCTGTTTACCCCTGGAACTCTCCTCCCATCCTAAGAAACCCCTGCCCTCCCCAGCTTCCTGTAAAATAATTAATTTCTCTTGCTTACACGCCGAGTATTTGTCCCTTAGAAGAATAAAAGATGTACAGTAGCTTTTCCTAGCTTCACACCCTCCTGTTTTTCTTTTCCCAGTTCCACCCTTCCATTAGTTTAAAGCATGTTTCTTTAAAGAATAACTGAAAATAGTCCTTTTTCTCTGCTTCACCCTCTTGTAGTTAAAGGTTTTCCCCTAAAGAATAATGTTTAAAGCCACTCTATAATAAAATGAACATCACTATTATAAGGTAAAAAGATATATACTCTCTTGCAGCTAAATGTTTGTTCCTTGAAAGAATAAAGTAAAAGTCAATTACTTGTGCTTCATTTCACTTGCCTGGCAGAAGTTTGTCCTATTCCCTGCTCCACACCCTCCTGCAGTTAAAGTTTCTCTGTTGGAATTAAAAGTCCCTCTCCTGTGCTTACACTCTCCTCTTTTGGAAATAAAAGTCCCTCTTCTGTACTTCAGCTCTCCTCCTTTGGAAATAAAAGTCCCTCTTCTGTGCTTGAGGGCTTCTCCCTTCCTGACTGTCCAATCCCTGTTGGAGATTTGGAGTATTTAAAAAGTCAAGGGGGTGGGAGGGTTGGAATTTTTTTTCTGGCAGAGGGGAAGAGGGAGTCCCTTGTTGGGACACTGGCCACCTCTTCCCTCCGATGCTTTCCTTCTGATCTGCAGGTGATTCTGTCCCAAAAGTGCCGGTCATGCTTTTTCAAGGCTGCCCACCTGCCGAATTTGCCATGGCCAGCCCTGATTGGCCCCTTTTCCAAGCCTCCTTTTGTGGCTGATTGGTGCTGCCAGTTCCCTTATTGTGCAGTCAATTGGCTACTGCCAATCCCTTTCTGGCCGCTGGTGGATTACGAGGGGAAGAGGGAGTCCTTAGTTGGGACACAGGCCATATCTCCCCTTCAGTGCTCTCCCTCCAATCTGCAGACAGTTCTGTCCGAAAAGTGCTGTTCATGCTTTTTCAAGGCTGCTGGGCTGCCAAATTTGCCATGGCCGGCCCTGATTGGCCCCTCTTCCAGGCCTCCTTCTGCTATTGATTGGTGCCACAGGTTCCCTTCTTGTGCAGCCGATTGGCTACAGCACAGTCCCTTTCTGGCCGTTGGTGGATTATGTGGGGAAGAGGGAGTCCCTAGCCGGGACACAGGCCACCTCTCCCCTTCAATGCTCTTCCTCTGATCTGCAGGCATTTTTTTCCCAAAACTGCCGGTCACGCTTTTGCAAGGCCGCCCAGCTGCCAAATTTGCTGCAGCTGGCCCTGATTGGCCCCTCTTCCAGGCTATCCTTCTGCTATTTATTGGTGCCACAGATTCTCTTCTTGTGCAGCCAATTGGCTGCGGCGCAGTCCCTTTCTGGCCATTGATGGATTATGTGGGGAAGAGTGAGTCACTAGTCAGGACACAGGCCACCTCTCCCCTTCAATGCTCTCCCACTGATCTGCAGGCAGTTTTTTTCCCAAAAGCACCAGTCACGCTTTTGCAAGGCTGCCCAGCTGCCAAATTTGCTGCAGCTGGCCCTGATTGGTCCTTCTTCCAGGCCTTCTGTGGCCAATTGGTGCTGCCAGTTCACTTATTGTGCAACTGACTGGCTACCTCACAATTGCTTTCTGGCTGCTGGTGGATTACAAGGGGAAGAGGGAGTCCCTAGTTGGGACACATGCTACCTCTCTCCTCCAATGCTCTTCCGCCGATCTGCAGGCGATTCTGTCCCAAAAGGCCCGGTCATGCTTTTTCAAGGCCATGCAGTTGCTGAATTTGCTGTGGCCGGCCCTGATTGGCCCCTCTTCCAGGCCTCCTTCTGTGGCTGATTGGTGCTGCCGGTTCCCTTATTGTGTGGCCGATTGGCTACCGCACAATCCTTTTCTTGCTGCTGGTGGATTATGAGGTGAAGAGGGAGGCTACCTCTCCCCTCTGATGCTTTCCTTCCGATCTGCAGGTGATTCTGTCCCAAAAGTGCTGGTTGTGCTTCTTCAAGGCCACTGGGCTGCTGAATTTGCCACAGCTGGCCCTGATTGGCCCCTCTTCTAGGCCTCCTTCTGTGACTGATTATGCCGCAGGTTCCCTTCTTATGTAGCCAATGGACGCCACATAATCCCTTTCTGGCCGCTGGTGGATTACAAAGGAAAGAGAGAATCCCTAGTCAGAACACAAGCCACCTCTCCCCTTCAATGCTCTCCCATTGATCTGCAGGCATTTTTTTCCCCAAATGTGCTGGTCACACTTTTTCAAGGCTGCCCGGCTGCCAAATTTGCCATGGGCAGTCCTGATTGGCCCCTTTAACAGTCCTCCTTCTGTGGCTGATTGGTGCCACCAGTTCCCTTCTTGTGTGGCTGATTGGCTGCTGCACAATCCCTTTCTGGCTGCTGGTGGATTATGAGGGTGAGAGGGAGTCCCTTGTCGAGACACAGGCCACCTTTCCCCTCTGATGCTCTCCCCCTGATCTGCAGGCAATTCTGTCTTAAAAGTGCCAGTCGCACTTTTTCATGGCCGCCTGGCTGCCTAGTTTGCACCTGCCAGGCACTGAGTGGTCCCTCTGCCAGACCTCCTTCTGTGACTGATTGGTGCCACTGGTTCCCTTCTTGTGTGGCCGATTGGCTGCCGTGCAATCCCTTTCTGGCCTCTGGTGGATGACGAGGGTAAGATCTGTAATGAGCCAGAGATGCCAAAGTGCCAAGGGGAGAAGGAGGCCTGAGCATCCCAGAGCATTCCTGAGGTGGGAGGATGTACCCACTATATCAATGCCACCTATTCTTGGAGTGGCAGGCGGGATAGCTGTGGGAGGGAAGACGCATGGTCCCACTCTGTGCATGCCTGCTGTGTGCATTTACAGAAGCATACTGTTTCTGGCATCTCCAGGGTAAGGACTAAATTACAGAAACTCCCAGCCTAATAGGAAGATGTCACAAGCAGAACCAGCTGTATAGCAAGCAGCACCTGCTACCCCCTTCTTTGTGTCAGTAAACCCTCCAACCTCGTAAGGTCCTCAGACCTTACTCTGAGCCACAGCTATCACTAGCTCCTCAGATTCCCATAGCTTGCTAACTGTTGCTGTTACCTCATGTGTATAATGTACCAAGTAACCCTAGTCCTCCTTTCCTTCTTGGCATTGCCAGCCAGAAATCATACTGATCACTACAACCCTTCTAGCATCAGATTTTCAAATCCGTTCTTTACCCAGAATCCCCACCCAATTTGGAACAAGGCAACTTATACCCTATCACTTTCACTGGTCTCCAGCATCCCCACTAAATTCAAGGCTATTGTTCTTCTACCTGCGACATTGAACTATCATTCAGCCCTTCAGAGGGATTGGGCTCCCACTTTAAGTTATAAATATGCTTTTACTCTTATAAGGCACACTCTCTTTTCTAGACTCTGGTTACTTTGAGTTCTCCTGTTGCTCCTCCTGTGCTCTGGCAATGTGGAGCCAAATCCAGGTCCAGGACCATTGTCATGGATTTCACTACAACAAAAGGACTAAATTTCATGCTGATCAACATATGCAGCATTCAGAAACAATTCACTGAGCTGAAAGCCTGGGTCTCCCATACTATGCCAGATGTTCTGGTCCTGACAGAAACATGGTTAAAAGGCCATGCTACAGATCAGGCTATTTCGCTTCCATCATATTCTCTCTTCCTTGCAGATAGGCTTACTAGATGTGGAGGGGTGGCCATCTACATCAATGATAAATACTCTGTCTCTGTCATTAACTCCTGCTCCAAGCCTAAACAGTGTGAATGCTTAGCTGTTAAAATTAATATATCAGCATCAGAATCACTAAACATTACTGGTTGCTATAGACTTCTGCAGGCTTTGATATTTTTTCACATTTTCATCAGTTCCTAGATGTCAGCACTAACAAGACACTGATTCTAGATAACCCAAACATGGACTGGTTTAATAACAAATCAGCACCACTCAAGAATGTCTGTGATGAATTTGGACTCACAACTACTCTCAGAAGCCACTAGACCAGGCCACACAAATCACTCGCTTGGCTCCCTAATTGATGTCATTCTGACAAACTGACCCCATAAAATCACACATGAAGCAGTCAGGCACAACCCCCTGAGTGACCATAATGTTGTAGTATGTATCAGGAATCTTCCTAAATTACTAAATCCAAGTAAGATGATAGCTAAAAGATCCTTCAGACACTTTAACCCAGCAGACTTCCTAGATGACCTGTGTGACATTGATTGGCAACAATTCTACCTAGCCCCATCAGTTACTGAGACACTGGCCTGCTTTAATGCAATACTTACAGGTATCATAGACTCCCATGCACCTGTCAGAACATATAGAGTGAAAAAAGCTTCCTGCCCCTGGTTCAATGCTGATATCAAGTCTATGCTAACAAATAGAGATAAGCTTTGGAAACTGCCAGATGCACAAAAACACCCACAGACTGGACAACATTCAGGATATGTCGAAATGCCTGCACTAAACCGATTAGGCATACTAAAGGAAACTATTACCTAAGCACCCTAGAGTCAGCCAGTGGTAACCCATCCAAGATTTGGCATACTTTTAAACTAATTGAGAGGAGCAAAGCTCCACAATCTCTCCCCACCACCATTATGTATCAGGGCACCTCAATTACAGATACGTTTGTCATACCTGACAAATTAAATGAGCATTTTGCAACAGTGCGTCTTGCATTTGATTCTTCTCCATCAGCCAGCCTCAGAATCTCTCTCCTTCACCCACCTGCACCCTCTAACATCCCAACACAGTCACCCTTCTCTTCTCGCCTATCAACTTTAAACAGGTGGAAGACCAACTGCTCAGGTTGGATGTTAAAAAGAGTGGAGGTGTGGACAACATTGACCCTTTCTTTTTGAAACTAGGCTATTATTTCTTAACTGCTCCTATCACTCATTTATTTAATCTTTCACTATTTGAAAGTTTCGTGCCCCAAGATTGGAAAGTTGCACACCTTATACCCCTTTTCAAATCTGCTGACCCCAGTGATGTTAACAACTACCGACCTATCTATGTCTTGCCTTCCCTCTCAAAAATTCTGGAGAAACTGGCCAGTATCCAACTCAGATCCTTCCTTGAAAATTCTCAGTTGTTAACTACACAACAGTCAGGTTTCAGACCCCGTCATAGTACTGTCTCGGCCTTGTCCAAAGTTACTAATGACTGGTTGGTGATCATGGACAGCAAACGTCACTGGTGCAGTATTTTTGTACCTTAGTAAGGCCTTCGATACCATGGATCACCCTCTGCTACTCGACACCTTGAAGTCCCATGGCTAGTCAGATGCTACGGTATCCTGGTTTGCCAGTTACCTAGGAAACAGACATCAAAGCGTTAAGATAAACGGAACCTCCTCGTCACTTTTGTCAGTCACAAGAGGGATCCCACAAGGATCCATCCTGGGTCCATTGTTGTTCCTAATCTATGTAAATAATCTGGGCTCGGGCATCACAGACTCCAATATTCACTTATTTGCGGATGATATGGTCCTCGACTTATTGAAACTTGTAGTTAGTCAAGTACGTTCTGTTCTCCAGTCTAATTTTGTCAAACTTCAACATAACTTTATGACAGCCAAACTGCTCCTAAATGCAAAAAAATGAAGGCTATGTTCTTCCATCCCCCTAATGTCCCCTCAGCGTGCCCCATGACAAACCACTGTGCTCCCATCACCCCCCTATCAGGAGGCTCACTCGAAGTGGTGAATCGCTTTAAATACTTAGGCTTCATACTCGATTCACACCTATCCTTTTCATGACATGATAAAGCTCTCACAAAAATACTGAAATTTAGGCTTGGCTTCTTTTTCAGGAACAAATCGTTGTTCTCCCGAGACTCCAGAACTAGACTGGTAGAGGCCACCTTCATGCCGCTTCTTGATTATGATGATAGTCTCTATAACAATTGCACACCCATCTGCCTGCATAAGTTAGACACGCTCCATCACCGGGTCATCCATTTCATTACCATTGCCCCAGCCAGAACCCATCATTGTACCTTGTATGAGGTGATGAAGTGGACTTCCTTATCCACCAGGAGAATGATGCACATTTATATTTGAACATATAAAGCGCTCCTCAGTAAGCTACCACCTTATATATCAGCCTTCTTCTCATGCTCAACTAGCACCTATGCCCTCAGAAAATGTACATATATTACCCTGAATGTGCCAAATTATTGGACACGGGTTGGTAGGGCATCTATAAGCTTTTCTCTTCCCTGCCTTTGGAATAAGCTTCAAGCTACCCTAAAACTCCATACCCTTATCCCAGTTAGGGCATTCATTGGTAGGGTACATAAGATCACTGCTGAGACTTGCAACTGCACTTAGCTTCCCTCGCAGGTCTACCTTCTCCCCATCCCTCTCCCATTGTCTTTGTAAATTCCTGTGTATACTGGCATGCATCTTCCTTCCTTCCTTCATTCCTTCCTTCCTTTTTGTCCATTTTACCCAAGTTGTTATCTCCCATATCTATTAAAGCAGCAGTGCAATGATAAGTGTTATTCCAGAAAGCTAATTTCCAGCTGTGATTATGAAAAATATAGGCAGAACTGTTGATTTTGGTTTTCTGGATGCTTCTTAAGCTGTGTACTGTAAATCTGCATTTTTATCTGGATTCTTACCCTCCTCAGGTCCTCAATATTATTTCTATGCAAAAATGAGGTGGCCATCTTTTTTTCTTGAGAAATAATTATTTTAAAACTTTAATAAAATTCTTAAATGATAACTGAAACAAAAATGTTACCACCAGAATAAATTGAAAGTCATCTTGCATCGATTAGGAAGAAAAAAAGGTGGGGTCAAATTTTAGCCCATTTTCGTTGCACTGCTGCTTTAAGTGTGGTAAACTTACTGTTAAGTGATGCTTCTAATTTACCTCTGTGTATTGTTATAACCAACCTACTCTATGTACCATGGTATCCCTACTGTTTTCCTGTGATGTACTGCTTGTATTGATTGTCTGTAATGATTTTTATTAGGTGGTGGTAAACTTACTGTCATGTGATGCTTTTGCTTCTATGTATTTGTTACAACCAATCTACTCTTTGTACCATGATATACCTGCTGTGTTACTATGATGTATCCTTGTACTGCTTGTCTGTGATGTTTAGTACTTTGTGTCAGGGACCTCCTTGTGAATGAGCGTGCTCAGTGGAAGCTATCCCTGCACAATAAACTGAACTGAGGCAGGCAAACATAATTGTTATTTAGACTAATCTGAGTTTTAAAATGGAGCAGTTTTTTTTTATTTTTCTGGGGAAGTGCAACCAACCAGACAAAACTGCTTCCTCTTTACAAAAGTTCTAGATCTACCTCTCAGCATACCCAGCTGTACTGTCATGACCCACATCCCTGACTGCACAACAGGACAGGCTTCATCCTGGATTTAGTTTCTGAAAGGAATGCCATAGCAAAGGTCCATGCTATTACTATAAAGCCATGACGGGTAAGTGGAGCCTCTGTGGTACATATAAAGACACTGAATCCTGTACTCAAATCAAAAGGCCCTGGTACTCCCTTGAGCCAAGAGACGTATCTTTGTGAGAAGCCATCAGACTCACCACAGTGGTCAGAGACAAAGAAAGAGAGAGAGAAAGAGATGGAGAGAGCACTTAAATGTGTGTCCCAACTGTTGTTGTTTCCATGAGGAGGAGAGTGGGTATAGCAGAAATGGTCCAAAAGGAGACCAGGTGGGAGAGACAGCATGCAAAGAGAAAAAGTAGAGGGAAAAATGGAGCATATTAACAGAAGAAGCAGAAATGGCACCAATTGTGGGTGAAAAGGCAGTAAGGGAAGGCATAGTGACAACCGACTAGTAGGCCATGACAGGCAGAAGGTAATATCCAAAATGTGTTGGAAAGGGGTCAAGGGCCAGATATTCAAAACTTAGCCGGGATGCTAAGGTTTTTTTTTGCCTGCGCTAACCAGGGTTTTTTTTTTAACCAGGAGAAACACACTAAGCTGAAAGTTTATTTACAGGTGCGACCTAGGAGCACAAGGAAAGTTAAGTGACTTGCTCAGATTTGCACGCATTTTAGGGTGGGGTCTGTATTTAGACACCACCACCACAGTGTGGACAAAACCCATTAGTGCTCGAATGCTAAGTTACCACTGTGCCCATACAAATTAGAGGGTCCTCCCCACCATACAGGCACAGCAGGGTATTGAAAGGTTTGCACAGGTGGTAAATGGCACCCGAACAGGTGCAAGTTACTGTCTTTGTAAACCCCAACTTAATGTGGTGCAAGGCCCTGGTGGTGGGCAAAAGGACTGCAGCTGTCTACCCCGACCCATTAAACTAATGACATCCCTTGTATCCAGTGGCACCCCCGCCTCTGAACGCCCGCCACTGTTATAAGCAAGAAGTCTCTGGTGTCTAGTGGCACTTTCCACCCTCTGATCACCCACCGCTGTTATAAGCAAGAAGTCCCTGTGGCATCTAGTAGTGCCCCCACCCTTTGAGCACATGCCATAGTAACAATATATAATTCTCTGGCATCTAACAGCCCCCTCCCACACAGTCTGCACTAGGTGCACCACCTTGCCACCTCTCCATACCTAAGACTCTGTGCTGCAGGGATCTGCTACAACAACCGGATCAGCACTCCTCTCACCACTTCCACTGGTCACCGTATACTGTATAATGACAGGAAGCGCGTGTACTGCCTGTAGTATAGGGAACGTGCCTCTTCTATAATTTCTGCAGCAAGCGATCGGACGTTGAGGTGCCGCTGGACACTAGGAACTTCTTGCTTATAACAGTGATGGGTGATTGGATGGTGGGGGCAGCCACTAGACACCAGAGCTATCTTGCTTATAACAGTGGTGAGTGAGCAGAGGGTGGGGGGTGCCACTAGACACCAGGGTATGTGTCATGACACTGTCAGGATGGGTGCTACTGGGCTGCTGCGCACCATGCAAATGGGCCCATAACAGGCATACAAATAGCCCCTTAGCACCTTGCATGCCCAATGGTCTAATTTGCATGGTGCCAGATGAATATCACGCTGGGGGTTCCATGCGCTATTGGGTCTGGTGGCGCTGTTTCCTGCATAATTCTCTTGACTGCATATAGCCCAGATTCTCGTCAGTGCAATGCTTGGCTGCATACAGCCCAGATTTTTGTCAGCGCGATGCTACTCAACTTAGCACTGCGCTGACATGCCCCTATATTCAGTCGGATAACACCATTGCACTATCCGACAGAATATAACATCCGCAGGGTCATGTGCACAGGAGAGTGCAGTGTAAGCATTTGCACTATGTTTTTTCCCATATTCCAATATTCAGCCACTGGCGTGTATGTGTGATAGGAGAGGAAGGAAGGAAAGAATGGCAGACTCTCCAGTTCATGACCTCAGATGAAGAAGGGGAAATTGTTTACCCAACGAATGGTGTCAGACCACACTGGGGTTAGGTAACCATGGAAACTAGTGGGTACCCAAGAAAGTTCAAGGACTCCAGCTCTCCTGTGTGGTAAAGTGGGTACTCACAGGTGGATAGTGCCCTTCCTGAAGAGGACAGCCAGGATTACAGCCCCCAGTCAGTATATCACAGTGTGGTACCATAGACTGCAGCTGCCTGCTACAAAGCTTGAACAAATAAGTAACTGTGGAGGGATCCTCCTACCCCTCAAGTGGGGTGAGTCTAACCCAGAGACTGGTTCTAAAACCACACAAGGGGTATGCTAAATGTAAAAACTGTGAGTCCTTCACCAAATCTAAGGGCTCCAGTACCACTGCGAGCAGAGAGAGGTATCCATGGGAGTGCTTGGAAAGGCAGATGGCCTACTATGAGAGCAGTGTCTCACCCTGGGAAGGA
Organism: Neoceratodus forsteri; assembly: GCA_016271365.2. Taxonomy (NCBI): domain Eukaryota; kingdom Metazoa; phylum Chordata; order Ceratodontiformes; family Ceratodontidae; genus Neoceratodus; species Neoceratodus forsteri. The sequence goes on along the minus strand of CM028132.1, from coordinate 441,857,830 downwards.
CCTAGTGGAAGGAGGGAGGCCAGTGTGAGGCTACCCCATCTGACTCCAGGTGTGTGGGGGAGAGAGAAGGAGGGAGTGGTTCAGACTCCAGTGTACTTCAGGGAAGAGAAAGTAAGGGTAAAGGTCCCCCAGTGGCTGGCAGGCCTGTTGGTCCCCAAGTATTACCCAGGGGCCCTCTATAGTATGAGGGACCACAGATTCACCCCAGGGAAGATAGGAGATTGGTGCACAACGGCAGAGGTATGACATGATGGTGATCACATGTCACAGGTCTAACAGGACTTTTATGATCTATGATAGGATATTAGTAGCATCCTAGGATAATATGGTATCTCACACACAAGAAATAAACTTGTATGGTCGTAGAAGGCCCATGGTTGTTACCATGTAGAATACCATTACATGGAACCATAACAGGCAAACAATAAACAGAAAACAATGAATGAACCAGGGAAATAGCCAACAAGTACTCATCCAGGTATTGGACGTAGGGCTTGTGTTAACCCCTCTACTCAAATCATCAAATAGAATTTCTGAAGATTTAGATTTTCAAAAATGAAAGCAGTGCTTTAGCAGTGACCTTTATATTGAAAGGATTGCACCTGCATTTTTAACAGAAAACTGTCAGGAAATGTAAAACGAGGACATTCTGGCAAATTTCTGTGTCCCAGATTTTCTGGACTGACCCCCAACATTTGAAGAAGAGCACCAAGCTGCCCCTTAAGTTTATAAGTTGTAATGCAAGTCCTGTGAACATACATAGCATGGAGGGTGGAAGGGGTCTCAAAAGCTATAGTCTGAAATTGGGCCAGGAAGGCAGGGCTGGGCATGGGTATCACTGGATCTGACATAAGAATGTGCAAATTATGTCGGCCTGGTGGCACTGAGGGTTGAGGCACTGGACACCACACCTCACTGTACACCGGTGATCCATGTTTAGGAGCGAGTACGGGTTGCCGGGGGTTGGCTCGGCAGGGAGAGGATTGAGCATCTGGAGGACTGCTCTCCTCTCCCAGGGTGGATGGGTTGCCACTCCCTGCCAAATAAGTGCCCCTAGGTGGAGGCCTAGATGGTAATGCAGGACAGGAGAGTGACACGAAGGGAGGGCATTGTGGCTGGCCCTGTCACAAGGGAGGGAGTCCATGGGGGAATTGTGGGGGATAGCTGGATCAGAGGCGGCTGGCTTGGAAGATGAGAGCTGTCTGCCAGTCCTACGGGGAGGAAAAATGGAATATAGAAAAAAAAGAAGAATGCACAAATTACACCAGTCAGAGTTGTGCAATTTTAAGTTAAAGGATTGTTTTTTGTTTATTAAAGCACACACAGTAAATCTGAGCTTAATTCTTTAAAATCCCCCAACTCTCCCCTCAGTGGAGGGTAGAGTGGCTTTGATACTGGGGTACACCTGAGTTTGGGTACCTTCCCCATAAGCCTTTAAACAAGGCAGGATTATTACATTAAACCACAAGCTCTTCTTTATATAGAGAAAACCAGCTATGGAGACTTACAGTCTCATTGTTCTGCTGTCTGTCTGGTTGGCCAGATGGCAGGTCATCTGAGAAGGATGATATTTCACCCAGTGATTCTCTACTGTTCTTCTTAAGACCATCAGTCTGTTCTCCAGAGCCAAGTCCTGCTCATCTGGTCAGGTGGGGTCCACTGCAGTTTCAGATCTAAGTAAAATCATGAGGACAGCACCTTTAGAGGATCAGTGTGCACATATTTTTCTGTTTGTAATCTCAAATCTAAGATTGCTGGTCCTGAAGCAGTAACCAGGGGGTTCAGCCTGCCTACAGCCCTGAGACTGGCTCCTGGAATTTCACCTTGCCACCAAGGTCATGTTGGCCAGGTCTGTAGCTCTGGTAGTTCGCAGAGCCCTGTTGTTGAATAAAGTCCCATATACTGCAGTTACTGAGATGCTATAGAAACATAGAAACATAGAAGTTGACGGCAGATAAGGACTGCAAGGCCCATCCAGTCTGCCCATTTCTTTTTCTACCTTATAAATGTGCCATCGGCCTTTGCTCTGTCAGTGGCCTATCTATTCATAGTCATTTGTATTGCTCCCTTATGCCTATCCCATGCCTGTTTGAAGCCCTGCACTGTATTCATAGCCACCACTTCTTGTGGTAAGCCATTCCATGCATCCACCACCCTTTCTGTGAAAAGAATTTCCTCACATTCCCCTTAATTGGCCCCTCTAATCTCATGCTGTGTCCTCTTGTCCCGCTATTTTCTTATATTTAAACATGTTAGACTCTTTCACCTTGTTAATGCCCTTAAGGTGTTTGAATGCCTTGATCATATCACCTCTCCCTCCTTTGCTCAAGGGTATACATATTGAGCTCTGTTAATCTGTCCTCATATGTCTTCTGATGCAGTCCCTGCACCATTTTGGTTGCCCTTCTCTGGACTGCCTCAATTTGGTTAATGTCCTTGTGAAGGTGTGGCCTCCAATACTGCATGCAGTACTCCAGATGGGGCCTAACCAGTGTCTTGTACAGGATTATTACCTCCTTCTTACGACTTGTGATACCTCCTACTAATACACCCTAACACCCCTAGCCTTACCTACTGCTTTAGAGGTCTGCTTGATGATTTCAGGTCATCAGTGATGATGATACCCAAGTCTCTTTCTTCCTTTGTGACTGCTAGCAACTCCCTCCCAGCCTATAGGTGGCTTCAGGTTTCTTCTTCCTATCTGCATGATTTTGCACTTCTTTGCATTAAATCCTAGTTGCCACTCTTCTGACCATTTTGCTAGTTTATCCAGATCTCTTCTCATTCTGCCCACCACATCTGGATCATCTACTCTGTTGCAGATCTTGGTGTCATCTGCAAACAGACAAGCCTTACCCTCTAGTCCATCTGCAAGGTCACTAATGAAGATGTTGAAGAGGACTGGCCCCAGAACTGATCCCTGAGGTACCCCACTTGTGACTTGCATCTCTTCTGACTGTATACCATTTACCGCCACTCTCTGTTTTCTGCCCGTCAACCAGTTTGCCACCCAGTTGACCAACTTCTGACCCACCCCGAGCCTACCCAGCTTATTTATCAATCTTCTATGTGGAACAGTGTCAAAAGCTTTGCTGAAGTCAAGGTAGGTGACATCAACTGCTCCCCTTGGTCCACCACTCTGGTTACCCAGTCAAAGAAATCTATGAGATTAGTTTGACAGGACCTTCCTTTGTAAACCCATGCTGTCTTGGATCCTGTGCCCCTATGGATTCCAGGGTTGCACTATCCTTTCCTTAAGGAGTGCCTCCATAATCTTGCCCACTACTGAGGTAAGACTGACTGGTCTGTAGTTCCCCGCCTCCTCCTGCTACCACTCTAATGGAGCTGGATCAATGAGCCCTTCTCCAGTCTTCTGGGACCTCTCCTGTGCTCAGAGACTCACTAAACCGTTCTGCTAATGGCTCTGCTAGTTCCACCTTTAGCTCCTTAAGTACCCTGGGATGTATGCCATCAGGTCCCATTGCCTCATCCACCCTGAGCTTAGCAAGCTCTTGTAGGACCCTTTCTTTTGTGAAGGGAGTAGTGCTCACCTCCCTCCCCTGTGTCCATGATGCTGAGCTGTGGGCCCTGCCCTACCTTCTCTTCAGTAAATACTGAGCAAAAGATCTATTTAGGATAGATGCCTTTTCAGGGTCCTTCTCCTCACATGCTCCTTTTCTCCATTAAGCTTAGCAATACCCCTCTGGACTTTCTTCTTTCACTAATGTATCTATAGAAAGTCTTGTCACCTTCTTTACTGTTCGTGCTAGTGTTTCCTCAGTTTGGGACTTTGCCTGCCTTACTGCCTTCCCTGCTTCCCTTAGGGCAGTTTGGTATGCCTCCCTATCTTCATCCCACTGTGTTCCCTTACATTTCCTGAATGCCAGCCTTTTGGCTTTGACCTTTTCTGCTACTGTATTTGAGAACCGAAATGGTTTCCTTCTTCTTTTGGACTTCCTTTTCCGTCTAACACAATGGGATGTTGCTTCAAGTATTGCATCCTTAAAGCTTGCCCACTTTGCCTGTACCCCCCTCACCTGTGTTTCTTTTTGCCAGGGCTAGCTTAACTCTGTTGGCCATCTTATCAAAGTCAGCTCATCTGAAGTCCCATATTTTTGCCTTGGAATGGGATGATTTAGATGTAGTAGCCAAATTGAATCATACCATGTGATGGTCACTGGCCCCCAGGTGACCTTCTACCTGGAGATTTGTGATCCCTTCCCTGTTAGTCAGTACTAGATCTAGGATAGCCCTGTCTCTTGTGGGTTGCTGTACCAGTTGTTTGAGGCCCTCCCCCTGCAGGGAATCCACTATGTGTCTAGTTCTGGAAGATGTTCCTGCTGGTATTGAACAATCTGTATCCGGCATGTTGAAGTCTCCCATTATCAGAACCTCCCCTTTAGCTGTCATGTTTTGTATATCCTCTAACAGTAATGTGGCTATGTCCTCCCCCTGGTCTGGGAGCCTGTAGACAACCCCAGTTCTTATGGCTGTCCCATTTCCTGTCTCCAGGGTGACCCACAGTTCTTCTGGCTCTTTATGTGTATTCTGAATTTCTGTAGCTTTGATATTTTTATTGACATACAGGCCACTCCTCCCCTTTGCACCTCGGTCTCTTCTGAACAATACATAGCCAGGTACTGAAGTCTCCTAAGTGTGGTTACTGGTAAACCACGCCTCACTAATTGCTACTATGTCCAGTTTAGCTCTGACATTATTGCCTGCAGGTCTGGGATCTTATTTCCAGGCTGTGAGCATTTGTGTACATGATTTTCCATTGGCCAGATTTGGTGTGTTAGTTGTTGGGTGAGATTTAGCATTACCCTGTGCATCGTATGGGGAGACAAACCTTTTTCTTACCTGGTGATGCAAATGAACTGCAAACATGCTGAATCCCTGTTTGACCACTAGCTGAGGGGAGGGGTGTTCTTCCCATTAGACGTGTGTGCTGCACCCCTCTCCCCATTTGCTAGTTTAAATATTCTGCAAAGACATCAAACTTCTGCCCCAATGCACTAACTCCCTCCTTAGTCAGATGCAGTCCATCAAATTTAAAGAACTTTCGCTCCCAGAACTATTGCCAGTTCCCTACAAATCTGTGTCCTTTTTCCTGGCACCAGCCTTTGAGCCACGTGTTTAGCTCCCCTATCTCCCCTTCTCTGACCTTCCGTCCATCTGCTCCCCTCTCCCAGACTGGCAGGATCTCAGAAATAGATGATAGTTTGTCACCCAGCCTGGTCAGGTGTTCCTTGGTCTCCACAACTGACCGGCTGGTGAGATCATTAGTCCCTATGTGTACTAGGACATCAATGTTTTCTCCTGCTTTGTGAACAATTTTAGCAATGTGGTCAGTGTCTCCATGCTGATGTACTTGGGAGACATCTGACTATTACCCTGGCTGAGATGGGTATCAACTCCCAAATCATGGAGTCTCCTATGATCAGAAGTTTTTGATTTCTTTTGCTTTTTTGTTTTGGTTCCTGATTTGAGTGAGTTTTGTTGTGCTAGCTCCTGTGCTGCAGTGTCCTGTCTGCAGTGTCTTCTGCCTCTTTGCTTGATTTCAGAGATAGAGGCAGATACCTGTTTGTAGTGTTTAGATGGTTTTGAAGGTAATATGTTGGAGAGCAGCGAGTGATGGGCACCTAATTTGTTCTCTCCTAACCACCTGCCAACCTTTTCTGGACCAACTACCCTCTGCGTCGAGGTTTTTCTGTTGGATGCTGGGGAAATGGCGGTGGTTCTTATAATGTATTTCCTCTTGAATATAAAATTTGAGGCGTGCATTCTCTGCCCATGCTGCCCGGAGCTGAGCCCAAGATCTCCAAAGGCTCAGCATGTAGGACAGTGTCCTAAACTTGTAAGACTGTCCTTCTGAAAATTGTTCCACAGTACCTGCAGTTAATGATATCCATTCCAGATAAGTTGCTGGGTTTATAACCTAGTCAGAGTAATTAGAAGGAAAAAAGGGAAAAAATGCAAGTAATGGTTTGATTGTGTTTTAACTTGTTATAACAAGTTGAATTACTAGTGCCCTGTAAATGAGCTCACCTTGTGGAGGCCCCACTGATCCACCCCTTCTGCTCTGCCTCAGGAAATGTCACGACTGTGGTACCCTATAAAAGGAGTGTAGTGTGTGGGTTGGGGATGGGGGTGGCTGGGCCCTTCTCTCTGCCGAAAAAGAACAACCATGGATGAAAGAACAAGGAGGTAAGAGCAGAAACAATCAGTCAACAACAAATGCAGTAACCCTGAAAGCTTATCCTAATGCTAGATAAAACTGTAAAACCTGTAAAGCACCACCTGTAATAATTTCAGAGAAGATATACGCTGTAAGAAACACTTTGCTACAGAGAAAAATAAAGCAATGAAATGTTAGCAACAAACAGTAGCAATCTCTGTGAGTAAAAAATTAAAACACCACACAGTAAATCTGCTTAGCCAAAATAAGTCTTAATCCTTTTCCCTTGCTCTGGTAAGTTTCTCTACTCTGCCTTTCAAGCAGTCTTAGAAGGAAAGAGCTCAGGTGAAGCTAGGTGCCTTGGCCAGCAAACCAAGTCTTCTACCTCTATGGTGAGATATTCCCATGGTCCATTAGCTAACCATGGAGTTGTAGTATTCTGGTTACTGCTCCTATCACTGACTGTGCATCTTTAAGGAGCATGCCCACATAAGTCATTTGTCTAGGAGGAGATCAATAGGAAGTCCGTTCTCTTGTAGCTGTGCTGTCAGAACTGACATTACTTTTGAGAATACATGTAGTGTCACTGGCGGTTTAAACGGCAGCTATGTGTACTGGTAGTGTATGACTGTGACAAAAAATCTTAGGTACTCGCAATCTCATATATGAATGGGAATATGCAGACTGGACGATCCAACAATACCAAAAAGCCCCCAGGTGAATTGCAACCATCATGGAGCACAGGGTTTTCATCATGAAGTGTACTGCTTGTATCTATCCGTTGGAGCACTTTGGTTATATTCAGGATAATGAAGAAAGATGAAGTAGAGGCCTGAACCCTGTTGAAAGTCAGGCCAGTTGTATGGCACAGATACCCATGAGGCAACTTAGCTTTCAGGGGTCAGCCTTAACCTTTTTTTGCACTAGCCAGCAGGACTAGTTGATTCAAAATTGCACTAGCCCACAATTATAATGGTAAATTTTGATCACTTATACAGGAAAAAATGCAAGTCAAGAAATACTCTGATTACTGCACATTTCTCCAGCTCCAACATTGCTTCCTGCCCCTGCAAACAAAGACTGCAGTGCACAACACAGTGTGCCCCCCACTGTTTTTGCACCATGGTCCCCTCTTCCTCTTTTGCCCCTTGGCCCCCACTGAACTAGAGGATACCACAACAGCAAATGTTCAGTCAAGAACTCTTAACTCCACACACACAGTAGCCAACATCAACATGCCCTCACCCCACTCTCACCCCTACCCACAGGGAATGAACAGAGTCAGGCAGAGAAAAACACTCTGAGCCCCCCTCCCTGTGATCAACTGGAAATCTGCTCTTCTGTAAATTTTCATACAGTGTCAAGTGTACCATTGGGCAGATCACACAACACAAACATAGGGGGCTTGGGAAATAGAAAATATTATGACTTTTTTATTTATGAATACCAGGCACAGAACATATTGATTTTAACATGCTCTGCCCCAACAATAACATATTTTTTAACCTTGCCCTTTCCTCAGCCCAGGGGAAACAGTGCACAGGCATAATGCTACACCACCTCTGTTTCTATTTAAGAGGATCTGACCACCCCAGGAATGCCTATTTTAGCCTTTCAAAGTGTATTCTTCATTAAGGTTTATTTGTAAACCATACATTCTCCAAAGCATTGTTTTTAGGATGAAAGGACACACTGGGTGGGATAAGGATGGGACTGCATGCATGGTATTGACTGGTGTGGTCAATTAAGAAGCGCTGGGAACACCTACACATGCCAGTATTGGCAGCTATGGGTCTATGGATGGTCATTTCAGTGTCAGGTTTGCAGTGGTGTCCAGGGAAAGTATATGGTTGAGAGACTGGGAGGGGAGCGGAAGCAGCTATGGTGAGGCTGGGATAAAACCCACCACCTGCAGGGCAGGCACTGTATTCCTCTTGGAATTTTTGTCACTGAAATGTTAGATACAGCTACTCAAAATTTAGGGAAATGAGGGACACTGTTCTTAATAATGTGGGACAAATCATAGACAATGACAAGTTAAGAAAACTGGAAGCTAGTGACTTAACAGCACTCTACCCTGGACCCTGAGAAATATAGGATATTCTTCTCTCAGAACAGGACAATCAGGAGCTTAAAGGGCACACAGGCAGAAAGTAAGGAGAGAGAAAAAAAAACAGAGGAAAGAGTAAGGATTGCAAACAGTCAAGGGGCCAGAAATAAGACATGATTGGAGTGGTGCAGTGGAGCAGCAGTCTTCCGGGAGATGTTCTGGAGGATGCGGTGTTGTCCCATCTGCAGGCGCCTCTCTGGGCTGAGGGAGGAGGTTGCTCATCTCCAGGCTGAGTTGGCCAGGATTTGTGGGATCTCCTCTTCCATCCAGGGACCATCAGTGCCACTGCCGTTGCCTCAGAGGTTGCCAAGAAAGAGGAGCGGTTGGACCACAGTGGGCTCAGGGAGGGTGAGGGTGGTGGAACAGAGGTGCATCCCACCCATTGTACCTCTCCACAATTCTTATGCCATTCTGGAAAAGTGTGGTTCTTCTATGGAGGCACCCACAGTGAGACCAAGGAGGATGCTGGGAACCTCCACAAAGGAGACCCACAGGAGGGTGGCAGGACCCCGTAGGGAAGGAAACAACTCCTGGTGGGGACTCCATTGTTAGGAAGGTAGAACTGGGGGAGGAAGGGGAGAGGGAGGTAGGGTGCCTGCCTGGCGCCATGGCTTGAGGGACAGGGAGCGAATCCTCAGGATTGCCAGAGCAGCTGCACAGGGGAAGGAGCTGGATGTCATTGTCCACCTAGGGACAAATGACCTGGCTAAGAAAGGGATTAGAGAAGTGCAGGAAGAGTTTGTGGAATTGGGGAAGGGCCTTAGTCAAGTAGCACGCACGGTAACCTTCTCGGAGGTGCTACCCATCTATGGCATAGGAAAGACTAGGGTATTCCGCACCATGAAATTCAATCAGTGGTTGAAAGCTCAGGGATTTGGCTTCATTGGGGACTGGGGGTTCACCTGGAGTGATGCAAGCCTATACTGGCATGATGGGCTGCATCTGTCCGGGAGGGGAACCAGGATCCTAGGTGATAGGTTTAAATGCTTCATTGGCAAGCTTTTAAACTAGCCAAGGGGAGACACTGGAAAGAGCAGGAAAATCCTAGCCCCCAAATAATCACGGTAGTAAGTGCGCAAACACCAACGAGAGGTGTCGAGGAGAAGGGCAGGGTAAATGGAGAAAGTGACAAAGGCAAGAAGGACAGGATGGGGCAAAGGGAGTAAGGTCATCAGGAAATGGAGGGTAATGAGTACCAATGCCTGTAGTCTGGGCAACAAGCTCCCTGAGCTGATGGCCTTACTGAAAGAGGGATGCCTGGATATCGTAGCAGTCACAGAAACATGGTACATGAGAACCATGACTGGGATGTTAACATACCAGGGTACATAACCTACAGGAGAGACAGGCAGGGAGAAGAGGGGAGGAGTAGCTCTATGTAAAGGAAGGAATAAAAGCAACTGAACAAAAGAGCAAACAGGGAGGAGAGGAGGCACTCTGGGTCACCTTGGAGACTGGAAAGGGCACCACAATCCACACAGGGTTGTACAGACCCCATGTCAGGGAAGGAATGGACAAGGATATGATAGAAGGCATTCTTAGAATGGCAGAAAGGGAGATACTGTTGATGGGAGACCTGAATATGCCAGATGTTAACTGGAGCACATTTGCTGCAGCCACATCCAAGAGCAGGGCTATTCTTGATGCCCTACAGGTGGCAGGCATTAGACAGCTAGTTTCGAACCCACTCTGAGGGAGCAATCTTAGACCTCTGTACTCTCAAACGGGGCAGTGAGAGGATCTCAGATCTAGAAGTGGTTGCCATCTGGGGACAAGTGACCATCAAACAGTGTGGTCACGTTAAACTTAGCTACAGAGTCAAGCCACACAAAAGTGAGGGTACTGGACCTTAGGAGGGCTGACTTTGGCAAGATGGAGAGTGCCTCAGAAAAGCACTCAGCAAACAGGCTAGAAGGAGGTGTGAGCAACAATGGGAATTATCAAACTGCCATCACAGAGGCAACAAGCCTTTGTGTGAAGCAAATAAACAAATCAAAATGAAAGAAAAAGCCACTATGGTTCTCAAAAGAGGTGGCTGTGAAAGTCAAGAAGAAAAAGATAGCATTCTGGAAGTATAAGGAAACACAGAAGGAGCAGGACAGAGAGCTGTACCAGTTAAGGCAGAAGGAAGCAGGGAGGGAAGTCAGAATAGCAAAGGCCCAAACTGAGGAAAAGATAGCCAACTCAGTTAAGAAGGGGGATAAAACCTTTTATAGGTACATCAGCGATAGTAGAAAGACAAAGGGAGGGATAGTGAGGCTGAATAGAATGAACGTTGGGTCGGCAGAGGGGGACAGTGAAAAAGCAGGTATACTGAACGAACATTTCTGCTCAGTATTCACAAAAGAGGAGGGGGAAGTGCCTAATGGCCTAATCCAATTAACAGAAGCACTCTTGATAGTGGGGTCGATCCCAGTCCTTTCACAGAAGAAAGGGTTCTGCAAGAACTCCTAAAACTGAAGGTGGACAAAGCAATGGGTCCTGATGGAATTCACTCCAGAATTCTAAAAGAATTAAGGGAGGAACTAGTGAAACCACTGTCTACTCTTTTTAATAAATCATGGGAGGATGTTGTGGTACCCGAGGACTGGAGAAGGCGGATGTGATTCCCTTTCACAAAAGTGGGTCCAAGACAGAGGCAGGAAACTACAGACCTGTCAGTCTGACCTCTGTGGTAGGGAAAGTGATGGAGTCACTTCTGAAGGAAGAATAGTCGAGTACCTAGAGGCCAGTGGAGCACAGGACCCAAGGCAGCATGGGTTCACAGCAGGAAGGTCATGTCAGACGAATCTAATAGATTTCTTTGACTGGGTGACCAAAGTAGTAGACCAGGAGGGGCTGTGGACATGACCTACCTAGACTTTAGCAAGGCATTTGACACAGTCCCACACAAAGATTAATAGTCAAATTAACCAGCCTGGGAGTGGGACCCAGGGTGGTAGCCTGGGTAAAACATTGGCTGGACAACAGGACACAGAAGGTATTGTAATGGAGTCCACTCTGAAGAAAGGGGTTACTAGTGGGGTACCGCAAGGTTCAGATTGGTCCAGTCCTTTTAATGTCTTCATCAGTGACATTGCAGAGGACTGGAAGGAAAAGTATGCCTTTTGCAGATGACACAAAGATCTGCAACAGGGTTTATACACAAGGAGGTGTGGAAAGGATGAAAAGGGACTTGGCAAGGTTGGAGGAATGGTCAGAAGATGGCAGCTAGGATTCAATGCAAAGAAGGAAATAATGCACCTGGGAAACAAGAACCAGGTGAAGAATACACAATGGGTGGGAGGTAGTAACAACAAAAAGGAAAGGGACCTAGGGGTAATCATATCAGATGACCTTACGGTTAGCAAGCAATGTGAGAAGGCAGTAGAGAGGGCTGGGGTATACTGGGATGCATAGGGAGAGTGCATCATCAGCAGAAAAAGAAAGTTGTTATCCCTCTGTACAGACAGTTGGTGAGACCCCATCTGAGTACTGTGTCCAGTTCTGGAGACCCCATCTCCTCAAGGACATAGACAGGATAGAGGCAGTCCAGATGAGGGCAACTAAATGGTGCAGGGTCTGCAAGAGAAGCCGTATGAGGAGAGACTAAAGGAGCTTAATGTGTATACCCTTGAGGAAAGAAGGAGAGGGGGACATGATAGAAACTTTTAAGTACCTCAGTGGAATCAACAAAGTCCAAGAGGGTAGCATCTTTCAGAAAAGAGACTTGCAAGAAGAAGGGACACAATTTAAAGATAGAAGGAGGGAGTTCTAGGGGCAATGGAGAAGTATTATTTCACAGAGAGGGTAGTGGATGCATGGTACAGCCTTCCTGAGGAGGTTGTGGAGTCTAAAACTGTGGAGAATTCAAGAATGCATGGGACAGACATAAGGCAATTCTTGTGGAGGTAGGAAGAAATAGGCTGTTGGTTAACTAGGATCTACGGCCTAACCTGTAGGTAGGGAAATTGGAAGACTAGATGGGCCTAGCGGTCCTTATCTTCCATCAAAGTCTATGTTTCTATGTTCTATGTTTCTATGTTTCTATGTTTCTATCACAGCCTGGACATTAGCCGAGAGAAAACAACAGAGTGATAATGACTCACATTGAGTCCTTTGTGGGATCTGCTAGATAACTGCAGCTTAATGAGCTGTTAATCATACCTTCTGGAGCACTGAGGGAGATTGGCATGAGGTCTAGAGCTTGCTACAGAGGGACTTTTTAACTTAATTAACAGCTATGGAAAACCTGCACTAGTCAAGATGGACAAGCAGAGGGTTAGCTGCACTAGCCCTGGTTAATTTGCACTAGGTTCTGGGTTAGTAAAACACTGTTAAAATCAACCCCGGACTGATACTGTATTGCTAGTATTTGTTCAGGCTTTGAAGCACCGAAGACTGACAAAAGGGAAGATGATGAGGCTTGGTGGGGCATCCGTGGGAAACAGCTTCTAATACTAACCAATCTGTGGTAGCACATGTCCATCGATCCACAAATTACAAAAGTCTAGCTCCTAGTTGAGGGGTAGGAAAACAGGAACTGGCCTGGCTCCATGTGATTGATGATCCTTACAGTTGCTGTGGACCCTACAGTTAACTCTGCTCCTGTCATCACTAATGGGACAAAGGGAACCCTGTCTGAGTTTTGCAATGATCCCCTGTGAGAAGTTGGAATGTTGGCCAGTGTGGACCATTGTGCTTCCCAAAAATGAATGATTTTATGCAGGTTTCTTGTCTGAGGCATATCATGTTGGAATACTGATAAATGCTTGATGAGGGTTTCCAGCTCCAACTTGAAAACAGGTCTCCCAGCTTCAGTCCTCCAACTCTATCAGACTTACCTGGTGGTATCTCCTGCTGCCCCTGTGTCCTCACCACCGCTTTGCCTGAGTTTCCTGGTCTAGGATAGCCCTGTCTCTTGTGGGTTGCTGTACCAGTTGTTTGAGGCCCTCCCCTGCAGGGAATCCACTATGTGTCTGGATTCTGGCAGATGTTCCTGCTGGTATTGACTAATCTGTATCCGCATGTTGAAGTCTCCCATTATCAGAACCTCCCTTTAGCTGTCATGTTTGTATATCTTCTAACAGTAATGTGTCTATGTCCTCCCCTGGTCTGGGGCCTGTAGACAACCCAGTTCTTATGGCTGTCCCATTTCCTGTTTCAGGGTGACCCACAGTTCTTCTGGCTCCTTATGTGTATTCTGAATTTCTGTAGCTTTGATATTTTCATTGACATACAGGGCCACTCCCCTTTTGCACCTCGGTCTCTTCTGAACAATACATAGCCAGGTATTGAAGTCTCCTAAGTGTGGTTACTGGTAAACCACGCCTCACTAATTGCTACTATGTCCAGTTTAGCCTCTGACATTATTGCCTGCAGGTCTGGGATTTTATTTCCCAGGCTGTGAGCATTTGTGTACATGATTTTCCATTGGCAGATTTTGGTGTGTTAGTTGTTGGGTGAGGTTTGGCATTACCCCTGCAGTCGTATGGGGACACAAACCTTTTTCTTACCTGGTGATGCAAATGAACTGCAAACATGCTGAATCCCTGTTTGACCACTAGCTGAGGGGGGAAGGGTGTTCTTCCCATTCGACGTGTGGGGTGCTGCACCCCTCTTCCCATTTGCTAGTTTAAATATTCTGCAAAGACGTCAAACTTCTGCCCCAATGCACTGTCTCCCTCCTTAGTCAGATGCAGTCCATCAAATTTAAAGAACTTTCGCTCCCAGAACTGTTGCCAGTTCCCTACAAATCTGTGTCCTTTTTCCTGGCACCAGCCCTTGAGCCACGTGTTTAGCTCCCCTATCTCCCCTTCTCTGACCTTCTGTCAATCTGCTCCCATCTCCCAGACTGGCAGGATCTCAGAGAAGGAGATGCCGGACGAAATAGATGATAGTTTGTCACCAGCCTGGTCAGGTGTTCCTTGGTCTCCACAACTGACCGGGCTGATGTAGATCATTAGTCCCTATGTGTACTAGGACATCAATGTTTTCTCCTGCTTTGTGAACAATTTAGCAATGTGGTCAGTGTCTCTCCATGCTGATGTACCTGGGAGACATCTGACCATTACCCTGATTGAGATGGTATCAACTCCCGAATCATGGAGTCTCCTATAATCAGAGTTTTTGGATTTCCTTTCTGCTTTTTTTGTTTTGGTTCCTGATTTGAGCGAGTTTTGTTGTGCTAGCTCCTGTGCTGCAGTATCCTGCTCTGCAGAGTCTTCTGCCTCTTTGTTTGATTTCAGAGATAGAGGCAGATACCTGTTTGTAGTGTTTATATGGTTTTTGAAGGTAATATGTTGGAGAGCAGAGAGTGATGGGGCACCTGATTTGCCCCTCCTAACCACCTGCCAACCTCCTGGACCAACTACCCTCTGCGGTCGAGGTTTTTCTGTTGGATGCTGGGGAAATGGCGGGTGGTTCTTATAATGTATTTCCTCTTGAATATGAAATTTGAGGCGTGCAATCTCTGCCCATGCTGCCCGGAGCTGAGCCCTAAAATCTCCAAAGGTCCAGCATGTAGGACAGTGTCCTAAATCCTATAAGAATGTCCTTCTGAAAATTGTTCCACAGTACCTGCAGTTAATGATATCCATTCCAGATAAGTTGCTGGGTTTATAACCTAGTCAGAGTAATTAGAAGAAAAAAAAGGAAAAAAAATGCAAGTAATGGTTTGATTGTGTTTTGTTTAACTTGTTATAACAAGTTAAATTACTAGTGCCCCCTGTAAATGAGTAGGTAGATCAAGTCAATATACACAGAAGCAACGGCCTAAGTATGAAGGACATGTCCACAAGGACCCCGAGAAAAGAACTCAGAGGGGGTACCTCATTTGTAGATGTTGCCACTGAAGTGCAGGTCTGGCTGCATGCCCTGTTGCCTTTGTCCTAAATATCTGACAGACAGCATGGCACTGTGAAGTAAGGCAGAGCACCCCACGGCTTTGCATATACCTCATCTGGTACCAGAGAACACTTAACAGTGCCTGACCGTGGGGAGTTTAAATCAGTGCTTAAAACATGTTTATTCAATCTGGCATTTCCTGATTTTTGATACATTTTGGCTGTCGTTTAATTTTTCAATTTTAATATACTTTAGATATTTTTATGTACAAGCGCTTTGATCATTGTGAATTGCGCTTTTTATAAATAAAGTTCTGACTGATTGATTGAAATAAAAGAAAAAAATTACTCACCTTAGTAATGTTGTTTCTTCTAATGGAGTCTTGCTGTATTCTGACAACAGCAGTGAGTCCCAACCTTTGAACTGCTCCGGAGATGAAAGAGTTAACTTTCCATGCCAGGCATGGAACGCTGAGCTCGAGCTCGGTTGAGACTCTGTCTGTTGCTGTCTGAACTCAAACCGTCAGATCTTTACGAGCTAAACTCACTGAGAGTCCTGTGTGGAAGCTGTAAACCTACACTAGCCAACTGGCTACTAAATATAATAAAAATATTTTTTGGTCCCAAACAAAGACTCAAGTCAGTAAACCCAAAAAGTGAAATAAACACAACACCCACTCACCCATAGAAAAGAGGGTGATAATAAAAAGGTGGGGCACCTCCTGAGTGCCAACACTGCCACTGCCCACCCACATCCCAAAAACAAAGGTTCTGAGAAGGAAGGCGGGGAGGTCAGAATACAGCAAGACTCCATTAGAAGAAACAACATTACTAAGGTGAGTAATTTTTTCTTCAAACAACATGAAGTCTTGCTGTATTCTGACAACAGCAGACTACCAAGCAGTACCTCCATGGAGGAGGGACAGAACCGACTTAGGAAATAGGCTCTGAAGCACTGCTGTGCCAAACCAAGCATTACTCCTAGCCTGGATATCCAGAGAGTAATGCTTGGTAAAAGTGTGAACTGTTTTCCAGGTAGCTGCTTGACATATCTCTAAGATAGGAATATCCCTGGCAGCAGCCAGGGAAGCAGCTGTACCTCTGGTAGAGTGAGCCCTCAGGCCTGAGGGTGGAATCCTACCTAGTTTTTCATAGCAAAATTGAATGCAAGAGACAATCCACCTGGCAATGGATCTTTTAGTGGCAGGTTTTCCTTTACCAACCTCACCATAAGTGAGGAACAGTTGAAGGGAGTCAAACCTGTGACCCTTGGTATGCTTCTATGTAGTAGCTAAGGGCTCTTTTCACATCCAAACTGTGCAACCTCCTCTCACCAGAGGAGGAATGGTCAGTGAAGAACACAGGAAGAGACATAGATTGGTTAAGGTGGAAGTCTGAAACCACCTTAGGTAAAAACTTCCTGTTAGTCCTAAGGACCACCTTATCTCTATGGAAAGAGATAAAATCAGGCTCCACTGACAGGGCTTGTAACTCGCTTATGCGCCTGGCAGAAGTGATGGCCACCAAAAAAAGTTTTCCAAGTCAAGTACTTAAGCTCTGCTGAGGACAAAGGCTCAAAAGGGGGTTGCATAAGCTGAGCAATGCAAACATTAAGGTTCCAAGCAGGGGCAGGGTCCCTGAATGGCGGATTGGTATGAAGCAATCCCTTGAAAAACTTGGGAGAATACAGGGTGAGCTGAAAGAGAAGAAGGCTTACCTGCTGAAAGAAAAGCAGAGACAGCTGCCAGATGCACCCTTAGTGTAGCTGGTCTGAGTCCCAAGCTATTCAGATGAACCATGTAGTCTAGGACTGTGGGCAGGCCGGCAGACTCTGGGGAAATATGCTTCCCAGAGCACCATATGGAAAATCTTTTCCATTTGGAATTATAAGTGAGTTTCATGGAAGGCTTCCTAGAAGCCTTTAGGATATCCATAACACCTTGAGAGGTGTAAATCAGCAAACTCTAACTCTTCAAGAGCCAGGCCTTGAGATTGAGACTTGAGATTGGTACCAAACCCCCCCGAGCACAGGTTAACAGGTTGTAATTCCTGGAAGAGACAAGGGAAGGTGGACTCAAGGACAACAGGAGAGGGTACCAGGGCTGTCTGGCCCAGTCTGGAGCAATCAGAATCACCTTGCAGGGTTGAGACCTGATTTTGACTAACACCTTGAACAGGAGAGGAAGGGGAAGCATACAGGAACTTCCCTTCCCAATTGAGAACCAGGGCACCCAGGGGGACTGAGCCCAACACTGGGGGCCTGCAGCAATAGAGAGGAAGCTGGTGATTGTCTGGGGCTGCAAAAAGATCTATCTGTGGAGTGCCCCATCTGGAGAAGATCACCTCCAAAACCAGGGGATCCAGTGACCATTCGTGATGGCCCTGAGATATCCTGCTGAGGGCATCTGCCAGAACATTGTCTTTGCCTGGGAGGCATACTGCTGTAAGGCAGGTGTTCAGGGAATAGGCCAGAGAACACAACTTCATTGCTTCTGTGGACAAGGCCATAGACGAAGTGCCCCTTGCTTGTTGATATACCACATTGTGATGGTATTGTCTGTCCTGATCTGAACAACTTTGTTCAGAACAGACCTGGAAAAAGCTTGAAGTGCTAGAAACACTGCTCTGAGTTCCAACAGATTGATGTGAAGCAGAGATTCCTGAGGAGACCACAACCCTTGAGTGGTCAGGTCTCCCAAGTGGGCCCCCCACCCCAGGAGGGAGGCATCTGTAGTAAGGATTAAAGAGTGAGACTCAGTGACAAAAGGAACTCCCTGTCTTAGATTGTCCTGATCCTGCCACCACTGCAAAGCCTGGATCAGGGTTCGAGTCACTGGGATCAGTTTGGTCAGAGGGTCCTTTTTCTAAGACCAAAAGGCTCTCAAGTGGAACTGAATGTCCCTCATCTGAAATCTTGCTCCCTGCACCACTGCTGTAGAAGCAGCCATGTGCCCCAGGAGCTGCAGAAAATGCCTTGCTGGTCGAGCCACCTGTAGGGTGAATGAAGAGGCCAATGTGATAAGGGTCCTTGCCCTGTCCAGGGGAAGGAAGGCTCTTGCCTTCTCTGTATCTAGCTCTGCACCTATGAAGGTGAGGAGCTGAACAGGCTCTAGAACTGACTTTGAAAGATTCAGAAGGAAACTTAAAGAAGTGAGCAGCTGCTGAGTTATCTGTAGGTGTAACTTGACTTGGTCTGAGGACTGGCCTACTATGAGCCAGTCATCCAGGTATGGGAAGATGGCAATCCTTTGCCTTCTTAGGGAAGCAACTACTACTGCCAGGCATTTTGTAAACACCCTTGGAGCAGAGGTTAGGCCGAAAGGCATTGCTCTGAATTGGTAATGGCCTGAGGGCAGCTCGAACCTGAGGTATTTTCGATGGGAGCTTCTGATGAGAATATGGAAATAGGCATCCTTGAGGTCCAGGGAGACTAGCCAGTCCCTGGCCTTAGAGAGGTAGAATTAGTCCCAGAGTCGCCATTTTGAACTTTGGCTTTAAAAGGTGCTTGTTTAAATATCTGAGATCCAGGATGGGCCGCCATTCTCCTGTCTTTTAGGGGTGAGGAAGTACCTGAAGTACAATCCTTTCCCTTGTGTAAGGGTGGAACCTTTCTACAGCTCTGTGAGAGCCAAGAGGGAAGAGACCTCTGCCTCTAGGGCAAGTGTCTCTGACGGATTTGCAGGTGGAAAGGATCTGGTTCTCATCTTTGGAAATTTTTTGAATCTGAGAACCAGTCCCTGGCTTACTACTTCCAGGACCCATTTGTCTGATGTTAAAGACCTCCAGTCCGGGACAAAGTAAGCCAGCCTGCCCCCTACAGGTGGTGGAGAATCGGCCCTGGCAAACCCATCAGGGTGCCTGTTTGGCAGGGGTTTTAGGCTGAGGGGTGGAAGCAGGCCTGGGCTTGGTAGAAAGGCCTATGAAAAGGCCTGCCCCTGCCCCTGGGATGCTGCCTATGAGGAGTGGCTTGCCTTTCCTTGGCCTGAGCACTCCTATAGGTGGTCCTGTAGTCATCCATTTTCTTCATGTAGTTCTCTGTTTCCTCCCTAAACAGAGAATTACCCACAACAGGAAAATCCATGGCCTTAGTCTGGGTATCCTGAGACAGGCTAGTACATCTGAGCCAAGCCATCCTACGAAGGGCCACAGATGTAGCCATGACTCTAGATGAAATGTCATTGGAGTCCACTGCAGCATGGAATTGCACCTTGGATGCCTCAATACCATCAGCAGCCACCTGCTCCAGCTCCTTGGCAAGCTGGCCAGGGACCTGTTTAGCTAAAGCCATGACAGTGTCCCATCTAGATTTCTGATATCTAGCTGTATAGGCCATATAACTGGCCTGCCTGAGTCCCAAGGATGCTGCCACGTACTGTTTCTTTGCCATGGCATCAATCCTCCTGGAGTCCTTATCTGGGGGGTGTGAAGCCAAGGGTATATTAGCCTTATCACAGGCTGCAGCCTGCACTACCCCAACATGGCTGCATTGCTGGGTAAGGAACTCCGTATCTGAGCCTGACAGAGTATACCTCTTGTCCATTCTTTTATCCACAGGAGGTATAGAATTAGAAGTCTTTAAAATCTTTAATGTCTGTTTCCCAAAAGACTTGTGTAGAGGAACAGACAGCCTCCTGGACTCTGGGATATCCATCATTTCCACATAGTCAGGCTCCTCCTGGTCATCCACAGCTTCTTCCATAGGAAGCTGAAGGGTTTTGGCCACTTTCTTGTAAAACATGAAATGGGAGGGGGACTCAGAAAGCCTAGGAAGAGACACTCCTGAAGGTCTGTCTGGGGAGATGTCCGGGTCAATGGGCACATCCAGACTTTCATAATCACATTCACTTTCCTCATACTCTCCTTCCTCCTCCTCCTCCTCCGGTTCATAAAATTCCTCCAAATCATAATCCGGAACCGGCCGAACCATGTGCCTTCCTGATGGTTCCAGTTCGGTCGGAACCGGGGATAGCAACTGAACAATTTTTATCGCTTTGGCAATTTCATCAGCGGTTGGAGAAGAAACTTTTGGATCCACACCAGCTGATTTATCCCTTCTTGTTCTCTTAACCGGAACCGACTCCTCGGAATCGGTTCTACTTTTGCCTGAAGAAGTTTTGCCCTGGTCAGAGGGCACTCCTTCTGGTTCGGTTTGAACCGAACCGGGCTGGCCATCCGGGTCAGCGGACTTTTTGGCCTCCCTTTCCCTGAGCCTACCAATTCTTTTTTCTAGGGTAGCTGCAGGAAAATTTTTACAAATCTGGCAGTCTGAATTGAGGTGGTCTAACTCCAGACAATAAACACAGGTGGTGTGGGGGTCAGCCTTAGCAAAGACTTCCCCACACACACACTACAGTGTTGAAACCCAGTGGGCTCGGTTTTTCTTTTGGGTTTCTCAGACATGCTGCCAGTCCTAACAAAACTTACCCTTTTAATGGCAATCCACCAGGCAAGACACTCTTATCGGTTCCTGACCGCAGTTACGGGTCGTGGGAAAAAATCGAGTAAAACTCCGCTTTTAGAACCGATAAGAACCAGTAACCACACTCTAAAAGTAGAAGTAAAGATTTTAACAACCTGATCGGTTATACCGAACCGATGAAACATTTACAAGTTCCACACAGAATAGAAAAACAATATAAACCTATCTAGTACTCACGAATACCACAGACAGAGACTGAACCGATAGGTTGCAGTTTAAATTCGGTTAAAAACCGAGAAAAACGGACTTTAACCGACAAGTTGAACCGAGCAAAGGAGAAATCTCCGGAGCGACTGTTCAGTGAGGCGGAGTAAAGAATCTGACGGTTTGAGTTCAGACAGCAACAGACAAGAGTCTCAACCGAGCTCGAGCTCAGCGTTCCATGCCTGGCATGGAAAGTTAACTCTTTCATCTCCGGGGCAGTTCGAAGGTTGGGACTCACTGATATGGTCAGAATACAGCAAGACTTCATGTTGTTTGAAAGAATCCTTCTAGGCAATATAACAGTCAGTTTAGGCCAGGGAAGCTATGACTTGGCCACCTTGGCCCATTTCAGATCTGTGATACATACACTGATGGAAGGCTTAAATAACACTTTCCAGAGCCTAGGGCAACATGTTGCAACATAGCTCACGAGCCTCGCACCAAATAAAATAAGGTTTCAGACCACTCCCCCTCACAGTCTAGTCCAGGGAAGCTGTGAACTGGCCACCCTGGCCCATTTCATATCCATCATATACTCATTCAAGCCACATAATAAAGGGGGGGAAAGCTGTCACCTTTTGTCGCCAGTTACTTTTCTCCTCCTCCTCCTCCTCAGAGAGACATATTCCTCGTGATGACCCTTATTTTATTTATTTTATTTTTAATTTATTGAAGTATTGGAATTACAAACCTTTGAGTCAGAGACTCGTTTACAAAGGCTCCACGTCATACAAACAGAAGGTACAGTGAAGAGGTGCGAATATATAATCACAAGTGGCAAAAGACAGTACAGAAGCAATTTCCAGTAAGGTACACAGGAAGACAAAGTACGAGGAACTACAATATCACCCAAAGAAACTGGGAACTTGGGAACACAATTGATATACAGAGGCAAGATGACTATTAACAGCGAGTTAACAGTTTGGATAAGATAGATGATAACCATATCTAGAACAAACATAAATGCAATAATCAGAAACAAAACTTGATACCTTGAATAAAATGTCTTGTCTTAGGGGAGACAGTTACGTAGAGGGGATACAAATGAGAGAGGCAGGGAATACAGAGGAGGGGACAAGAAGTAAGGGAGGGAGGTAAATAGGGATGGAAGCAGGTGGGACAGGAAAAAGGGGACAGCTGGAGGAGGGGAGTTAGGGGCGGGGGAGGGAGGTAAATTAGAAGGGGCAGCCAGAGTAGACTTGTCATAGTAGAGTACCAATGCGGAGAAAAAAAAGGTAGGGTAGTGAAGGGAGGGGAGAGGAGAGGAGAGAAGACTAGAACAGTCACATCTGCATTTTAGCATGGAGATGCTGTCGGAGTGTGTGTTTGAAAGGGCCAAGATTATGTACATATGAGACTCAGTGGGTAGGTCATTTAACCAACAAGGACAAGAGCCCTCTGTCCCATGGAAGTCCTGCAGAATGGGACTAGGAAAGCAGCTTTAGAAGAGCTTAGGTAGCCCACAGGGAAAGGGCAGGAGTTACGAGATGTTGAGTTCCAGGCGGGAGAGACCAGAGGATATTTTTTGTCTAACAAGCAGGTCTGGTAGGTAAGCCTTCCCTGGAGGTTTAACCATTGTGCTTGTTCATGACAGGTCACAGATGTGGGTGAATCTATCACCACCAACCACAAGGCGACAGGCTTTGTTCAGTGCGATTTAATGTGACTCAACAAAGTATCCGCTGCAGAGCCATATATAACTAAGCCATAGCCAACTATGGACAGGACCGAGCTGGTAACAGCCAGGCAGAGGGTGTCATACACTTCCTGTGCCTGTAGAGTAAGCCAATCCTGGTGTTAACCCCTTCGCATACAAGGTTGATATGTGCGTGAAATGATAGTGTAGATTCAAGAGTGATGCCACGATATTTGAAACTATTCACTTGTTCCAAAGGTTGTTGCTGACTATTGAGAATGTAAAGTGGCCGGCTTTTGTGTTTGTTATGTGTATTAGCAAACAACATAACCTTAGTTTTTTATAATTTAGTAGGAATTTATGACTAGAAAACCAGGATTCAGACTCAGAAAAGAACCTTTGGATTGCCTTCTAAGGAGGAGGGTTCAGGGTGGCTAGAAAGATGAGGCGTCATCCATGTAAAAATAACAACATCCAAGAGCAAGCAAGGGGAGGGTATTAAGAAAGAGACTGAACAGGAGAGGACCAAGTATAGAGCCTTGCAGAACCCCAGAGCAAACAGGCAAACTAGAGGAGACAGTATCATTTACTTTACCCGCTGAGACCTTTCGCATAGGTAATTTGAGAACTAGATGGTGGCTTCATGTGAGAGGCCTAGAGATGGTAGGGAGTTAATGATGATTGCATGGTTCACGGTATAGAAAGTTTTAGTTAGGTCTATGTACACAGACCCAACTAAGTGGCCCCAGTCAAGGGCTTTGTGTATAAAATCAGTATATTCTAGAAGGGCAGTGGTGGTACTTGGCCCTTCCGGAACCCATGTTGCTGTCGACAAAGGAGACTGTGTTTGAGAGATATTCTGAGAGCTGATTGAAACAATCCTTTCAAGGGCGTTGGAGATGGGGGGTGGATAGATATGGGACGGTACTTGCTATGGAAGGCTCCCACTTGCCACTTAAGAATAGGTGTGATAGTTGCCATCTTCCATAGAGATGGATCTGACCTAGGCAGAGGGAGGGATTAAATATTTTGAGAGGGAAGGAGGACGGCATCCAGGGTGAGTAGCACAATTCTCAGGTCCAGAGAGTCACTGTTGAATCTGGACTTTCCTAGGACCCGGTTAGGTACTTTTTGCTTCTTTGGGGAAACAATCCTAAAACAGAAAGGGGAATATTTGAAGAAGGGGAAGTGGGGGGACTAGAGGTGGTATTGAAAAGTCAGGAGAAAGAACCCCAGAGATCAGAGAACACCTTGTTAAATGTATCAGCGATGAGCTATGGGTCCTGGGTGGGGACACCATTGATATTAAGTGAGAGAGGGAGGAGTTGGGTTTGCCAGTAAGGTCCTTTATGTTATCCCAAAACTTCACCCATTGCCCCAGTTGGTAGAGGGAATTTTGGAAATGTGCCACCTTGGCATGTCGAATTTTCCAGGTGCATACATTTGGCAGCCCTGTACCGCTGCCTATCTACAGGAGACCTGATGCCAGGGCCTTATGCCAAAGGTTATCCCGGAGGTCATAAGAGTCAGGAGGACAGAGTGATCCAGGGTATAACCTGACCTTTGATAATACGCCTGGTGAAAGGGGCAAAGATGTTGCAGGCAGAATTGAATGTGGAAATGAAGAAGGCTAGGGCACTGTCCACACTGGTAGCAGTATCTAAAGGGACCAGTCACAGTTGAGGAGGTAGTCTGAGGTGCCCCAGTTGACCTTTTGAGGGAACACTGGTAAGTGACCTTGGAGGGGTTTAGGGAGGTGGTTCACCAGCTGCAGATAATTGGAGAGGGCACCTGAAGAGTCAGGCAAAACTGTGACATAAGTAATTCTTTTGGAAGGTTGAGAATATGAGGTCAGTAAGGGTACTGGTACCCATCCTGTAATTAATCCTAGGTGGAGAAGACACAACCTGAACAAGGTCTAAGGCTGCAGCAGTTTCCTGTGGGGCAGCAGAAGGGCAGACCAGTTGATATTAAAGTCACCCATTACGATTACCTCATCCTTATTAGGCAGCTGGGATATGTAATCAAGAGCAGAGTTAAAGCCAAGTTTTGAGTTGCCAGGGGAAACGTAAACAGACATGACTGTGAGGGATTTACCCTTATTACTAAGAGATACTTTGATGGCATGGGCCTGGGCTTCATTTCCTGAGATAGTGGGTGGAAGAGCAAGCCCCTGAAGAGAGTCTCGGAGGTAGATGGTGCAGCCACCTCCCCTTTTCCCCAGTCTATCTAGTCTAAAAAGCACGTACCCATTAAGGGAGATGGCGGAGTCTGGAATTTTGGGGGAAAGCCATGTTTCGACCACGGACAGGATGTCAGGTTTGTGCTGCATGGTCCATGCTTTAAGAAGATCAAGCTTCAGTAGCAGGCTGCAGATGTTCACTGAAGCTAATTTGAGGCCGCTGGTACGTCGGCTAAGGGGGTTTGGGTAGTGAAAGGAGCCTGGATTAGGGTGGACGTTACCAGAAAGTAACAGGGTTTGAGCCTAAAGAGAGGCCATTTAAGCAACTTTGCATTGTGTCTCTGCAACCTGTAGGTTGGTTTAGAAACAGAGGAGGGTACTGGAAGTGAGAGCACATGAGGCAGCAGGAGAAAGGAAGGGAAACTGGAAGATTAGCTGAGCAATACATTATGCCATGAATCGGAGAAGCGAGACAGGGTGACACACTGTTAGTGCCACTGGCCAACCCATAGGAATTATAGCCAAGGCTGCGAACAATAGGTAGTGGTAAAGTGGGACAATGAGTGGGGGGGAGAGGCCAGTACCAGAAATAGGAAGAAAAGCAGTGGACTGATTACAGGTTCCTTGACTCCTGAGTTGTGGGGGGGGGGCAGAGGAAAACAAAGACTTCACCAAACAGTAAAGCGGTATGTTGAAGTGCAATAAAGGACAAGCTAAACTGAGCCAGACACGATAGCGCAGTGCTAGGGTTACTGTCTACAGTATAAGAGGTCCAGGGTTTGAAACCAGGGACAGGAGGAGGAGAAAGGAGAGAGAGAAGTAAGGCAGGGGGTGCAGAGCAAGTTAAAGAAGTTACTAGGGAATATGAGCCAAGTGTGGCTGGTGGGGATGAAAACAGTTAGTAAGAGAGGGAGATAGGGATGAGGAGGACTGACCCCTAGTGGTTAGTAAATATAACCTGCAAATTGGAGAAATATAATCCTGATTCTGTCCAGTCAGGATTATACTTATAACACCTTATATACTCCTCTTGAGCTGCCAACATGATCAGGGATCACCTGCAAATTAGGTGAGTTAACTCACTCTGCTATGGCACACCTGGACGTGTCTGTAGGGACCATTCTATGACCACAGGGATCCGTATGGACTCAGGTATCTTTACAGGATGGACCTGCAGATCACTGTTAGATAATCCAGTATATTCAGCACAAGAATAGAGAGAGCGGACATTATATAACTCAGCTTTACCGCTGCTACCAGTGATAATAATAATAATAATTTTTTATTTATAAGGCCCCTTTCAATTGTCATGGTGCCGTACATAACAACAATTAAAACAGTTACCATCATTAAAAAATCCAACCAGACCAAAACAATTAAAACAATCAGTATTCAGGAAAAACAGTTTCCCACAGAAAGGTCTTCAGACCCCTCTTAAAACCCTTCACAGAGGTGCACTCCCGCAACCGACAGGGTAGAGAGTTCCAAAGGGTGGGGGCAACATACGAGAAAGCCCGAGTGCCTGAGGATTTCAAATTCACCCTTGGAACCTCTAGCAACCCCTTGTTGGCTGAGCGGAGAGATAGATCAGGGTGATAGGGAACCAGAAGTTCTTTGACAGGCTGGGCCCAGATCATGTAGGGCTTTGAAAGTCAGCAAGCCGACTTTAAAGGTGATCCTTGGCCGGCCTGGTGGCGCTGAGGGTTGAGGCGCTGGGCGCCACACCTCGCGTCACGCCAGCGACCTGGGTTCGGGAACGAGCCCGGGAAGCTGGGGGTTGGCGGAGAGGGAATAGGATCGAATGTCCGTAGGACAGCTCTCCTCTCCCTGGAGGGGGATCCAGGGCATCCCGGCACAGGAGAGACCCCCAGTGGAGACCTGAGGTACTTCCGCCGGTGGGAGCACAAGCTCAGCGGAGGCAGGCAGCCTGTGGCCAGAGCGTGGGCGGAGCCACGCACGCTCATAGCCATTGGTGTCAGTCTGCGCCTGCGGCTCCGGGAGAAAAGTGGAAAAATGGGGGCGGGCACTGGTTATGGCGGCATGATGGCTGTCTCCGTGCGGACCCTCCGGTACCTGGAAGTGCGGCAATTCCTGGATCAAATAGAAGCGGGTTGAGCTCGGAGAGTACTCCCCCAACTAACGGGGAGGTAAGCCAGTAGCCACGTACCAAATTAGGTGGGCCAGGGGGTAGTCCAAGGACGGCAGCTGGACAGACCTGCGGGGGATGCCAGGACGTAGCAGGTAAGCAGATCAGTGGCCCTGGGGAGGATAAAAATAGAAGCAAAAAAAAAAAAAAAGTGATCCTCCACCGAATTGGCAACCAGTGTAGTTCGCGCAGCACCGGAGTAATATGACAAGATCTACTAGAACCCGTCAAAAGCCGGGCTGCAGCATTCTGCACTAGCTGCAGGCGACGGATTACAACCCCAGACAGCCCTAGATAGAGCGAGTTGCAATAACCCAGGCGCAAAGACACGAAGGCATGGACTAGAGTAGGCAGGTCAGCAGACAGAACAAGATGCCGAACCCTGGCAATGTTCCTAAGCTGATAAAAGGAAGTCTTGACAACCGCAAACATTTGCGAATGCAGTGTCAGCCTATCGTCAAGAACTACCCCCAGGTTCCGCACCCGTTCAGAGGTCGGGAGAGATACGCCACCAAGAAAAATTCCTGAAAACGCACCGCCACCCGACCCCCCTATCTGTCGGCCCGGGTCCACAACCAATACCTCAGTCTTATCCAAGTTCAACCTCAACCAGCTGGAATTCATCCACTCCTGGATTTCTCTTAGACAGCTATTAAAGACCAAGAGAGCTCCCTCCTGATCAGGGGCAAAAGAAAGATAGAGCTGGGTATCACCTGCATAGCAGTGAAACCTCAGCCCATACTTCCTTACAATGTCTCCAATGGGTAGCATGTACACTGCAAATAACATGGGTGATAATACTGAACCCTGAGGCACCCCACACAACAAAGCTGTTGAATTTGAGGAAAAAACCCCGGACACAACCCTTTGTGATCTCCCAGTGAGGAAAGAAGTGAATCATCTTAAAACGGTTCCAGATATTCCGCAAAGCAGCCTCAGGCATTCTAGCAACAGCATGTGATCTACGGTGTCAAACGCCGAAGAAAGGTCAAGGAGAACCAAGATGGAACAGCTCTTCTGATCTTTAGCCATCAAGAGATCACTGAACACCCGAACCAGTGCTGTCTCGGTATTATGTTTTTTACGAAATCTGGACTGGAGGGGTTTATAGATGTCATGGATGGTCAAATGGTCCTCCAGTTGTGCAGCCACTACTTTCTCAATCACCTTCCCAACAAAGGGAAGGTTAGAGATAGGTTTGTAGTTTTCGAGACAGTCAGGGTCCAAGGTAGCTTTCTTCAAGAGGGGTGTCACCATCGCCTCTTTCAGGAAGCTGGGAAACTCACCGGATTCCAAGAAGCACCTGACTATCTGCACAAGGACGGGACTGATGATGTCAATACAACCCAAAATTAGGGAGGTCAGTCCAGGGTCCAAACTACAGCACATAGGGCGCTTGTGCTGGATGATCCTCAAGACGTCCATTAACTCCAGCTGACCGAAGGAGCTCCAAGAAAACTGGGGCATCGTGGTCTCACACCGATCCAAGGCAACTCCCCTAGAGTGTGATGGCAGCAGTTCCGCCCTAATGTCGGCCACCTTATTTGCAAAGAACCGAGCAAGCTCGTCGCACTCCAATTGCGAAAAGGCTTTCCGAACTTGCAGACAGGCTGGGTCGCACAGTCTGTCCACAGTTCGAAACAGCTGAGCTGGTCGATTCCGAGCAACCGCAATCTCCCTGGACAGGAATTCTGCTTTCTTATGGGTGATTCCAAATTGACAGACCGAATAATGATCCATCAATCTAAGGTGGTCGGCATCAAAGGCGGACTTACACCAGCTATGATCTAACCTTCGCCCCTGTCTCCGCATCTCCCTCAACATCCCATCAAACCAAGGGGACTTGGGGCGAAGGGAGAGAGGCGAACACGAACTGGAGCAATAGAGTACAGAGCCCCAAATGCAGTGTTATAGGCTAACACGAGGGTCTCTGGATCACTACTTGCCAACGTGGGGATCAGTCAAGCACCGCCACAAGGCCTTGGGAATCTAAATCCCACAAAGGGCGGTACCTAACCAACTCCACAGGGACAGGCCTTCTAGAGGGGTGCAAAACCTAAACCCACGGTGTAATGGTCTGACCACCGACAGGTTCCACCCCCACATCGGATGCCTCAACCTCTAGGAGGAAGATCAGGTCCAAAGAGTGTCCAAATTTATGCATAGCAGAGGAAATCACCTGTGTAAGGCCCAGCGTTGTCATTAGCTGGAGGAAGTGTTGACCAAATTGTGAGAGTTCATCGTTGACCCAGGCGTTGAAGTCACCCAGAACCATCAATCTGGGCGACTCAAACGCCATATCGACGACGAAGTCCGCCACTTCCTGAAGTAATTGCTTCTCATCACCGGGTGGACAGTAAATGAGGGCGATTCGAAAGCCTACACCTGCTACTACTATACACTCAAAGGACTCAACTCCCCCACTAGGACCTCCGTGAGGCCAAGTTCAGTTTTGAAACAGACCACAACCCCGTGATCTAATCTAGGGCGGTGTAACACCGAGTACCCAGCTGGAGTCATAGTCTCCAAAATGGGGCCACAATTATCGTCCAGCCAGGTCTCAGTAATGCATGCCAAGTCCACCGTACCCACAAGATCAGCAATAATTGCAGTCTTGTTTTTAATGGACCTGGCATTACACAACACCGCCCGAGTTGGATGACCCTCACGGGCCACCCAGGCCATCTACCCCCCACAGTCGGTGGTGCCCTTGGGTATGGGCACCAGACATGGAAAACCACAATCTGGATTCCATTTCGCCCCAGGGCACCTTCTGGTTCCAACCACCCAATATGATAGCCCCCCTCAATCAACCTCTCCCGTTCGTAACCCTCCGCCCTCCTCCCTCTCTTACGAACAATGCCCAGCGCTCTACATCACTGGTAGGTCTCGAACTGAAGAGGGGGAGAATAGAAAGGGTGAAGGGCATGAAGGGAAGAGGATGAATAGCGCACCGCTGTGGGGGAGGAAGGCCAGCATATGCTATATGCTATACTGCCAAATGAAAATAAAACAACAAACAACCCAAAATAGAACTGCAAACTAATAATACCCCTAATAAAATAATTTAAAAACCCAACCCGACACCCAAAATAGCTAACATCAGATCAGAGCCTGGAATTTAGAGACCTTTAACAACCCCGCTGAACACAAAATAACCCACAGAAAAATAAACAGAAAACAAAGCTTAGGGACTCTCACCCCAAACCCAAACACATAATACAACAAAATACAATAACTAATTAATTCCCCCACCCAGTCCTCTCACCACTGGGAGAGAGAAAGCAATATACAGTACAATAAATAATTAATTTCCCCACCAGTCCTCTCACCACTAGGGAGAGAGTGTAGAAAAGCACTCACTGCCAAACAATAAAACAATTATAATAATAAAGCAACAAATAAATAAACAGAACTAAATTATTCAAAACCATGAAAATGAGAAAAAGAATATTAAACTCCCCCCTGTCCTCTCACAACCGAGGAGAGGACTAATCACAAACTTGCACACTGCCAGGGAAAAAGAACTATAAGGTCCAACAAAACAAAAAATAAATAAAGTACATGGACGCAGGGTCCTCTCACCACTCAATCGTCCAGGCAACCGAAATTTAATAATCCACAAAGAGTCAGGAGGGAATCAGCAGTCTCTTCAATCCAGGCCCGGAATTAAATGAAGCTGAGACCAAGGGCCACCAAAACCTGCATAGTCCAAAACAAATCCAAGGGCTGAGTCTGTAACCAGTTTTGCTAAACTCCTTTAAAGAAGCCCTCTGCTCACTGCCAAGTGCTCTCAGGAGAAATAAAGCCGCCCAACATCAAAGGACCCCGAAAAGGCCATAATTGCAGCCGTTTCTAGGGTCCAAGGAACAAGATACCCCGACCAGCTCCCCAGCTGGAAATAACACCCAGCCCCAGTGGGCGGCAAATCGAAAGAAAAACACCCAGCAATAAAACCAGGGGCAAGGAGACAGTTCAACAGCAGCAGTCAGGCAGGGAACACAGATCCAAATCACAAAAGCGGTTCCTGCAGGCTCACGGCAAACAAATGTACTCCACCACGTATAACAGTCATCAACCAAGTTCAAGGGTGGACAACAAGGGAGCATAAAAATCATAGATCCCCAAGGCTTGAAATCCTTCCACAGCCCTACAGCTTCACCTCTCCCTGCAGATCCTCACAGATAGGGAACACAAATCCAAGTCGAAAAGCGATTCCTGCAGGCTCACTACAAATAGACCTAGCTGAGCACTCCTCAGACGCCATCCGGGACCAGGCAAAGGTCCCCATCACACCCACGCTCTCCCCATGAGCAACAAAAGAAGCTCACAAGTCAGCACTATTGCATTACTGCATTGTTCTCTGTGATCGGCACATGTAGAATGCCCAGACAGCATAATGGCCAATCGGCACCGTTGGAGCTCGTAGGAGTTTGCTCAATGTTCAACCTGGTAAGGCACACCTGGAGCAGGACACCCAGTTTTGGAACCCCACAGTCGGCTCACTCAGCACATTCAGCATTCGCTAATAAAAGTGAACAAAATGGGTGATGGGAACCAATAAATAGAATAAACTAAAATACAAGTAAAATAAAAGCAACCACGTTCGTCACAATTACCGAATAAAAACAAAACTCAAAACTAAAAGAGCAGCAGTCGCACGCCCAGCCTCACAGTACCCAGTACAACAGGTGCACCCCCAACCCAGCTTGACAGTCTGGCTGGATGGGACTGAAACAGACATATTAAATTGGTTTACCCAGTGTAGGCAACAGATCCTTTGAGCAAAGGGCCTCCTAGTCCTAATGCAGGTCTTACATTTATCATTACTGGTCTGCGATAAGCCATGATGCCATTATGAATACCTGAAAAGGAATACATTCTTATTACTTAGGCCAAAGTCTCCATGGTATGCCTTCCCAATCCCTTTCTTGGAAAGGGGGAATGGAGAAAAAACATTATTAACTGAAATATGCAGTCTTACACACTGGGAGGGACCTGAACCTCAGTCTGGCTGACCATACCACACAAGGACACACTGCTTCTTTAATGGGTCTATACATTACTATTAAAATCTTTCAAAGTTTTGTGAGAAGGACACTGACGTTTGAAGGCCTGCACATTAATTACCAAACTCCATCAAACAATGCATCAAGAAAACAATATGCATGAACCCCATAAAATCCATACTCAATCACGCATAAATTCGATCAACAACGCTAGCCCCAAGGTGGTGGACTTGTGAACTATACAGCTGTGCAGCTAAGTCGCCTTACTCACGGATTGCCAGTGTTGGGATGGACGGAGCTTGCAGCCTCGGCTCCCTTTGCTACAAAATGAGATGAGCCCCATAGCTCACACAGCAATGCAACTGATTGACAAAGGAAGGGGCATCGGCTCCACTGAGAGACAAGAACCTTATGGAGCCCTTCACTCCCAAGCTCATAGTGGGTGACACCAACACTGCATACTTCCTTCAATTCTGGAAGCTGGGTCTGCTTTGAGGTGGCTAGACATCTCCTAGACAACCATTCCACTCTGGAAATTCCGAGCAAGATTAATACAGAAGAAAAGACTTACTGAACCTGTGGCTACATGTAGCAGTGTTCCTCTTCCAGGCTGCTCTTCTTCTGAGCAAAATCAGTAGCATTTCCCTACCTGGCAAGACTTCTGAGGCCCCCGCCCAGCAAATAACAAGCTGCTCATTAAGCAAATACCTCAAGATCCTCTGTTAAACTGCTCTTCTCAGAGAAAAAAATGGTAGCATTTCCCTGCCAGACTGCTGATTCTGAGCAAACGCACTGGGACTATGCTTGGAGGCTCTCTGCTCAAGCAACAGTCTGTGTCTTTATATATTTCAATCAATCAATCAATCAATCAAAATCTTTATTTATTCAGGCTAACATCATTGAGCATAGCTCATTTACAAGATGGACCTGAGTGGTCATAACAAAAAAAGGTTACAGAGTGTATACAAAACATGATATTGAAATAGCACAAATACAAACATTTATGAGTGAGATAGATGTACAATTATTTACATATATACAAGGAAAAGGACAGTAAACCAAAACCTATTAAAGGTGAGAAACAAACAGTCTGGTAGGGATAAGGCTTGGATAATGGTACATGGGTGGGCATATATGTTTGAGGTTTGATGTGGAAAGGACCAGAGGAATGATAGAAGAATAGGGAGGGAGCTTTAGAAGGGGGTGGGGGTGGGGAGAGAGAGGGGTGGGGGGTGGGGGTGTGGGAGGACTAGGGCCCTGTGGAAGCAATTGCATGAATCTGGGATTAGCTGGTGTACAGCTTTTGAAGGATGTAAGGGGGATCAGTGTTTCCATTTTCAATGTCTTTTGGACAGAATTCCAGATAAGTGCCAGGAATAACTGATTGCAGCTCTTCCATACGGGTGCAGGTGATAGGAATCTTCAGCAGGATCAGTTTGTTGATCCTCAAGGTGTAGGGGCCTGGATGTGATCTGGTTGAAGCAGTCTGAGATGTAGGAAGGAGTTTGTTTGTCAGAGCTTTGTAGATCCAGGTAGCAGCATTTTTCTTCTTCTATGTTGCAGGGATGTCCAGCTGACTGCATTGTAGAGAGAGCAATGATGGGTGCTAGAGGAAGGTCAGTAATGAATCTAATAGCTCTATGATACAGGGTGTCTAGTTTGTTTAGATGGGAGAGGAGCAATGACAATGAGGAAGTCAGCATAATCAATGAGGGACATGAATGATGCAAGGATTAATCTTTGTTTGGAATCTTTGGTCAGGTAGTGTTTGATTCTATAGAATAGACCAAGTCTTTGTCTTAGCTTTTCAGGAGCTCTTCAACGTGGGTAGTATAGTCTAGTTTATTGTCTATCCATACTCCTAGGTATTTGAATTTGTCAACATATTCAGATTTTCACTAAGGATGGTAGAGAGTTGTGGGAGGGTGAATGATGGGATAGTGGAAGAACGGTTCTTGTGGGCAAAGAACATAGCTTTGTTTTCTTAGCATTTAGTAATAATTTCTTTTTAATAGGTTATGCTGGAGGAGGGAGAATTGAGACTGTAGGAGCTCACAGGCTTTTGATGGTGAGGATCGCTCACATAAAGTACAGTGTCATCTGCAAAAGGTGGATATTAGAAAGAGAGAGATTGGAGTCAATATTGTTGATGTAAATGGCAAAAAGGATGGGACCCAGGATGGAGCCTTGCGGTACACCTCTTAGGAGTGGCTTAGGGTAGATAGATCACCATCATTCTTACCAGTTGTAGCCTTCCAGAGAGATAGCATCTGAACCATTTAATAGAGAGTGAGTCAAGGCCTATGGAGTTTAGTGAGGTGATTAGAAGATCATGATCCACAGTGTCAAAGGCTTTGCTTAGATCCAGAAACACAGCACAGGTATTATTCTTTTTGTCTAGGGCAGTCTGCCAGTCATTTGTGACTTTTGCTAGTGCAGAGATGGTGCTATGCATAGATCTAAACCCAGATTGAGCTGGATTTAGAGATTGTTGGTATCAAGGTAGGCAGTTAACTGAGAGTTTACCAGCTTCTCAAGCATCTTGGATAATATTGGTAAGATGGAGATGGGCCTATAATTATTAAGGTCCATGGGATCACCTGCCTTAAGTAATGGAAACACTTGAGCTGTTTTCCATATTGAGGGATAGTACCAGTGACAAGTGATAGACTGAAGAGGTGGGTGAGGCGGTTAAGGCATACAGTGCTACTTTTAGAAAGTAGGGATCCAGGGAGTCTGCACCTGCACTTTGGTGGTATCTAGTTGGAGTAGGAGGTCTTCTACTTCTTTGAACAATATTGGTTTGAATGAGAATGTGGAAGCAACCTTTGACTCTCAGTAGATTGTAGGTTTAGAGATGATCTTAATAGGTTTGCAGGAGAGGAGTGAAAGCCAGGCCAGCTGTAGTGAAATGGTCATTGAAGGCATTCAAGATATTTTGCTTGTCGGTGATTTCAATATTATTTAATTGAATTTTGGATGGTAAGACAGGGTAGAGGTTTGACCTAGGATGCCCTTTATGGTACCCCAGAACCTGGAAGGGTTGTTATAGGAGGCATCTAGTTCAGCTGTGTAGAAGGTTGCCTTGGCTTTTCTTACCTGTTTTGTGCAGGAGTTTCTGGCTTTTCTGAATTGGAGCCAGTCATTTGGGTCCTTTGTCTTTCTTGCCCTTTTCCAGAGTTTGTCTCTGGCAAGCAGTGCGGATTTAAGGTCGGCAGAGAACCAGTGACAGGATTTGAGTTTGGTTCTGACACTGGTGAGGGGTGCATGTGAATTGAGGGGCACTTATGATTATATCATTTAGGATTTGAAGAGCTGACTCTCAATTGAGGCTGTGAGATAGAATTCTTGCCAACGTGTGGTGTGGCACAGATCATGGAGATATCCTGTAATATTAAAGTTCTTTTTTGACCTTCGTGGGAGGAATTTTGCAGGATTGGGTGGCTTGATTGTTGATCTAATGGCAGCTATGGGACAGTGGTCACTTATGTCACTGAGAAGTACTCCTGCATAGGGATAATGATGAGGTTTATTTACCAATATAATATCCAGGAGTGTGCTGTTGAGAGTATTCTTTGGGTTGATCCTTGTTGGTTCTTTGATTAATTGGGAGAATCCATAGGTGTCACAGAAGGTTACCAGGGGTGCAGATGCATTAGTCAGCCAATTTAAGTTCATGTCTCCTAAGATGATGGTGTCTTCAGGGCCCAGATTAAGTATGGATCCTAAATGGGATAGGAGTTTGAGGCCTGCAGAGGGGCCTATAGCAACCAACCAGTTGAAAAGGAAGATGTGTTGGGAAGGGTTATTTTAATAGACAAGCATTCGAATTCCTTTGGTTGAGATGTAGAATTGAGGCAGGATGCAGAGATATTTGCTTTGACATAGATGGCTACCCACCGCCCCTGGATAGACGGTCAGATCTGAAGAGCTGATAGTTGGGAAGGTTTATTTCACTATCTTTTGTTGCAGATTTGAGCCATGTTTCAGATATAACCAGACAGTCCGGTAGGGTGTGTGCAACCCAGGCCTGTATTGATGAGAACTTTTTTAGGAGGCTGCAGGCATTGAAGTGAAGAAAACTCAATCCATTTATGGAGGTTAGGTCAGTTGGAGAGATCGAGCTTTCAGTGGGTCCAGGGTTGATTTCCACAGTGCCAACACAGACCAGCAGAAGAAGATTAACTTGATGAGGGCACCAAGTGATAGGAGTAGTGAGCAGTCAGGCAGTTTTTCTTCTTTCTTGGGATCCAATATATAGTGGGTGATGATCCTGCTGCATGGTTATCGAGATTATCGAGATTGCCAGCTTAATGGACAGGCGTAGGGAGTAATTGTAGTGCCAGTATGGTAGCAGGGGATAGAGGAGTTCCAAACTGGTTGTGAGCCTTTTTGGGATTCCCAAGGATTATTGTGCAGAAGCGTAGTATAAGTATGTATAGTTTAGGGGTATCCACTGGGGACAGTAGAGGGGGCAGTGTTGAGTGGTCATATTTAGTTTTTGTTGACTGGCTAAGTGCACTGTGGGTGCAAGCATCAGATGTCATTGGAGTGTGTGATGGCATGATGTGGAGCATGCCTTGCTTGTACCCCACTAGCTCCACTGTCCACCAGAAAGTGCACCAAGCACCGATTTTGTAAAATTACATCTGGCAAGTGGTCATCCATGAGTGATAGTGTGCAAAGCACTCTAGGCAAAGCAGCCAGCTACCGAGACAGACAACCATTAACCAGGAGGTGCACGAAGTGACAACATTCCAGAGAAGTCGACTGGCAAGACGCCAGTGGCAAAAAACCCCGCTGGTATCAAAGCGCCAAGCTACATCAAATACTGCTGAACTCCAAATGCTGCACTGAACTCAGTCACTACACAATGGCACTGTATGGGGGCAACCACGAGGAACAAACAGAACTGCTGTGCAAACTTCCACACACACACAAAAAAAAAAAACAGCCTAACATAACCTCTCCAAGCGGACAACTCATCAGGGGCTAAGCAGGCACCCCAGACCACAGAACCACAAACAAAACCATTCTTTGAGACAACTGCACCTCTCCAACTGAACAGGCTATAAACAAGAACAGCAAAAGAGAAACAAAAACAAAAACATTGGGGAGTGGGGAAACTAAAGTAACAACAAGTCTACAAACTAGCTAACTGAACACCCCCAAGACAATAAAAGCATCTACACAAGTGCACACCAGGCTAGACATTTGATTGACTTGTAGACCTGCTAAAGCAAAAACACCTTCCAAGGCAAGTGGTCTCACCCCAGCATTGTAGGTGCTAGAAATGGCAGTTAGCTAGCAAGTTATTCAATTTGAAAGCCTCAGCTTAACAGGCATGATTTCTAAAATGTAGGGTGCTCCCTGTCTCCAGGAAGCCGCAGTCTGCCTGGAGTTACACAATCCTAACCAACAAATAACTTTAAACTGAACAAATCTTCTAGAGGGTTCTTCCATGCTACCACCCCTACAGTGGTACAGCTGAAACTGAGGTGGAATGCAGCTAGAATGTACCATGTCCCTGGAGGTCTATGATCACAACTTTGGAGCTGTGCCCCTACCCCAGTAAGGGAGCTCATTACCCATATGTATTAACCACCTTCCCAACCGAGAACATGCAGTAATACAGAATGACTCAACTGGGCAGACTAGAAAACATATCTCTGAATTTTTTTACGTTAGGGCTCCATTACTGCCCCAATATATTGAGTTTTATGCATTAGGTCACTATCCACTCATACTCCTAAAGCTCTCTCTCTCTCCCTCATTTACTGATACTTTCAGCTCCTGACTATTTAAACTGAATGCTTGCACTTGTTATTCTTCCTCCAAGTGCATCACCACCACACATTTCTCTGCACTGAAGCACACACAGACCTTTTTGCACACTCAGTGAGTCTCTCCAGATCCTCCTGGAGTTCCTTTTATTGATCTTCTGTTTCAACCAAGTACCCTATTTTAGTATAGTCTGCAAATTCATGAGCCAAGACCAGCAGACAAGGCCCCATGTCATGAACATAAAAACTGAACTTAAAGCAGCAGTGCAATGAAAAATGTGTTTTCCCCCCAAAACAGATAGTTTCAACTACAATTAAGAAAATTATTATTATACCTGGCAAATCTACTTTTCTAGGTGCCGCCTATGCTGTGCACTATGAGTTTTATCTTCTTGATCCTAACCCTTGCCAGGTCTACAATACCATTTCCAAAGCCACATGTGACAACCATCTTTTTCCTTGAGAAACCACAACATTTTAACACAGTTAAATTTTGGTTGAACTAGAAAATGTTACCACCAATTAAACTGGAAGATGCTTGGAATCTTTATAGTACAAAAGAAAAAAATTGGCTCAAATTGTTTTGTCCAATTTCATTGCACTACTGCTTTACATAGGCCCCAGCATGGAGTCCTGTAGTGCTCCACTATTTACCCATGCCCAATCAGACACTGTCCCATTTATTCTGAGCCGCTGTCTCCATCTCCCAGTCAGTTAATTTTCCATTTAACTAAGTGCTCCAGGATCCCTAATATTTTCGTTGGCTATACAGATTATTATGTGGAACCTTGTCGAAGGCCTTCACCAAATCAGTAACACAACATCCACTGGTTTGTAATTATACAGTGCCTTGCCCACCACATACCTCTTGTACCCACTCCCTCCCCTCGTCTCACTGCCATATACACTCCCTACCTTTCTTCTCACACACCCCACCTCCCCTGCTCATGTTTCCACCTTCACCTTGCAGCTGTCTCATCCTCTGTACCTCTTAGCCTAATTCTCTTGATGAATGTACTGGTTACAGTTGATGCAACTACTAGATTTTACCATCTAGGAATGACAGTGCTGTATAGCTGCTAACTGTGTATCAACTACCTGTACTTAACAGCACTTTCTGCATTTTAACCTATCTGCCCTGGGGCTGTTCCCCTGAGACTGTAGTACCTGAGGCACAGACTCCTCCGTCTGTCCAAATGTGCAGTGGTTAGTCCTGGCTAGATGCATCGCTGACAATGCTGTAAGCTGCTAATGTCTCTCCTACTCATGTACTGTTTGTTTTTTGCCAATGAGGAACCTTCGTAAAAGAGTTCTTAGATCAAAGGTTGTAATTCCAATTTCTAATAAATAAATAACAGCATGCTCAAAGAAGCTAATGAGATGTGTGACACATGATCTCCCCCTAGCCAGTCCATGTTGGTTTGAGCCAATGTGGTCCTTAGAGGACAAGTATGTCTGGATACACTCCTTTACAAATTATTCCATGATTTTGAATACTGTACTGCTGATATATTGCTAACTGGCCTGTAGATACCCAGCTCTTTTCTTGTCACCAAGTTAGTGCAAGGTTTACATCCTTTTTGCAATTACCCTGCAGATTCCCAATGAGTTAAAAAAGGCTAATACTTACCTAGTTTCACATCTCCACTGTCTGTAAGAAGAATATTTGCTCCCTGGAACACAGAGTAAAAGGTTAATGTTCAAACACAGAAGATGAAACCTGGATTCAAATCTCTTGCACATGATGAGAGGAAGTGGCAGTACTATATATCCCTTGCACATCTAAATAACCATCATGAGGATGGATTCAGTTTATCCCCTTTATCTGACAGCAGAATATGAACAGGCATAGGCCTTTTACTGATGCTTTCATCCCCATCTACTGTAGGTAAATATTTCCTGATGTTTGGTCATCGTGTTGCGTGCTACCTCATGGTTGGCACCTTTTAGGATTTTGTGTGCAATGGACAGGCGCAATTAATTAAAGTATATGCAAGCCACTCCCGACCATGTAGCATGCAGCTGCATGGTACCAGCTCCACGATGCCATGCAGCATGCAGCTCCTGGTACCAGCTCCATGATGCCACACAGCTGCCTAGCACCAAATCCTACATGGTGCCATGTAGCATGCAGCTGCCTGGTACCAGCTCCACGGTGCCATGTAGCATTCAGCTGCCTGGTACCAGCTCCATGGTGCCCTATAGCATGCAGCTGCCTGATACCAGCTCCATGGTGCCATGTAGCATGCAGCTGCCTGGTACCAGTGCCATGTAACATGCAGCTGCCTGGTACCAGTTCTATGATGCCATGTGACATGCAGTTGCCTGGTACCAGCTTCATGATGCCATGTAGCATGCAGCTGCCTGGCACACTGGTGACCCAGGTTTGTGCCCCAGCCTGGAACGGCAGGAGTGCAGGCTGGCTGGGAGGGTGATCAACATCCAAGAGGAGGAGGCGCTCCTCTCAGGGGTGGGTGGCTTTAATGCATCATTGCTCACACAGTCACACCTGGGGTGGCCAAGTGGCGAGGCTACTGGTAACATGGTTGACCATGCGCCACTTGTTTGCCAATAGCTGCCTGCACTTCAGGGCACAATGAATGCCCCGTTCACCCACCATCACCAAGGACATCAGTGTTATCCGTATCTTCC
This sequence comes from Neoceratodus forsteri, assembly GCA_016271365.2. Taxonomy (NCBI): domain Eukaryota; kingdom Metazoa; phylum Chordata; order Ceratodontiformes; family Ceratodontidae; genus Neoceratodus; species Neoceratodus forsteri. The sequence goes on along the minus strand of CM028132.1, from coordinate 441,817,627 downwards.
TCCAACTATGTCTGGCCAGGGAGAAATGAGGACCCTGCTTCAGGGGGGAAGAAAAGGGGTCAGTAAGCTAGGGTTGTCTGAGTGAGCACAGATAACTGTTACAAGAGTGGGAGGGCTCCCAGTTTAGCAACTGGAGAACAGGGCCTGCATACATGATTACAATTTGCAATTGATCACTTTGCAGCTATGTTCTATACAGCACCCCACTGTGCCAGAAAAAAACCTTTCCCAGCACAGTTACACAGGGCATTGCGGCTGTGTAGGGAAAGGGGTGGTGACCAGCATGCAAATCAGGCACTACTAGGCACAGGTGCTTGCAGACTTCCACACACCCTGTTGCACATCAAAGTGCCCTAGACCACACAGATCTGTGTCGAGCAGTTCTATAGGGAGGCGTAGGTGTGCAGTAGTACCCTGAGGATCCAGCAGGGTATTGAGACCAATGAAGGACTGGTGTAACAAAAAGCTGGCACAGGGGTACAGGGCTAGGAAGAGGATCCACTGGCTAAACAGGAGAGAGAAAGAAAGAAGTACCTTAGCTGGGGTTTGAATGCAGGCTTCTCAAATCCCAGCTAAGGCACTTATTTCTTTCTCTGTTCTGTTTGTTTGGGTTCCATATATGTGCACACCACACCCTTGTATGTGAAAATGGGATCTACTGGATACCAGGGACTCCAAATGGGCTTGGGTTAGGAAGTGGGGCCACTGGATCCCCAGGGAGGATAAAAAGTGACCAGGAAAAACTACCACGTCAACAGCCCAGAAGTAAGCTTAAGGGTAAGGGTGGGAAGAGTGGGGTGTGGCATGGAGTATAACATGGTAGTGCTGATGGCACAATGGTGTGTGCATAGGCATGTGTTTTGTTATTTTAAATTATTTACGTACAGCACCCTGAGACTTTTGGAAAGGGTGCTAAACAAATAAAATTTGCCTTGCATGGCACAGGGTCATGTATATGGTACTATGCCATACAAAAACGTCCATGGGAGTTACTTATGAGCTCTTAATTGTCAGAACCCTGTTAGTAACCAATAAATCTAGTGACCGTAATCTGCACTGCAAGTTAGTCACCAGAGAGACTCCTCCCCCTGATGACTAAGATTGCCTTTTATGCATGGCAGTTTTTGGTGGTGTTGCAACAGGGAGCCACTTGTACTGAAACAACGCTACCCCCCCAGATCCGTCAGGTGCATCACTCCCCTGGAGCAGGATGTTGGCAGGGGACCAAGACATGGAGGTAAGCCCAAGGTGGTGGTGGAGGAAACAGAAGTTTAAAAAAAAGTGTAATACAGAGGTCTTCAGGAGTAAATCCAAGACTGACCGGTGGTGTGGAGGGCTGAGGCCTCTTACGCCTTACCTCCTATCATGCTGGCGACCTGTGTTGAGACAAAGCACAGGTTTGCCAGGGGTCATGGGTGGAGAGGATCGAGTATCCATAGGATAGCACTCCTCTCCTAGGGAAAGGTTGGCAGCCATACTGGCCAATGGCTGCCACTGGGTGGAGGCCGGTGGTAGTGTAGGCAACAAGTGACTCAAGGGCAGGGCCATGGATCTGCAGAACATCGCACTCTACATGCATGTTTAGGAAGTGAAACCGAAGCAGGGATTGGGAGAAAATAGAAAAGGGATCCCAAGGCAGGATGAAGCCCTGCACTCTTTCCCAGACAGGCACCACCACCTGGATGCCTGGCCAAACTGGACTTGAGTACTGGGTTGGGGCAGAATGGCGCTCCCCTCTCCACTCCACTCCACCACAGGGGAGCAAGCCATGGAGGAACAAGCTCCAAGGTCAATCCAGGGGAGGTGAGTGCTGACTTGTGGAGGGGGGGGTGGGAGACAGGTGCTGAAGAGCTCGACGAGGGAGTAAAACGTTATATGAAAAAGAAAAAGGTAAATCCAAGAGTCATTTCAGGAATTTCTGGTCCCATGTATACAAACATATGATGAGGCCAGCAGAAGAAGGCCATTTGGTCTATCTAGTCTGCTCGTATTGCAGGATGCACAGCTTGAGCTACTATTCCTGCCCTCCCATCCCACTTCACCCATCCTCCCTACCCATGAAATACACAAAATGAGACAATGGTTTAGCCCCAAAACTCCAAACCCTGCAAAGTCAATGCCATTAGATGAAACCCTTTCTGTTCCAGACACTCACACAGAGCATTCTGCTCTAACCCTATTATTAAAAATAGTTCCTTTCAAACAGTTATTCCCCTGAACCCTCACAGACCCAGAAGCCCTCGAAACGCTCCAATCACCTTAATCCTTTACGCTTTGTTCTCGGCAGCAGCAAATCCCTTTCACAGAGATAGTAAAATCCACATCCAGGTCAGCAGGCTGTGGAAATCCCAAGCTGTTATCTATCCCAACATACAAGAGTTTCATTGATTTTATTGGTAATTTTTTTTACCAAGAAAGGCACACTGAGCTATGGTAGCTTCTTTCCAGGCCCATACTGGGGGTTGGGTTACATGGACCTGTTTTACTGACAGGAAAATGGTGGCAAGATCACTGAGGAAAGTACAGTTACATAAGAACTTACCGTAACAGTAGATCTTCGAGAGGAGCTCTTGCAGCAGGCTATAACCATTAGGACTAATGCCGCAGGGGACCGCCCCCTGACGTAGGCTCCACCCCAACGTCGGTCACGCTATAAAGGCGGACCCCAGCTCCACCTCAGTTCACCCGCCAAGACCCGCAAATGGACCCTAGCAAGTGAACCAGGCAAAGCTTGTCGAAGACATGCTGTAAACCTCTCCAGGGGGAAGTTAGGTGGGAAAGCAGCGCCTGCTGCAAGAGCTCCTCTCGAAGATCTACTATTACGGTAATTTCTTACATAACTGTACTACCTTATTTCAAAGGGGAGCTCTTGAAGCAGGCTATAACCACTAGGGACAGAATCCCAAGCAGTCCCACGCCAAGAAGGTGACTAACCCCAGGCAATGGGAGACTAGAAATTAAACCCTCTTTAAAAAAGAATTAAGTCTACAGTAGCATTAAGATCTTCTACAACTATTTTGGAGCTGCAGTTTGTTAATAACTTTTTAGAATGGAGACTGTTTTGTTGTATCTACACAGGTAGTTTAGTAGATATAACGACTGTACAAGGTATTTTGTATTTTTCTTAAGATTGTCGTACTGACTGTGAATTGGACAGCATATTACCCTGTGCTGCAGGACACCATTTATGGACTAGAAGAATTAAGTACAGGTGCCCAAATACCGCTTATGTATCGGTGCACTATACTAACACAGCTAGCATCTGAAACTATACAAGAGGACAATAAATATTTCCCTTGTAGGAAAATAAAAGTTCCAATGCAGATAAAGTATTGTCCTAAAAGGGAGGCATTTTGCATCAGTGTTTTAATATATGTATTAAGATTGGTGATTAAGTCTGTGTATGGTTTTAACAGCACTGGCACTTTGAAATATCTTGTAATTTAAGGGGTAGCTGTGCTACACGTCCCTCACCTTTGAGAAAGCTCATAAGGGCGAAACATGTCAGGTGACTAACGGTGACATCAAACTTCCTGGTTTGCACTGTGTGGGAGAAGCAGGGACACGGTACTTTGGAGCTGTGTTTTTTTTACCGTGGATGTACTGTGGATTGACTGTGGATTTATTTGTCTATGCGATTAATGAAGTAAAAACTTCTTGTACCAGAAGCAAACGAGTGGTGAATGCTTTTGAAGGATCCACCTGGGAACCAATTTTCAATAGTAGTAAGCTTGCACTTGAAGAAAACAAATGGTGAGTGCTTTTTGAAATATACACTTGGGAGACATCTACCAATAGTAGCAACTAACAAGTAGTTTGAACTAAACTAATTAAGCTATTGTAGACAACTTGTGTGGTGCCAGTCTCCTGTGCTCAAGAGAAGTACAAACTTGTGGCAATTTATGAACCAGCCTGCCCTGATCCTGGGATAGCAATTGTGAGCAGCGGAACTGGAGTTCCTAAGGACAACCGCTGAAGTAGTGGGAACCAAATCTGCCAAGGCCATAGTGAGGTGATTACAATCATACGAGCCTCCTCAGCCTGAACTTTCAATAAGACTCTCTGAATGAGAGGGAGAAGGAAGGCATAAGAAACCTCCTGACCAACAAAGGGACAACGTGTCTGGCCAAAAACACCAAGGCGTGCTTTCATGAGCAGAAACTGGCAGTTTGGCGTTGCATGGAGACGCAAAGAGGTCCAGCTCTGTGACCCCAAGCACCGAGCTGGTCCGCTACTGGACTGGAGCAGCTACCACTTCAGCGCCTTTAAACTGAGACCTACTTAGGCTGTCTGCCAAGTCATTTTGGGTGCCTGGAACATGAACAGCGAACAGAGATATGTGATGCTTCAGTGCCCAATACCAGACTCTCATCACCTCCCTGCACAGGGGTAGGAGTGAGTCCCCCGCTTGCTGATGTAAAAGACAACTGCGAATGTTGTCCATCTGAACGAGAAGAGAGCCCGCACGAGGTCCTCCTGAAATGCCCTTACAGCAATGAGGACTGCTCGCATTTCCAGAACATTGATGTGGAGGTTAGGCTTCTCTGGGGTCCAGACGCCTTGAGTCCAGCTGTCCCCGAGATGCGCCCAACCCAGATCCGAGGCATCTATTACCAGAGTCCGCTTAGGCTCCTGACGAAAGGGGACCCCTTTCTCCAAATTAAGAGGGTTCAACCACCAATGCAGGCTCCTCCTGACTGGCTCCCTAGATCCTGACCATATGGTCAGGACCGCCGGAGCTTTGATCCCACTGCACCCTGATCATCCACTGTGGTACCCTCATGTGGAAGCGAGACAAGGGAGTGACAGGGATGGCCATCACCATGTGCCACAGAAGTCTGAAGAAGGTCCTGGCTTGAACTTGAGGGGTTACTAGGACCAATCTGGCTATCTCCATAGGTGATCTCCCTCTCCTGGGAAGAAAAGCCATGCCCTGGACCAAGTCCAGGACCGCACATATAAAGATGAGTCTTTGGCTGGGCTCTGGGGAAAACTTTGGTAGGTTCAGGGTGATCCCCACCTCTCAGAATACAGTATAAGTGTCTCTGAGAGCCTGAATTAGGTGCATCCTTGACGGGGCTGCCTGCAGCCAATTGTCAAGATAAGGAAAGACGTAATGTCCTTTGCGCCTTACAGCCGCAGCTACCACTGCCAGGCACTTGGTGAAGACTCGAGGAGCAGAGGAGAGGCCGAATGGAAGAACCCAGAACTGATTATGTTCCCCCTGGAAATGGAACCTCAAGTACTTCCTGTAAGGGGAAAGACCCCAATATGTATATATGCATCTTGCATGTTCAGGGAACAGAGTCAGTCTCCTGGTTCAGCAGAGGAATAAGACCTGGAAGGGTCACCATCCTGAACCTCCGTGTCCGATATAGTTGTTTAGAGAGCTGAGGTCCAGGATGGGCGAAGGTCTTACGCTTTCTTTGGGACCAGGAAGAAATGGGAGTAATCCCCTTCTTCGCTGCTGCAGAGGAACTGGTTTTATCACTCTTTTTTGCAAGAGGGCCTGAATCTCTCCTTCTATAAGGTGAATGTGAGAAGGAGGATATCTGGAGGACCTCGGAGTTTCTGGAGGGATCTTGGTGGAGTTTCTGGAGGATCTTGGTGAACTGCAGTGTATTCCTCTCCTTATGATGTCCAAGACCCACTGGTCTGCAGTAACAGAGCTACATCCCTCCAGATGGAGGGGAGGCGACCCTACCACCTCCCTGGCACCTCCTCTCGGAGGAGGGGGTCAACAGGGAGTCATTAGGCAGAGCCAGGAGTGGGCAGAGGGGCCTGGGAGGACTTGCAGCCTCGAAAGGAAGTGCCTCCTGGATGCTGGTTGCTGGCCTTCCTTTTTGAAGCCACCACTCTGACCCTGCTGGTTTGCATGGGCTTACTGGCCTGAGGACTTACTGAAAAGGCCATCTTCGAGCATGCTTCTGGTTCCCCTTATACATCTGTTGGACAGGACCAGACAGATTTGCCCGACTCTTGAGGCGAGAGATAAGACTCTCGGTCTCCTGCCAAAAGCACGGAACCCTGGAATGGGAGATCCCTTATTCTGGACTGCAGATCCTGGTGAAATACTGAGACCCTCAACCAGGCATGGCGCCTGAGGCAGACACCTGACACTGCCACCCTAGCTGCTGTATCCACAGTGCCGTACCAGGCATGAAGAAAATGCGTGTCCACGTCCAAGCCTGACTTCGAGATGTCCAGAAGCTCCATCTTCTGTGCGGAGCCTGGCAAGGCAATGGCTAGCTCCTGTCCCTTCTCCCAAAGAGCATTCTGGTACTGAACCATATGCGTAAGGAAATTAAGAGAACGAATGGAGCAGGTGGAAGCAGAGTATACTTTCTTGCCCACCTGGTCCAAGTAACGGGATTTCTGGTCGGGAGGCTGGGAGCTGAGATGTTTCGGCTGCTTGGATTTGTCATGAGCAGCCATTATCACTGAAAAATCCACCTGAGGGTTTTCCGCCAAGAAAGGCTTATCCCTCGGAGCCTTGTATAGCCTGTCCAACTTTTTGGGAACTGCCAGGACTGACGCTGGATGCTTCCAAGTTATCCTGGTAAGGTCTTGGAAAATGTCAACCAGAGGAGGCACCACCAAAGGCTTGGGCTCCTTCTGCCTCAGGTAACGAGCCAGTCTCCGGCATTCCAGATCCAGGTCCTCTGTCTCCCTCCGTTAGAGGCCTGGATATGCCTCATGACGTCCATGAAAGTTGGATAAGTCAGGGTAGAGGCAGGGGTAGATCCTTATCCCAAGGAGAACCCCAACTCCTGAGAAAGATGAAGAGAGGAGAAGGCCAGCTCCCTGGACAGAAAGAGTCCAAACTGCATCGGTAGGAGCTACCTCACCCGGGCATCAGTGGCTGACGGACGGCGCCAGTCCGAGGACCAACGCCAGCTCCGGAACCGACGACGGAGCGATGAGCAATGCCCGTCCTTGGATCGGCGTCGGGTAGAGGAGTGAGCCCACCTAGATGAAGATCTATGGTGGCTGTGGGATCTGCTCCTGGGCCTAGGCCGACGATTGCCCAATCTGGAAGGGCACCATCGGCGGACTGAGACTGGGAACGTACAACCGAGGTGGAGTGAGACTTAGATGGCTTGCGCCACTCCTCGGGGGTCTTAACCGGCAACCTGATGGGCAAACCCTCAGGTTCTTGGCTGTCCAGCTGGTCGGGAACCAGTGTCGGGTCCGGCTCCGGTGGAGTCTCCTCCTTTTTGACCTGACTCCACCAGAAGGAGAAGAGCACTTGCAACTCCTCCTTAGAAAACATGAATGCCGCCATCCCCTTTAAGGGGATGGGAGAAGCCGGGAGGTCCAGCAGGGCTTTCAGGGAAGAACTCGGGAGAAGAGGCCCTCGGTCAGAAGACTTGGGCCAGTGACGGCACCTTGACTGGCACAGGTTCACCGGTGCCCCTCTGCCTTAGGCAATCAGCCAGCGCTCAATGCTTGGCCGCACTGGCTCCAAAGTGGGCGAATTGGAAGGATGGGACCCAGTGGAAGACTTAGCCTGGGGGCCCAGGTCCTTGCTCGGCCGCTTCCCCAAACCAAGCAGGGCTGCTGCTGAGGCCTTATTTGGCAGGGCTAAAGCACGTGCCGAAGAGGCCTTGGTAGACTCCACCGGAGCAGAGGGTATATGCAGCAACATGACCTGCACCTTCGCCTGCTTGTCCAAAGAGGTTCCGCCTTGGCCAGCGACGGTGTTTGATGGGAAGCTCCAGCCTGGATCTCTCCTTGGGTTTGAGTGCTTCTGTGGTCCGGACCCATCAAAGCCGGAAGAGGAGGCCTTTCTTGGGGAATTAGAGCGGGACCGATGGCTGGATCGGCTACGGTCATTGTCCGGGACCTCTTGAGACTTGTCCCAGTGCTTTTCCTTTCCTGAGGTTTGCAGGACGTCCATCTTCTGCTCCAACAGGTGGGCCTTCAAGGCCTTCAGGCATCTAATGAGGGTCCTGCTGGTAAAGCCTTTGCAGATCTTGCAGGCGGTATTGTCATGGTCTAGCCCCACACAGAAGATGCACTTATCGTGGCTGTCCTTGGATGGAATCTGGCGGCCACAGGCACACTTCATTTTCTTGGGACCAGTGGAGGTCTGTCTGGTCAGATTTTCACCGGCTGGAGTTCACTGACATTGTGAAGATCATCAAAACATTGTGACCAACCAGTTGTAGTTTGGATGCGGGTCCTACACCCCTTTTAGTGGGATGTGTAGAAGTTATCTGCCCGATCATTGCTGACATTGTCTGGAAGTCTTTGGAGAGGGGGTTTTTCCTGACCCCCTCAAGGAGGCGGTCGTTCGACCACTCCTTAAAAAAAACCTCCTTGGATCCAGACTGTCTAGCCAACTACCGGCCTATGTCTAACCTGCCATTTGTTGGTAAGGTTATTGAAAAGGCAGTTGCGTTGCAATTGGATGATCATCTTGCAACTCACAATGTCTATGATACTCTCCAGTCTGGTTTTAGAAAGAAGCATAGCACGGAGACTGCCCTTGTCCGGGTACTGAATGACCTCCTAATGGCTAGAGATCGAAAGGCACATACCATTCTGGTCTTTCTCGATCTCTCTGCTGCATTTGACACTGTAGACCATGGTGTGCTGTTGGAGCGCCTGTGGTTCTTCTGTGGGCTGTCTGGTACAGTCCTCAAATGGTTCCATTCTTCCCTCACGGACAGGTCTGAGAGAGTTGCCACTGGAATTTATTCCTCTGGTGCTCACTCCCTGCCTTGTGGGATACCACAGGGTTCCATTCTAGCCCCATGTTGTTTGCAGTGTATATGCTGCCATTGGGAGATATCATCAGGCGATACAGTCTGGGTTTTCACTGCTATGCAGACGATACTCAGCTGTATTTGTCCTTTCTGCCCAGACAAGACGATGCACTCTCCGTGCTAAATAATTGCCTTGCTGAGATCATAGATACATAGACAGTGTCGGCAGATAAGGGCCTATGGCCCACCCAGTCTGCCCATTTGAGCTTGTAAGTTCAGTTTGTTTTCCTAGAAGTCTGTTTCCCCTTACCCATGACCTCTAGAATTCCTTTATGTCTATGCCATGCATTCTTAAATCCCGTGATTGTTTCAGCCCCACCACTTCCTCTGGCAGGGTGTTCCACTTGTCCACCACCCGTTCTGTGAAGAAATTCTTTCTCATGTTTCCTCTGAATCGTCCTCCCTCCAACTTCATCCCATGCCCTCTAGTCCTGGAACATCCTTTTCGCTTAAAATAGTGTTTTCCTGCACCCTGTTTCTCCTGTAAGATACTTGTGTGTCTCTATCATATCCCTCTCTCCCTCCTCTCCTCCAGGGAGTACATGTTCAGTTCCTTCAACCTGTCTTCATAGGACTTGTGATGCAATCCATGCACCATCTTTGTTGCCTCCTCTGAACCTTCTCTACCCTGTCTATGTCCTTACGTAGGTATGGTCTCCAGAACTGTACACTGTACTCCAGGTGGGGCCTCACTAGTGTCTTGTATAGCAGAATTATGACCTCCATTTTCCTGCTGGTGATGCCCTGCCTATACATCCAGCATCCTATTTGCTTTACCTGATGCCTTGTCACATGTTTCCCTACCTGAGGTCATCAGAGATGACAACCCCAAGATCCCTTTCCTGCTTGGTGCATGCTATATCCTCACCCCCAACTGATATATTGTGCCAGGGTTTTGTGCCCCATATGCATTATCTTGCACTTCTTTGCATTGAATTTCAACTGCCAAACCCTTGACCATTCTTCAAGTTTCTGCAGGTCCCTTCTCATTCTGTCTACACCCTCTGGTGTGTCTACTCTGTTACTGAGCTTTGTGTCATCAGCAACAGTGAAATTCTGCCTTCTAGATCCTGCATAATGTCACTGATGAAGATGTTGAATAGGACTGGTCCCAGCACTGATCCCTGTGGTACCCACTGGTCACTCTTCCCTCTGTGGAGTGACAGCCATTTACCACCACCCTCTGTGTCCTGCCACCCAGCCAGTTACCTACCCACCACACTACTGTCCTGCCCACACCCATATTCCCCAGTTTGTGTAATAGTCTTCTATATGGCACAGTGTCAAAGGCCTTGCTGAAGTCCAGATAGGCCATGTCCACTGCCCTCCCCTGATCCACCTCCCTAGTCACCCAGTCAAAAAATTCAATGAGGTTGGTCTGACATGACCTCCCCCTGGTGAAACCACGCTGCCTTGGGTCCTGTAGTCCATTGACAACCAGATGTTCCACCAATCTCTCCTTCAGTAGTGCTTCCATGATCTTTCCCACTACCGAGGTGAGGCTGACTGGTCTGTAGTTCCCTGCTTCCTCTTTGTTCCCACTTTTGTATAAGGGGACTACATCTGCTGTCCTCCAGTCTTTGGGTACCTCCCCTATTTCCAGTGATTGGCTAAACAGGATAGCCAGAGGTTCAGCCACCTCTCTTAGTTCTTTAAGGACCCTGGGTCACCCCATCTGGCCCCATTGCTTTGTCAACTCTTATTACTTCCAGTTCCTTCAGGACCCTTTCTCGTGTAAAGGGACTTGTGTCCATTTCTGCACCATTCTCACCCCTTGTACTCCCTTCAGACCATTACCCTCCTCTTCCTCAGTAAAGACTGAGCAGAAATACCTGTTCAATATGCCAGCTTTACTGTTGTCATCCTCCACGACTCCCATCCTCCCCTTCAGTCTCACTATCCCTCCCTTTGTCTTTCTTTTTTTCACTTATGTACCTGTAAAGGTTTTGTCCCCTTTAACCACTGATTTTGCAATGTGTTCTTCTGTCTGAGCTTTGGCTTCCTTACTGACTTCCTGCCTCCCTTGTTTCTCCTGGTACCTCCTATCCCCTTCTGCCTGTGTCTTTTGTATTGCCTGAATGCAATCTTTTTTGGCTTTCACTTTCTTTGCTACCTCTTTGCAGAAACCATAATGGTCTCCTCTTCCTTTTCCTCTTGCTAACCTGCTTAATGCATAATTCTGTTGTTCTTATAATCCCCATTTTAAATACTGCCACTGTTCCTCAACCCCTGATTCCTGTCCCATTCCCTTAATGCTTCTTTCAAGTATCTCCCCATTTTCCCAAAGTCTGCCCCCTAAAATCCAGGATACGTGTTTTGTGTGGTTTGGTTCTGCTCTTTCTGTGATTTCAAACCACAATGACTGGTGGTCACTGTTACCCAGGTGCTCCCCACTGTTACCCCCATCACACTGTCCCTGTTTGTGAGCAGAAGGTCCAGTATTCACCTTCTGCAGAGTTGGTTCCATGACCAGTTGCTTGAGGAAGGCACCTGAAGGGTCCAGGATAAATCTGCTCCTAGTTGATGCTGCTGCTGGATGCTCCAGTCCACGTCTGGAATATTGAAGTCTCCAAACAGTACTACCTCACCCTTGTCTGCCATCCTTTGGATGGCTAGCATCAACTCCTATCTGTTTCTTCCTCCTGGGCTGGTGGTCTATGGACCACGCCTGTACCGGATGGCTGGCCCCATTTTCCTTTCCAGCTTAACCCACAGTATCTCTCCCCATTTTGTTCCTCCTGGATCTCTGTGGCCTTTATGTCATTTTCACATACAGTGCCACTCCTCCTCCTTCTGCCTCCTCTGTCTCTTCTGAATATGTTGTAGCCAGGTATGGCCATCTCCCAGTCATGGTTATCATTACACCAGGTTTCAGTGATGGCCACAATGTCCAGGTCTGACTGTACCATGACAGCCTCAGATCTTCCATCTTGTTGCTAAGGCTCCTGGCATTTACACACATGGCTTTCCATGATTTGACCTCCTAGCCTGCTTCACTGTTCTACTCCAGCCCCTTCCTTGGTTGTCATTTATCCCTGGTTCTCCTTGATGTCTGCCCTTCTGCTGAATTTTGCCCTTTCTGCTTATCCACCTTTTGGACACTAATCTCCATCTTTTGCACACTGCTTTGCAGAGATAGCCACTCCTCTGGTTCACTGGTTCCACTGCTAGCTGTGGGGGTGAGCAAGTAGGTACTACCTTCCTTGCTGGCCTGCACCCCTTTGCTAGTTTAAATGCTTGTCAATGTAGCATTTAAACTTATCATTGAGTGCTTGGATTCCCTCCAGGATGGATACAGGCCGTCAGGCTTGAACAAACCTCCATCCCTCCAGGTGGGTCCCCAGTCACCAATGAATCCAAACCCTTCCTCACAGCACCAGTTCTTCAACCATGAGTTAAAGTTTCTGGTGCATGCACTCCTATGCTCTCCTTGCTCTCACAGGTAGTACTTCTAGAAAGTGACAGTAGCTACTTGCTTAGAGACCCCTCCCCAGTTTCCTAAACTCTTCCTGAACTTCCTTTGGCTCCCCATTTGCCAAGTCATTAGTACCTAGGTGGATAATGACATCCAGCTCACCCTCCCATCTTGCCTTCCCAGTGATCCCCAGTATCTTCCTTCCATCCCTCCATGCCGTGGCACCTGGTAGGCACCTCACCATCAGACTTTGGATGAGTTCCAGCTGGCTGAGACTGAATTCAGATAAGACTGAAGTGCTGGTAGTGGACCCAGGTTGTCCGGGGGCGGGTTTGGGGGCTGGACAACCATCAGGCTTATTACTTGGTGGTATGTCGCTCACTACCTCCGATCAGGTGCGTAACCTGGGCGTTATTTTTGATGATAGTTTGACCCTAAAATCTCAGGTGTCAGCTGTCATCAAATCCTCTTTACCTTCCGAGGAATATCACCGGGTGAAACACCTGGTTCTTCTGGGTGATCTTCCAACACTGGTCCATGCTTTGTCACTGCCTGTCTTGATTACTGCAATTCCCTCTACCTAGGGCTAGCTGGGGTTGACATCCACCGCCTGCAGCTGGTGCAGAACGTGTGCGGCAGGCTTTGACTGGGACTTCTAGAACCAGTCATATACGCTGTGATCCGCAAACTGCACTGGCTGCCTGTTTGGTGGCGGATCACCTTTAAAGTTGGCTTGCTAACCTTTAAAGCCCTGCATGATCAGGGACCTGGTTACCTGCAAGATCTCCTGGTACCCTACTGCCCCTTCCGTCCTCTCCGTTCCACCAACGAGGGATTGCTGGAGATTCCCAGGGTACGATTGAAGACATCTGGATCTCGTGCCTTTGCTTTTTCAGCGCCAACCCTGTGGAATTCTCTACCTCGTTGGTTGAGAGATGCCTGAACTGTCGACAGATTAAAACGAGTTAAAAACTTATTTAGTTTAGCTTTCCTAGTTACGGATGATCTGTTTTAATGTTTTGTTTTACATTTTATCTTTATGTATTTAGTTTTTATGTACAGCGCCTTTGTTTTGAAAGGTGCTATAAAAATAAAGTTGATTTGATTTGATTTGAGATCGACAACAGTGAAGACATATGCCAGAATGGAGGTAAGAAGCTGGAAGAAAGGATAAAACTGGTGGAAAAAGGAAGAAAAATGGAGAAAAAATTAAACTTTTCACTGGAACTGCTGTAGCATGCACTAAGGCTTTCCCAACAAGAGCAAGTCTACGGCAGGAAAAGAACTGAGGTAGAGCTGGGGTCCGCCCCCTTTATAGCGCTACCGACGTCAGGGTGGAGCTGATGTCGGGGGGGTCCCCGCTGGGATAGTTCAAAATTTGAGCTATGGGGACCTGCTGCACTTGAAGATGCAGGTTTGTTTGGGGGAGGGTGTCTTCCCAGACCACAGAGGTGGAGGCAAACCAGTACGTACTGTATAACTGCATCTCCACTTGCTGCACCAAACATCTACAGTAACTGCTATACAAGAACACTGAGACCAGGCTGCAATTTAGATTGATGGCAGTAATCCAAATGCATGTCACGCAAGTAAAGCAGGGATCGACAGTATAACTCGGTCCCCAGAGGCATCATGGGCTTGGTTTCCTGGGGCAGAAAGGTCATCTTGGGATTACAGACCCACAAGACCTGAGGCTGACACAGTTGAAAAGCCCCCAAAAAAAAGACAATACCATTTTCCAGTAGTGCTTCCATTACTGCCTGGAAGGACAGACTGAGACACAAAGAAAAGGAGGGTCTCTGCCATCCTGGAAAATGCAGGTCTAGAAGGTATCTGCAAACATTTGGGGCCACTCAGCAATAGACCATAGAGTGAAGACCAGAAACTGAAAGGCTGCTCCATTTAAATGGTGAACTTGTTGTTTTCTCTCACATCCTGAACCTGCAAAATATAGAAATGCAGTCCAGTTGTGCTTTTGTGGCATATCTGAAGGAGTCTTGAATAGAATATTTGTGGGACGATCTGTGATAAAAGATTCCTCGCAGCCCGTCGGCACAGCAGTTGGATTTCCGCTTGCGACACCAGTGACCCAGGTTCGGGAGCGAGCTCAGGTCGCTGGAGGGCCGGCTGGGGGGAGGCAGCTTGAGCGTCCCACGACTGCTCGCTGTGTTCAGGGAAGGAAAGGGCTGTGACCCAATGTTGGAGCAACCACTGGTGGAGGCCAGTGGTGGAGCAACACGCTGGGGTCATTTGGGGTGGTGTGTGACAGACGTCGGCTCTTGCCTTGACGTCCGGACGACGCACCTCAAGGAAAACCAGGAAAAAATTGCTCGCTGGCCACTCAGATGACGGCTCTCTGTTCCCCGAGGGCCTCCAGTGCCTCCCAGGGCCTCCTGTTCCTCAGCAGCATCCCCAGGCCTAAGTATGTGCGGGGTCACCCCTCTCCCCGGTGCCTTCCCCTCGTCGGGAGGGGACCCGTCCTGTGAACTGGATACACGGGATATCCAGGGATCGGCTGCAATCTGAGGATGTGAGGAGGACTGGGTAAGGACAGAAGGGGCTGGGGGGACTTATCAGAGCCTGAAGGGAGTGGAGGACCAGCGAGCAGGGGGCGGAAAATAGATTACACAAAAAAAAAAAAGATCCTCAACATTTTATGTCTTAGAAATAAACAAACCCTGATACATTCAACAGAGAATGTCAATTTTGATATCAGTTTCAAGACTGCCTCCTCTACTGATAGAATTTGTTGTAAAGCACAACAAAGTTAAAGATGACCCTTATGAATACCTGTTGTAGCAATAACCCTTACCAAATCAATGACTACAACCATTATGATCCTGTGTAAATATGAGGGCGTGAACATGGCAGACACCAAATACTGGTAATCAAGCACTGTGAGGTCTTAGACTCCCTTGATCCCATCATTGTTTCTGAAATACTGTGGACAGAAGGATAGAGTGTTGGGGTAAAACCAAAGGCTAACAGACACAGGGGTTTTCCATCTACCAAACAACTTCTTTTTGAGACAGGATGGATGGGTCTTCTGCCCAGGACAGCTGAAAGTCTGCCACAAATGCAGAGTTAAAACATACCTAAATAGAGCACGTGACAAAATGAAGTAGAGACTTTGCAGCAAATATGGCCATGTGGGCCTACATTATAGAAACTCCTTCAAGTGTAACCTCTGCAAGGAACAAGGTCCTCCTAATGCCATTGTCCCTGGGCATCACACAACAAAGAGGGGGCCTTTCACTAAGATAACATACTCTCTCAGACCTAAAATGTCAGTGTTAAAACATGAACTCAGTGACACCCTTCAGCAACCAACACAGTGCTTGCTGGACAATGAACAACCAGGGACAGTGACTATAATGAAGGGCAAGATATGGTTGCTCCAGAGAAAGACGCAGCCAAATACAACAGGAATCACCCCCTGGAACAGCAACTTTAAGGCCTTACCCTACCTATAATAGTCAGGCGCAACCAAGGAGGGGGATGTGAACCTGTAAGCCCCAGACATGGAGGCTGAATCACCAGCCACTCCTGGCCATCACAGTCTGTTTTCACAACCTGGAGGAGTTGTGCCAGTGGAAGAGCTGGGAAATCCTAGAAAGACAAGTGAAATGGCATCTCCAGTAGGGAGACAGCAACTCGTGACTAGGAAATGTACATCAAGGTGTCAGAGACTAAACAATCCCAAATACTGCACAGTAACAGAGGAGCCTCTCCACATGAAGAATATGTTCCATCCACTATTGGGATCTGGAGACTGGGGTGACTCCAAAGTTGGTGATGAGTCAGAATCCTCTACTGCCTCTTCCCAGATACTGCAGTTTTCTGAGAGGAAGAATCTGAAGATTCCATGAGGGCTATACACTGAAGATCTAGCACCGGATGGCAGAGTCTGAAGACATGCACTTGAATATACAGTAAAATATCTATTCTGTCACCCTGCGGTCCTCCTATCTGTAATGCTCCTTGCCTTCATGCACACTCATATAGGGGTAGGCCAGTGCGTAACTACTGCTAACAAGTCTTCGAGAATGCAGAAAACGGCTAGTTTATGGGAACTGCCATTTCAGTTTTTTTCCTACAAGAAACCAGACTGAATTCAGTCAATGAGATTTCCCAAGCTCGCAGGGGTTGGCTATGAGGGCCTTCATTCTGGTCTTTCGACTTGGTGCAATACAACGGAGTGGGCATCCTATGCGAAGGGCAAGATATACAGGTTACTCACCTGTAACAGGAGTTCTAGGAATGGTATATGTTGTTCATCCACACTCATTGGCAGTATCCTTGCCGCTTTAAATCTTGCGCGAAGGTCTTCACCCCTTCACAGCAGAGTCGACAGGCCATTTACCTCCCGGGGAGCCTAGATCCTCTCAGGGAAGATCAGTGGAGACCTCCTCAAATCCTCTTCTGGGTCACCCAGCCCAGAGATCAGGAGACACGACGTTGCCATCGACAGAGGACACGGATCATTCTCTTCCTCTAATCCCCATCTCCTCTCCATCGCCTCTGGACCCCACTGAGATGCAGGATCTCCTCCGGATGACCCATGAACATGGATATTATGAGACCATCCAAGAGAACATGGGATGGGATGAAAGCTAGACCCGAGCTCGACTCACCAAATATCTTGACGAAGGACCCCAAGCCTGTGGTGGTACCACCCTTGGTGGACACTTTCGTGGACGTCCCAAGGCAGCGTGGGCATCACATTTGCTCCTGGCGATGCTGAAAAAGCTGATCGCTTGTACAAGGCTCAAGGATGACCAATTACGACCCAGCAGCCTCAGGCGATTCTCCGGTCATCACAGCCTACATGACGGTCCAGACCGCAACGGTGAGCACCCTGCCACGGATCAGAGTCCAGCAGCTGGATGCACAGGCAGGCGCCGTGTCGCTTACGAAGCCATCAGATCATATTATCTGACCCACATGGTTCAATTCCAGGCGCTTTGTGGGAACAGGGTCTGGAGGTGGCTCAAAGCTGCGGGTGAGCAGAAGGAGGCGCAGACCTCCGTGCAGGTTCAGACATGGGACCCAAGTGCCGAGCTGCGTCGATGCAGACTCAGTGGCGGCAACGCTTCTGCGTATACTCGGAACCTCCTGGTTACGCATCTCTGGTTTACCCTGACGTCGAAGAACGTATGATGCTCCATTCGAGGAGAGTCTTGTTTGGTAATCCTTCCGAGTTCATTACCAAACACAAAGAGGCGGGGAAGGTGGTAAGGTCGGTTCAAGCCATGTACCAACCAAGCTTGGTTCCTTCATAGGAACCAAAGCCATGTTCATGGACGGACACAGAGGCAGCAGCCCCACCTGTTACACATCAGAGGGCTCTGGCTTCCGCAGAGCCCATATAGGAAAACAGCCCACCAGCCGAGGTCAGCATTCTTCCTAGGTCGCCCAGCCAGCGGCCCATCTGCAGCCATAGCCTGACTCCTTTCCGGCCCCCACCCCTCAGGATCAACGGGAAATCATGGTCGGGGTTCGCATTGCGAACTTCCTGCCGGGATGGCAGGCTATAACCACTGACAGGTGCGTTCTTCAGTTGGTCAGTCTAGGCCACTTTATAGAATTCGCAGAAAAGCCACCCTTGAGGCCTCCTTTGCTCTCCCGGTATCTGGGTCAGCACAAAAATTTGATCTGGCAAGAAGTACTCATGCTCCTGCGAAAGGGAGTGATAGAGTACATCCCGGAGAACCAGAGAGGACAAGGATATTATTCTCACTTCTTCCTGGTTCCCAAGAAAACAAGGAACCTCCATCTGATTCTGGACCTCAGCGACCTCAACGTGTCAGTCGCCTACAAGAGATTCCGCATGGTGACTCTTCCGGGTCTTATTCCCATGCTGAAACAGGACACAGTGTCTCTAGACATGCAGGACACATACCTGCATATCCTATAGCTCAGGCACACAGAGGTTCCCCGCTTAGAGGTTTCCCACGCACCACTTTCAGTTCGAGGCTCTTCCATTCAGACTGTCATCCGCACCAAGGGTCATTACCAAGTGCATGGCAGCTGTGGCAGCATCTCTGAGGAGACAGGGCACTATGTGTTCCCGTACCTGGATGACTGGCTTCTCATGGCAGCCTCAAGAGGCGCTGTCTCAAGAGTCCAGAGCACCCAGGATCTGTTCCACCCTGGGCATTCTTACAAATTACGTAGAAGTTCCTCCTGGTAATGCTCTGAGAACCGGCAGTTTATAGGCGCAGTACTGGACACTGTTCAGGGAAAAGCTTTTCTTCCCAGCTACAGAGCGGAGCGATCAAACCCTCATAAGGGATTGTACGTCGAACAAGATGCGTACCTGTCGGTCGGTCCTTCACTTGCTCGGACACTGGCTGCAGACCATTCCTACTGTCCCTGCCAAAAGGCTCCACATGCAGGTAACCCAGTGGATGCTCAAAGTGCAATCGGGACCAAAGGCAAGATCACTTGCAGCATCCAGTCAGGATCACGGAACTCAGTGATCCGAGACTGGGTAGTAGCTAGTCCCAGGGTCGCTCTCCACGGGTGTCCCTTTGTAGTAATCATCCCAGGTAACCTCTCACAGACACCTCGGGTCTTGGTTGGGGGTGCACCTGGACAGGTAAAGTCCAGGGTACGTGGACCCGTTAGAAGCTCATCTCATATCAATGTCCTAGAGATGAAACGGTTCTCTATGCACTCAGGCCTTTCAGTCAGTAATCCCACCATGTACTCTCCTGCTTCAGACAGACAACATGGCGGTAGATTACCTCAACAAACAAGGAGGAGCACACTCTTACCCCTTTGCAGAGAACCCCATGAGGTGTGGGATTGGGTAATCGGTTATGGCGCCAATCAGTCACTGTGCATGTTCCCGGTGGACAACATGATTGCAGATGGTCTGGAGTCAGTCCCAGGCCAGAGTCCATGAGTGGGAACTTCTTCAAGAGGTAGCAGAGGATCTTTTTCTTCGATGGGGATTTCTAGAGCTAGACTTGTTCGCATCCCCATCAATACAAAACTTCTTAATTTTGCTCCCTAGATCCAGGGCCTGGTGCTTTGCATGGTGACGCGACATCCCCTCCCCTGCAACAAGAATTCCTCTGCTTTCCTTCCTTCTGTTAATCCAAGAGTTCTTCTCAAACTGCAAGAGAGCACGCACTCAAAGATCCTGGTAGCCCGGCCCTGGCCGCCAGACAGATCTAGTTCCCTTGTTGGTGCAACTATCTAGGAACCCCGCCTCCTGTCACCCACTCAGCTCCACCTCCTGTCTCAGGAGAAAGGTTCATTAGTCCATCCTGACTCACGCCTCTGGAACCTGCATGCTTGACTCCTAGAGACATAGCCATCTTTTATGTCACGGGTCCTTTTTGAAGAGGTTGCAGAGGTTCTTTTCAGCCAGAAAGTCAGCAACGTGATGCTTATTTATGCCATGAAAATGGCGCCTGCTTTTTTGTTTATGGTCTGAGCTCATGATCTTTCCCCTTAGGTTGTCCTGTGGGAGTAGTGTTGGATTACCTCCTCTCCCTTTTCATTCAGGCCTAGCCTCTCATTAAGGTGCACCTGTGCCATTTCTGCCCATCACCCGGCGGGACAGCGAATTATAGCTCAACTGACGCCCTCCTCAGGAATTTCTTAGGAGAGTGTTACACTAGGCCTCCCATAGGGACCCAGTGCCTCATGGATCTGCTCTTTGTCCTGGAACAGCTCACGCCTCCCTTGAACCTGCAACGATTATGAGCTAAGTTTTCATCGTGAAGCGTTATTTTAGTGCTGTTACTTCAGCGAGAAGAATTTCTGAGCTACCACGCCTCATGTGAAAGAGCCTTATTTAGTTTTCCACGGGACAGAGTATCCTGAAGGAGAATCCTAAGTTTTACCTAAGGTGGTCTCTTTACTCTCTAAACCAAGATATTGATCTTCGGTCTACTTCCTGGAGTTATTCAAATAGAGGAGAGACATTACTCCACCACCCGGATATTCACCGCAGCCCGAGGTATTACCTCAACAGAACTAAACCCTCTAAGAGTTCTGAACAGTTTTTCGTTCCTTCTCTGAGAGAATGATGGGTCAATCAATATCCAAACAGTCTTTCTAATTCAGCTTGTCCAGTGTATTTCTGTTATGATATAAAACAAAAGCCCTCCCCAGCTTGGTCGGGGTCATTCTACTAGGGGTGTGACCACATCCTTGCAGCACTCAAAAACATCTCCATCTGCTATATTGTGCGTCAGCCATGGAGATCTGTGCATACAACTATCAGGCATTATAGCCTGGACATCTCCTCTTAGCGAGGCTGGTTTCGGCCTGTGCAGTGCTACAGGTCTCATGTCCAGGTTCAGGACCTGGAATATATTTCTATTCTCCTCCCAGAATTTCTGGCAGTGTTACTGCTTGGGAATCGGTCTAATGGTGTAACCTGCTGCAAGACTGTATCTCGGTAAGATAGTACAGTTACGTAAGAACTTACTGTAACAGTAGTCTTAAAACAGCTCTGGCAGCAAATATCCTGCCCACCTTCCCCATGGAGGAGGCATAAACTTTGCCTTTTCATGTTGGGATTTTCTCTTTTATCTTCTGACAGTGGATCCTCGGTCTCCCACTCTGATGTCATCCTGTGGCTGGGAGTTCTAGGCGGAGAACTGGGAATCTGTGGGACCGCCTTATGTACCACGCCTGGCCAGGCGGTTCCCACTGAAGATAGCTAACTACAATTTTTTCCGCCCAGGGTCTGATGCCTGCCCGGCTTCGGTCTAATGGTGTAACCTGCTGCAAGAGCTGTTCAAGCTTCCCATTGTTACAGTAAGTTCTTACGTAACTGTACTTTAGTTAATAATAAAGTAGGTAGTGGCACGGGCAGAACATGCAGGCTCAAAAGATTAGCCAGCTACACAATCAGTCAACCAATCAGTCAATTTCATCACTCAATTAGATGATCTATTCAGTTTGCTCTCCTTAAAGGAGAAGTCTCCCATAGTACACACCCATATTTTCCCAACTCTTTATGTGTAACTATTGTGTTCCTCCTCTAGTTGCCAACAGTCCTATTGCTGTCCAAATCTAGATTATAAAAAACAGAGTACAGCCCCCAGAAGTTATCAATGTGTTTATCCTCCATTTTACCATCAATGCTGCTGGAGGATGATGTCATCAGAGCAACAGATAATGGTGCTGCACTAAATGCTGTTCCACCAGTAAACAGAACCCACAATGTTTGGTCCCCCACCTGAGTAATGGAGGAACTCTTAAAGTGTGCACATCCTGAAGTGCAGGTCTAACAGGGACTAGGACCATATGAGTGTGATTCAGCACTGATTTGACATGTATATACAGTATGCCTATAAGTAAAGGCCTTTATGTATTGTGTTAATGTTTCTGTTAGCAAAACAGTTTACCCAATAAATGACTCTGGGTACAACAAGTGTCTTAAATGGTATTATATAGCTGTTGTATTATGGTCTGTGTGTGTTAGCATTCTCTGTTTTGATTGACACCAACAGTGAGACACAATCTTGCACTAATGCCATTTTTCCTTTGTAACTAGGCAGGCAGTGATTGGATGGCTGATGGAAGGCAATAAAGACTTCAGCTATAATAAGGAATAGGTTACCAGGACAACATCAGCTGCAACATATGGAAGAAAAGTAATTTACTGGTTAAAGCACAGGCACAAGAACTTTGAAACTCTGGTTCAAATACTACTAAAGTCCATTACTCTCTAACGCTTAACAAGTTTCCATGACCTCCTTGGGAACTGTGATGGCCCCTCAGGCTATAACTTTAACAGTGCCTCCATTCCCATTATAAATCATTAGCAGACGTGAGAGTAGAAAGTACTTCACCTTTGAAGGTACTGGAAACAACTGTGGCAGCCCCCACCCCCTTTGTAATGCCAGCATTTGAAGTAGGATGTCCCTCACAAATCAGATGCTACACTTCAGCTGTTATAGGTAAAGAAACTAATCAGTCTCTGTGTTTGTAGTACTCTGTATTTGCTTAGCTCATTCCTCCCATGTCATATGCATTCTGTATCCTGGTATTTCCAGACAGAACCCAGATGTAAGGAGCATTGGAAATATAAAAAATACACTTTGTAAAGTAAGTGATCTAGCTCTCCACTTTCAGGCTGCTGAAAGGGAGTGTATAATTTGTGCAAAGGAGTAATTCAGTCTTGTGTGATCCTTTGGGAAACTACGCAAGTCTACCTTCTAAATTAATCCTTTCAAGGGTGTTCACCTGGTTCACTACAGAGTGACTGATTGACTACTCAATTGGTTGGTTGATTGGTTGATTAACTGATTTAGTCTACTGCTTTCCACAACATGTTACAACTGTCTCACAGAGAGGAATGAGCAGTACACATGAACAGCTTTTGTTTCCTGTGAATGAAATAGTAATTAGATGTATTATTTGCTCTACACATGCAGTATTAAGGCTACAAGTACCACTCACTGTGTGAGTTGCATATCAGAACTGTCTTAAGCCATTGCAAACTTAAACTAAATTCAGGATAGACAGCATTGATACCCTTATGTTTTGTTCTGCACTGTTGCTGCAGTGACAACAAGGAAGAAAAAAATTACTCACCTTAGTAATGATGTTTCTTCTAATGGAGTCTTGCTATATTATGACAATTGCAGTATGACTGCAGGTTAGAACTTCTCTGGAGGTGAAATAGTTAACTTCCATGCAAGGCATGGAATCTTGAGTGCGAGCTCGGTTAAGGAAGCTCTATCTGCTTACTTTCAAACCGAAACCATCAGATCTTTATGAGCTAAACCTCACTAATGTTCTGTGTGGAAGCTGTAAACCTACACTAGCCAACTGGCTACTATCCTAACAAACATACATGTTGGTCTCGAAAAAAGACTCAAGTCAAGAGACCCAATAATGAAACAAAACACACTCACCCTAGGGAGGGTGAAACAAAACAATAAAGTGGCAAGAAAACAGAGTGCCAACACTGTGTTGCCCACCCCACAGTGCAAAAAATGAGGTTCTGAGAGGGGCAGGGAGGGAGGGAGGTCATAATATAGCAAGACTCCATTAGAAGAAACAACATTACTAAGGTGAGTAATTTTTTCTTCAAACAACATGAAGTCTTACTATATTATGACAATTGCAGACTACACAGCAGTACCCCCATGGAGGAGGGACAGAACCTACTTGGGGAATAGGCTCTGAAGGACAGCTGTGCCAAACCAAGCATCACTCCTAGCTTGAATGTCCAGGGAATAATGCTTGGTAAAAGTGTGAACCATTTTCCAGGTAGCTGCTTGACATATCTCTAGAATGGGATGTCTCTCAGCAGCCATAGAAGCAGCTGTACCTCTGGTAGAGTGAGCCCTCAGGCCTGAGGGGGGAATCATACCCAATTTTTCATAACAGAATTGGATACAAGAGACAATCCACCTGGAAATGGATCTTTTAGTGGCAGGTTTCCCTTTCCCAACCTCACCAGAAGTGAGGAACAGTTGGAGGGAGTCAACTCTGTGACCGTTGGTACGCTCTATGTAGCTAAGGGGCCCTCTTCACATCTAGGCTGTGCAGCCTTCTCTCACCAGAGGAAGAATGGTCAGTGAAGTAAACAAGGAGAGAAATAGATTGATTAAGGTGGAAGTCCGAAACCACCTTAGGCAGGAACTTTCTATTAGTCCGAAGGACTACCTTATCTCTGTGAAAGGAGATGAAGGCTGGCTCCACTGACAATGCTTCAATTCACTTATGCATCTGGAAGAGGTGATAGCTACCAAAAACACAGTTTTCCAAGTCAGGAACTTAAGCTCAGCTGAAGACAAGGGCTCAAAAGGAGGTTGCTTGAGCTGAGCAATGCAAACATAGAGATCCCAGGCAGGGCAGGGTCCTGAATAGAGGGTTAGTGTGAAGCAAACCTTAAAACCTTAGGCAAATACAGGGTGAGATGAAAGAGGAGAGAGTTTACCTGCTGAAAGAAATGCAGAGACAGCTGCCAAATGCACCTTCAGGGTAGCTGGTCTCAGCCCTAAAGTGTTTAGATGGACCATATAATCTAGAACTGTGGGTAAATCAGCAGTGTCTGGGGAAATATTCTTTTCTGATCACCATATGGAAAATCTTTTCCATTTGGAGTTATAAGTAGCCCTGGTAGAAGGCTTCCTAGAAGCCTTGAATATATCCATTACATCTTGAGAGAGGTGTAGGCTAGCAAACTCTAGCTCTTCAAGGACCAGGCCTTGAGATTGAGAGACTTGAGATCCGGGTACCAAACCCTTCCCTGGGCACATGTTAACAGATTGTGATTCTTGGGAAGGCACAGGGGAGGATGAACTGCTAAGGACAGGAGAAGAGGATACCAGGGTTGCCTGGCCCAATCCGGGGCAATCAGATTGACCCTGCAGGATTGGGCTCTGATTTTGACTAGCACTTTGAACAGGAGAGGGAAGGGAGGAAGGCAGAGAAACTTCCTTCCAGCTGAGGCCAAGGTGTCCAGAGGGACTGAGCCCAAGACTGGGGCCCTGCAGCAAAAAAGAGGAAGTTGATGATTGTCTGGGGCTGCAAAGAGATCTATTTATGGGTGCCCCATTTGGCAAATACCACTCCCAGAACTAGGGGATCCAGGGACCACTCATGATGGCCCTGAGAGATCCTGCTGAGAGCATCTGCCAGGACATTGTCTTTGCCTGGGAGGTGAACTGCTGTAAGGGGAGTGTTCAGGGAGTACGCCAGAGACCACAACTTCATGGCTTCAGTGCACAAGGCCATAGACCGAGTGCCCCCCTGCTTGTTGATGTACCACATTGTAGTGGCGTTGTCTGTTCTGACCTGCACAGTCTTGTTCTGAACAGATTTTGAGAAAGCTTGAAGTGCTAGAAAAACTGCTCTGAGCTCCAACAGGTTGATGTGGAGCAGAGATTCCTGTGGGGACCACAGTCCCTGGGTAGTGAGGTCACCCATGTGGACCCCCCCAAGAGGGATGCATCTGTAGTAAGGATTAATGAGTGAGGCTGAGTGACAAAGGGCACTCTTTGTCTTAGGTTGCTCTGATCCTGCCACCACTAAAGGACTTGGATCAGGGTTCAAGTTACTGGGATCAGTTTGGTAAGAGGATCCTTCCTTTGTGACCAAAAGGCCCTCAGATGGAACTGAATGTCCCTCATCTGAAACCTTGCTCCTTGCACTACTGCTGTGGAAGCAGCCATGTGCCCTAGGAGCTGCAGAAAATGCCTTGCTGGTCGAGAAACCTGCAGGATGAATGAAGAGGCCAGGGAGACTAGGGTGTTTGCCCTGTCTAAAGGGAGGAAGGTCCTGGCTTCCTGGGTGTTCAGCTCTGAGCCTATGAAGGTTAGGAGCTGGACAGGTTCCAGTACTGACTTTGAGAGATTCAGAAGGAAACCTAGTGACGTAAGCAGTTGCTGGGTTATCTGAAGATGTAGGTTGACCTGATCTGGGGATTGTCCTACTATGAGCCAATCATCCAGGTAAGGAAAAATGGCAATCTTTTGCCTTCTTAGGCAAGCTACTGCTACTGCCAGGCACTTGGTAAATACCCTTGGAGCCGAGGTGAGTCCAAAGGGCATTACTCTGAACTGGTAATGGCCTCAAGGCAGCCCGAACCTGAGGTACTTTCGATGACAGCTTTTGATGAGAATATGGAAGTAGGCATCCTTGAGGTCCAGGGATGCTAGCCAGTCCCCTGGCCTTAGGGAAGGTAAAATGATTCCCAGAGTTACCATTTTGAACTTTGGTTTTAAAAGGTGCTTGTTTAGGTATCTGAGATCCAGAATGGGCCACCATTCTCCTGTCTTTTTTGGGGTAAGGAAGTACCTAAAGTACAACCCTTTGCCCTGGAGTAGGGGTGGAACCCTTTCTATGGCTCTGAGAGTGAGGAAGGTTGAGACATCTGACTCCAAGGTGAGTGCCTCTGATGGAGATGCAGGAGGAAAAGATCTAGTCCTCAGCTTCGGGAATTTTTTGATGCGGAGGACCAGTCCCTGGCTTACCACTTCCAGGACCCACTTGTCTGATGTGAGAGACTTCCAGTCCTGGACAAAGTAAGCCAGCCTGCTCCCTCGGTAGAGGGGAAGTGGCCCTGGCCACCCCATCAGGGTGCCTGCTTGGCAGGGGCCTTGGGCTGAGGAGTGGAAGTGGGCCTGCTTGAACCCCTCCTGCCCCTTCCTCTAAAGAATCCCCTCTGGGAATAGGAGGAAGAAGAAGCTTGAGCCTGATAAAAAGGCCTGTGAAAAAGCCTGCCTCTGCCCTTGGGGGGCTGCTTCTGAGGGGTGGCCTGCCTTTCCTTGGCTTGTGCACTCCGATAGGTGATCCTGTATTCATCCATTTTCTTCATATAATTCTCTGTTTGGTCCCCAAAGAATTGCCAATCACAGGAAAATCAATGGCTTTTGACTGGGTATCCTGTGACAATGTGGTGCATCTGAG
Source organism: Neoceratodus forsteri (assembly GCA_016271365.2). Taxonomy (NCBI): domain Eukaryota; kingdom Metazoa; phylum Chordata; order Ceratodontiformes; family Ceratodontidae; genus Neoceratodus; species Neoceratodus forsteri. The sequence goes on along the minus strand of CM028132.1, from coordinate 441,791,047 downwards.
CCAGGCCATTCTGCGAAGTGCCACAGAAGTAGCCATAACTCTAGAAAAAACATCATTAGAGTCCACTGCAGCATGAAATTGCATTTTTGATGCCTCGATACCATCTAAGACCACCTGTTCCAGATCCCTGGCAAGCTTGTCAGGGAGTTGTTTGACTAGAGCCAGCACAGTATCCCATCTGGATTTCTGGTATCTGGCAGCATAAGCCATGTAATTTGCTTGTCTGAGCCCCAAGGATGCTGCCATGTACTGTTTCTTTTCCATAGCACCAATCTTCCTGGAGTCCTTTTCAGGAGGATGTGAAGCTAGGGGGATATTTGCTTTGTCACAAGTGCAGCCTGCACTACACCCACATGGCTGCATTGCTGTGTGAGAAATTCTATGTCTGAACCTGATAAAGCATATCTCCTGTCCATCCTTTTATTCACAGGAGGTATAGAATGAGGAGTTTTTAAAAATTTTTCTGTCTGTTTCCTGAAAGATTTATGAAGGAGAACAGACAGTCTCTTAGATTTTGGAATATCCATCATTTCTACATAATCAGGCTCTTCCTGATCATCCACAGCTTCCTCAACAGGAAGCTGAAGAGTTTCAGCAACCTTCTTGTAAAAGATGAAATGAGCAGGGGACTCAGAAAGCCTAGGGGGGAAACCCCTAAAGGTCTGTCTGGGGAGGTATCTGGCTCAATTGGAGCGTCCAGATCTTCCAGACCATAATCACTGTCTTCATACTCTCCCCCCCCCAAGGTTCATAAAATTCTTCAAAATCATAATCCTGAACCGATGGGACCTGGTGAACCGAGATTCTCCCAGATGGAGTCGGTTCAGGAACCGGGGAAAGAGTTTGGACAATTTGGATTGCTTTGGCTATCTCTTCAGCTATTGGGGAAAGGACTTTTTCCACAGCAGCAGACTTTCTAGTCCTTTTTGCAGGAACTGGCTCCTTGGAGCCAGCTCTTCGTTTGCCCGAGGAAGTTTCGCCTGGTCAGAGGTACTCCTTGGGTTCAGTTGGCACCAAACTGGCCGGCCATCCGGTCAGCGGACTTTTGGCCTCTCTTCCCTGAGCCTACCAACTCTCTTTTCAACGGTGGCAGCAGGGAAATCTTCAAATCTGGCAGTCTGAATCGAGGTGGTCAAACCCCAGGCAATAAACACAGGAGGTGTGAGGTGCAGCCTTGCAAGAGGCTTCCCACAGACATCACAGTGCTGAAACCCAGTGGCCCGGTTTTCTTTTGGTTTCTCAGACATTATGCCAGCTAACCAAACTTGCCTGCTTATGGCAATCCGCCAAGCAAGACTCTCCTATCGGTTCCCAACCGTGTCACGGGCTGTGGAAAAAAAACGTAATGAAATCTGTTTTTTTTAGAACCGATAGGAACCGGGAACCGCACTCTAAAAAAGTACTAGCAACTGAAAAATGCACCTAATTGGTTCAAACCGAACCGGTAAAGATTTTACAAGTTCCACACAGAAATCGAATGTAAAAACTATATTTTACTTACGTTTCCACAGACAGAGCATGAACCAAACGGTTGCAGTTAAAATTAAACGATTTTAATACTTAAAAACTGTTTTAAACCACGAAAATGAACCGAGCAAAAGGAGAAATCTCCGGAGTGACTGTTCAGTGAGGCGGAGTAAAGAATCTGACGGTTTCAGTTTGAAAGTAAGCAGACAGAGCTTCCTTAACCGAGCTCACGCTCAAGATTCCATGCCTTGCATGGAAGTTAACTATTTCACCTCCGGGAGCAGTTCTAACCTGCAGTCATACTGCAATTGTCATAATATAGCAAGACTTCATGTTGTTTGAATGGGAGGGACTGTATTACAAGTGACTTATTTGCATGTACGTGGAGGCTTGCTTGACATTTTACTACCTTGTGTCAGAGCCTCAAACTCTAGATATGTGTTGCAACAGAAGAAATAACTTATCGACATATGTGCAGTACTTGATGTAATATATAATAAACACATCAGATAAATCCAAATCATAAATATACAGGAGTCTTTTCCTTTAATAGGAAGCCAAGACTCAAAAAAAACAAAACAAGACTTAATTGAATTCAGGCTTTCAGAAATGTAATAAAAGCAGTGAGTTGAGTCTAAGCGAGTTTTATGAATCAAGTTTAAATAAATGTATAGGCCAAATGTGTGGGAAATTAGATTAATTTCACCCACTTCACTTAATTACACTTTTGTACCTTGTATCAATTGTTTTGCTTTATAAAGAATACATTTAAATGCCGATGTTATGTATGTAGGTGTCAGAGATGTCTTGATAATCTAGTACCACCTAGCAGTGGCGCAAAATGACATAAGCACAAAACAGCAGCACATCTAAAACTGTTTAAGCACCTTAAAATACTTCATAAATACCTCAGAAAAATAAGGATATTAAAACAAACTACTGTGATTAATCCTTAAAAAACATCTTTAATGCATCAAGATATTGAGACATTGACAAAACTTGTAAGAATATTTATAAAGTATCAGGGAGAAAAGGACAAGAGATAAAAAAATGAATAATAAGAGCTAATGTTTATAAAATGTTACATGTAAACAAAATAAACAATATAAACATGCGGTCATTTTAGTCTCTCCTGTTATGGCATATTCACATTCACAGTAGAGTTCAGTAAAGTTTGGTAAAATTCTGTCTGTGCTTAGACCATAAGAAAATCTGTAGATTAAAAGACTGGCTTTTAAAAACAAACAAAAAAAAAAACGTAAATTAGCTGCCAAGGCTCAACAGTCACCAGGCTCATAGCGGAGGTTACACTGGAGCAAGATTGCCTTGGCTTGCTGCACAAGGCTTCAAGCTTCATAGCTGCTGGGCTTCAAGACTTAAAATTGTCCAGTGTACAGTCTCACCACCTCACTTCATAGACCAGGTAAAATTTAACAATGTTTGTTCGTCTTTCGGATGAGACGTTAAACCGAGGTCCCATCTGCCTGGATTGGTGGTAGTTCAGGTGGATGTTAAAGATCCCATGGCACTTATCGAAAAGAGTAGGGGAATCTCCCTGGTGTCCTGGCCAAATTTCTCTCATTCACTAAAAATACCACCAACAGCTTAATCTGGTTCAAGGTCAGTTGGCATTCATCTGTATCCCCCTCCCCCGGGTCGTACCCGAAAATAGGCAGGATTTGTCTAGTGCACTTACCCGGTCAACAAAAAATAAAGAAAAGAAAAAATAGCATAAAACCGCATGAAGGAGTGCAGGTTGTCAGCACAAAGAGGAAGAAATAAGACCAAAGGATGCTGATCCCTCTCTCCTAGTATGGCAACAATGACATACATTTTATTGGGTAGAGGAAAGCGTTTCAGTGGCCCTGTACCACTTGCTCCTCTGAGGTCCTCTGCAGTAGAATGTGGGCATTGACGACAACCAGCGTGCAATCCTCTAGCTCCACACTCCACCTCAATAATTAGAAAGATAATAAAAAACATTTCCTGGGTGTTACATCTGTTACACTAACACTACAGCTAATGCTAGAGGTTATGTTTACATTGTAACTAGTGTTTATAGTAAAGTTTGCGCATATGCTACAGCTCATGCTTATGCTGCAGCTTATGCTTGCACTAAACCTAATGCTTCAGCTTATGCTACAACTTATGCTAATGCTACAGCTAACGTTATAGCTAATGCTACAGCATTCACTAACGCTACAGCTAAGTCACAGTAGTGCTACAGCTAAGCTAATGATACAGCTACAGCTAAGCTAATGCTACAGCTATACTTTTGCCACAGCTATGCTACTGCTACAGCTATGCTGAGGCTACAACAAAGCTAACACTACAGCTAATGCTAGTGCTTATGCTTACATTAAAACTGTTTATAGTACAGTTAGTACTAATGCTACAGCTCATGCTTATGGCACAGCTCATGCTTATGCTGCAGCTCATGCTTATGCTACAGCTCGTGCTTAAGCTACAGCTCGTGCTAATGCTACAGCTTACGATTACGCTACAGTTTATGCTTGCACTAAACCTAATGCTTCAGCTTATGATACAACTTACGCTAATGCTACAGCTTATGCTTATGCTACAGCTAAGTCCACAGTAGTGCTACAGCTAAGCTAATGCTAATGCTAACGCTACAACTAATGCCAATGCTTCAGCTAAGCTAATGCTACAGATAAGCTAATGCTACAGCTAACCTAATGCTACTGCTATACTTTTGCCACAGCTATGCTGAGGCTACAACAAAGGTAACACAACAGCTAATGCTAGTGCTTATGCTTACATTAAAACTGTTTATAGTACAGCTCGTGCTTATGCTACAGCTCATGCTTATGCCACAGATCGTGCTTATGCTACAGCTTACTCTTGCACTAAATGTAATGTTTCAGCTTATGCTACAACTTATGCTAAAGCTACAGCTTATGCCAATGCTACATCTGTTACAGTAAATGCTACAGCATTCAATAACGCTACAGCTTACACTAGTACTACAGCTAAGTCAAAGTTGTGCTACAGCTAAGCTAATGCTAATGCTGCAGCTAATGCCAATGCTACAGCTACAGCTAATGCCAGTGCTACAGCTAAGCTAATGCTACAGCTATAATTTTGCCACAGCTATGCTGAGGCTACAACAAAGCTAACACTACAGCTAATGGTAGTGCTTATGCTTACATTAAAACTGTTAATAATACAGCTCGTGCTTATGCTACAGTTCGTGCTAATGCTACAGCTCGTGCTTATGCTACAGCTTACTCTTGCACTAAATCAATTGCTTCAGCTTATGCTACAACATGCGCTAATGTTACAGCTTATGCTAACGCTACAGCTAACGTTACAGCTAGTGCTACAGCGTTCACTAACTCTACAGCTTATGCCAGTGCTACAACTAAGTCACAGAAGGGCTAATGCTATTGCTAACTCAACAGCTAATGCCAGTGGTACAGCTAAGCTAATGCTACAGCTTTACTTTTGCCACAGCTATGCTGAGGCTACAACAAAGCTAACACTACCACTAATGCTAGTGCTTATGCTTACATTAAAACTCTTTATAGTACAGTTTGTACTTATGCTACAGCTCATGCATATGCTATAGCTCATGCTTATGCTATAGCTCGTGCTTATGCTACAGCTCGTGCTAATGCTACAGCCTACGCTTACGCTACAGCTTATACTTGCACTAAACTTAATGCTTCAGCTTATGCTACAACTTACGCTAATGCTTCAGCTTATGCTAATGCTACAGCATTCACTTACGCTAATGCAATAGCTTATATTAATGCTACAGCTAAGTCCACACTAATGAGCTACATCTAAGCTAATGCTAATGCTAATGCTACAGCTAATGCCAATGCTACAGCTAAGCTAATGCTACAGCTATAATTTTGCCACAGCTATGCTGAGGCTACAACAAAGCTAACACTACAGCTAATGCTAGTGCTTATGCTTACATTAAAACTGTTTATAATACAGCTCGTGCTTATGCTACAGTTCGTGCTTATTCCACAGCTCATGCTTATGCTACTGTTTATGCTTATGCTAAAGCTTACTCTTGCACTAAACGTAATGTTTCAGCTTATGCTACAACTTACGCTAATGCTAGAGCTTATGCCAATGCTACATCTAACATTACAGCTAATGCTACAGCATTCACTAACGCTACAGCTTACGCTAGTGCTACAGCTAAGTCACAGTTGTGCTACAGCTATGCTAATGCTACGCTGCAGCTAATGCCAATGCTATAGCTACTGCCAGTGCTACAACTAAGCTAATTCTACAGCTAAGCTAATGCTACAGCAATTCTTTTGTCACAGCTGTGCTAACACCACAGCTATGCTGAGGCTACAACAAAGCTAACACTACAGCTAATGATAGAGCTTATGCTTACATTAAAACTGTTAATAATACGGCTCATGCTTATGCTACAGGTCGTGCTTATGCTACAGGTCGTGCTTATGCTACAACTCATGCTTATGCAACAGCTTACTCTTGCACTAAATCTAATACTTCAGCTTATGCTACAACTTGCGCTAATGTTACAGCTTATGCTAATGCTACAGCTAACGTTACAGCTAATGCTACAGCATTCACTAACTCTACAGCTTATGCTAGTGCTACAGCTCAGTCACAGTAGGGCTACAGCTAAGCTAATGCTATTGCTAACTCTACAGCTAATTCCAATGATACAGCTAATGCTACAGCTAATGCCAGTGCTACAGCTAAGCTGATGCTACAGCTATACTTTTGCCACAGCTATGCTGAGGCTACAACAAAGCTAACACCACAGCTAATGCTAGTGCTTATGCCTACATTAAAACTGCTTATAGTACAGTTTGTACTTATGCTACAGCTCACGCTTATGCTACAGCTCATGCTTATGCCACAGCTCGTGCTTACGCTGTACCTCGTGCTTATGCTACAGCTTACGCTTATGCTATAGCTTATGCTTGCACTAAACCTAATGCTTCAGCTTATGGTACAACTTACGCTAATGCTACAGCTTATGCTAATGCTACTGCTAACGTTACAGCTAATGCTACAGCATTCACTTTCGCTAATGCTACAGCTTATGCTAATGCTACAGCTAACTCCACAATAGTGCTACAGCTAAGCTAATGCTAATGCTAACGCTACAGCTAATGCCAATGCTTCAGCTAATGCCAATGCTCCAGCTAATGCCAAATCTTCAGCAAATGCCAATGCTACAGCTAAGCTAATGCTACAGCTATAAATTTGCCACAGCTATGCTGAATCTACAACAAAGCTAACACTACAGCTAATGCTAGTGCTTATGCTTACAATAAAACTGTTTATAATACAGCTTGTGCTTATGCTACAGCTCATGCTTATGCTACAGATTATGCTTATGCTATAGCTTACTCTTGCACTAAACATAATGTTTCAGCTTATGCTACAACTTACGCTAATGCTAGAGCTTATGCCAATGCTACATCTAATGTTACAGCTAATGCTACAGCATTCACTAACGCTAGTGCTACAGCAAAGTCACAGATGTGCTACAGCTAAGCTAATGCTACTGCTAACAGTACAGCTAATGCCAATGCTTCAGCTAAGCTAATGCTACAGCTATACTTTTGCCACAGCTATGCTAACACCACAACTATGCTGAGGCTACAACAAAGCTAACACTACAGCTAATGCTAGTGCTTATGCTTAAATTAAAACTGCCTATGCTACAGCTCGTGCTTATGCTTCAGCTCAAGCCTATGGTACAGCTTACGGTGACTCTACAGCTTACTCTTGCACTAAACCTAATGCTTCAGCTTATTCTACAATTTACGCTAATGCTACAGCTTATGATAATTCTACAGCTAAGATTACAGCTAATGCTACAACATTCACTAACCCTACAGCTTACGCTAGTCCTACAGCTAAGTCGCAGTAGTGCTACAGCTGAGCTAATGCTAATGCTACAGCTAATGCCAATGCTTCAGCTAATCCTTCAGCTAATGCCAATGCTACAGCTAAGCTAATGCTACAGCAATACTTTTGCAACAGCTATGCTAACACCACAGGTATGCTGAGGCTACAACAAAGCTAACACTGCAGCTAATGCTAGTGCTTATGCTTACATTAATAGTGTTTATAGTACAGCTCATGCTTATGCTACAGCTTATGCTTACGCTACAGCTTACTCTTGCACTAAACCTAATGCTTCAGCTTATGCTACAACTTACGCTAATGCTACAGCTCATGCTAATTATAGTTAATCAGTAGGTAGCACACTCTCCTTTGAGGCCGGGAGATCAGAGGGCTGTGGGTTCAGTTCCCATCTGGCACTTGGGTTAATATCCCAGTACTGACACTGTAATGCAGCATGAGAGGGGTGCTGCATTTCTGAAGTACCGTCTTTCGGATGAGACGTTAAACCAAGGTCCCATCTGCCTGGATTGGTGGTAGTTCAGGTGGATGTTAAAGATCCCATGGCACTTATCGAAAAGAGCAGGGGAATTTCCCCGGTGCCCTGGCCAAATTTCCCTCATTCACTAAAAATACCACCAACAGCATAATCTGGTTCTAGGTCGTTGGCATTCATCTGTATGTCCCTCCCCCAGGTAGTGCCTGAGAATAGGCAGGATTTGTCTAGTGCACTTACCCGGTCAACAAAAGCTAAATAAATAATAAATAATAAATAAATAAATCTATAGCTAGGATTACAGCTAATGCTACAGCATTCACTAACGCTACAGCTTACGCCAGTGCTACAGCTAAGTCACAGTAGTGCTACAGCTAAGCTAATGCTAATGCTACAGCTAAGCTAATGCTACAGATATACTTTTGCCACTGCTATGCTGAGGCTACAACAAAGCTAACACTACAGCTGATTCTAGTGCTTATGCTTACATTAAAACTGTTTATAGTACAGTTTGTACTTGTGCTACATTTCATGCTTATGCTACAGCTCGTACTTATGCTACAGGTCGTGCTTATGCTATAGGTCGTGCTTATGCTATAGCTAGTGCTTATGCTACAGCTTATGCTTATGCTACAGCTTATGCTTGCACTAAACCTAATGCTTCAGCTTAAGCTACAACTTACGCTAATGCTACAGCTTATGCTAATGCTACTGGTAATGATACAGCTAATGCTACATCATTCACTTACGCTAATGCTACAGCTAAGTCCACAGTAGTGCTACAGGTAAGCTAATGCTAATGCTAACGCTACAGCTAATACCAACGCTTCAGCTAATACCAATGCTTCAGCTAATGCCCATGCTTCAACTAATGCGAATGCTTCAGCAAATGCCAATGCTACAGCTAGGCTAATGCTACAGCTATAATTTTGCCTCAGCTATGCTGAGGCTACAACAAAGCTAACACTACAGCTAATGCTAGTGCTTATGCTTACATTAAAGCTGTTTATAATACAGCTCGTGCTTATGCCTCAGCTCATGCTTATGCCACAGCTCATGCTTATGCTACAGCTCGTGCTTATGCTACAGCTTATGCTTATGCTACAGCTTATGCTTGCACTAAACCTAATGCTTCAGCTTATGCTACAACTTACGCTAATGCTACAGCTTATGCTAATGCTACTACTAACGTTACAGCTAATGCTACCGCATTCACTTATGCTAATGCTACAGTTTATGCTAATGCTACAGCTAAGTCCACAGTAGTGCTACAGGTAAGCTAATGCTAACGCTACAGCTAATGCCAATGCTTCAGCTAATGCCACTGCTACAGCAAAGCTAATACTTCAGCAAATGCCAATGCTTCAGCAAATGCCAATGCTACAGCTAAGCTAATACTACAGCTATAATTTTGCCACAGCTATGCTGAGGCTACAACAAAGCTAACACTACAGCTCATGCTAGTGCTTATGCTTACATTAAAACTGTTTATAATACAGCTCATGCTTATGCCATAGCTCGTGCTTATGCCAAAGCTCTGGCTTATGCTACAGCTTATGCTTATGCTACTGCTTACTCTTGCACTAAACGTAATGTTTACGCTTATGCTACAACTTACGCTAATGCTAGAGCTTATGCCTATGCTACATCTAACGTTACAGCTAATGATACAGCATTCACTAACGCTACAGCTTACGCTAGTGCTACAGCTAAGTCACAGTTGTGCTAGAGCTACGCTAATGCTAATGCTGCAGCTAATGCCAATGCTACAGCTGCAGCTAATGCCAGTGCTACTGCTAAGCTAATGCTACAGCAAAGCTAATGCAACAGCTATTCTTTTGACACAGCTGTGCTAACAGCACAGCTATGCTGAGGCTACAACAAAGCTTACACTACAGCTAATGCTAGTGCTTCTGCTAACATTAAAACTGTTTATAGTAGAGTTTGAACTTATGCTATAGCTCATGCTTATGCTATAGCTCATGATTAAGCTAAAGCTATGCTTTCATTACAATTACGCTACAGCTTATGCTTGCACTAAACCTAATGCTTCAGCTTATGCTACAACTTACGCTAAAGCTACAGATTATGCTAATGCTACTACTAACGTTACAGCTAATGCTACAGCATTCACTTACGCTAATGCTACAGCTTATGCTAATGCTACAGCTAAGTCCACAGTAGTGCTACAGCTAAGCTAATGCTAATGCTAACGCTACAGCTAATGCCAATGCTTCAGCTAATGCCAATGCTTCAGCAAATGACAATGCTACAGCTAAGCTAATGCTACAGGTATAATTCTGCCACAGCTATGCTGATGCTACAACAAAGCTAACACTACAGCTCATGCTAGTGCTTATGATTACATTAAAACTGTTAATAATACAGCTCATGCTTATGCCACAGCTCGTGCTTATGCCAAAGCTCAGGCTTATGCTACAGCTTATGCTTATGCTACAGCTTACTCTTGCAGTAAACGTAATGTTTCAGCTTATGCTACAACTTACGCTAATGCTAGAGCTTATGCCAATGCTACATCTAACGTTACAGCTAATGCTGCAGCATTCACTAACGCTACAGCTTATGCTAATGCTACAGCTAAGTCCACAGTAGTGCTTCAGGTAAGCTAAAGATAATGCTAACACTACAGCTAATGCCAATGCTTCAGCTAATGCCAATGCTTCAGCTAATGCCAATGCTTCAGCAAATGCCAATGCTACAGCTAGGCTAATGCTACAGCTATAATTTTGCCACAGCTATGCTGAGGCTACAACAAAGCTAACACTACGCTAATGCTAGTGCTTATGCTTACATTAAAGCTGTTTATAATACAGCTCGTGATTATGCTACATCTCGTGCTTATGCCTCAGCTCATGCTTATGCCACAGCTCATGCTTATGCTATAGCTCGTGCTTATGCTACAGCTTGTGCTTATGCTACAGCTTACGCTTACGCTACAGCTTATGCTTCCACTAAACCTAATGCTTCAGCTTATGCTACAACTTACGCTCATACCTCTCAACTGTCCCTGATTTTCAGGGATGTCCCTGATTTTGCCTCAAAATTTTCCTCTGTCCCTCGTACAATTTGTGATGATACAGCTAAGCTAATGCTACAGCTATAATTTTGCCACAGCTATGCTGAGGCTACAACAAAGCTAACACTACAGCTCATGCTAGTGCTTATGCTTACATTAAAACTGTTTATAATACAGCTCATGCTTATGCCACAGCTCGTGCTTATGCCAAAGCTCAGGCTTATGCTACAGCTTATGCTTATGCTACAGCTTACTCTTGCACTAAACGTAATGTTTCAGCTTATGCTACAACTTACGCTAATGCTAGAGCTTATGCCAATGCTACATCTAACGTTACAGCTAATGCTACTGCATTCACTAACACTAGTGCTACAGCTAAGTCACAGTTGTGCTACAGCTACGGAAATGTTAACGCTGCAGCTAATGCCTAAGCTACAGATGCAGCTAATGCTAGTGGTACTGCTAAGCTAATGCTATGGCTAAGCTAATGCAACAGCTATTCTTTTGACACAGCTGTGCTAACAGCACAGCTATGCTGAGGGTACAACAAAGCTTACACTACAGCTAATGCTAGTGCTTCTAATAACATTAAAACTGTTTATAGTAGAGTTTGAACTTATGCTATAGCTCATGCTTATGCTAAAGCTCATGCTTAAGCTATAGCTCGTGCTTATGCTACACCTTGTGCTTATGCTATAGCTCGTGCTTATACTATAGCTCATGCTTATGCTTTAGCTCGTGCTTATGCTATAGCTAGTGCTTATGCTACAGCTTACGCTTATGTTTCAGCTTATACTTGCACTAAACCTAATGCTTCACCTTTTGCTACAACTTACTCTAATGCTACAGCTTATGCTAATGCTACTGGTAACGTTACAGCTAATGCTACATCATTCACTTACGCTAATACTACAGCTTATGCTAATGCTACAGCTAAGTCCACAGTAGTGCTACAGGTAAGCTAATGCCAATGCTAACGCTTCAGCTAATGCCAATGCTTCAGCTAATGCCAATGCTTCAGCAAATGCCAATGCTACAGCTAGGCTAATGATACAGCTATAATTTTGCCACAGCTATGCTGAGGCTACAACAAAGCTAACACTACAGCTAATGCTAGTGCTTATGCTTACATTAAAGCTGTTTATAATACAGCTCATGCTTATGCTACAGCTCGTGCTTATGCCTCAGCTCATGCTTATGCCACAGCTCATGCTTATGCTGTAGCTCATGCTTATGCTATAGCTTGTGCTTATGCTGCAGCTCGTGCTTATGCTACAGCTTACGCTTACGCTACAGCTTATGCTTGCAGAAAACCTAATGCTTCAGCTTATGCTACAACTTACGCTAATGCTACAGCTTATGCTAATGCTACTACTAACGTTATAGCTAATGCTACAGCATTCACTTACGCTAATGCTACAGCTTATGCTAATGCTACAGCTAAGTCCACAGTAGTGCTACAGCTAAGCTAATGCTAATGCTAATGATACAGCTAATGCCAATGCTTCAGCTAATGCCAATGCTTCAGCAAATGCCAATGCTACACCTAAGCTAATGCTACAGCTATAATTCTGCCACAGCTATGCTGAGGCTACAACAAAGCTAACACTACAGCTCATGCTAGTGCTTATGCTTACATTAAAACTGTTTATAATACAGCTCATGCTTATGCCACAGCTCGTGCTTATGCCAAAGCACAGGCTTATGCTACAGCTTATGCTTATGCCACAGCGTACTCTTGCACTAAACATAATGTTTCAGCTCATGCTACAACTTACACTAATGCTAGAGCTTATGCCAAAGTTACATCTAACGTTACAGCTAATGCTACAGCATTCACTAACGCTACAGCTTACACAAGTGCTACAGCTAAGTCACAGTTGTGCTACAGCTACGCTAATGTTAACGCTGCAGCTAATGCCAATGCTACAGCTGCAGCTAATGCCAGTGCTACTGCTAAGCTAATGCTACAGCTAAGCTAATGCAACAGCTATTCTTTTGACACAGCTGTGCTAACAGCACAGCTATGCTGAGGCTACAACAAAGCTTACACTACAGCTAATGCTAGTGCTTCTGCTAACATTAAAACTGTTTATAGTAGAGTTTGAACTTATGCTATAGCTCATGCTTATGCTATAGCTCATGCTTAAGCTATAGCTCGTGCTTATGCTGTAGCTCATGCTTATTCTGTAGCTCGTGCTTATGCTATAGCTCGTGCTTATGCTATAGCTAGTGTTTATGCTACATCTTATGCTTATGCTACAGCTTATGCTTGCACTAAACCTAATGCTTCAGCTTTTGCTACAACTTACGCTAATGCTACAGCTTATGCTAATGCTACTGGTAACGTTACAGCTAATGCTACATCATTCACTTACGCTACTGCTACAGCTTATGCTAATGCGACAGCTAAGTCCACAGTAGTGCTACAGGTAAGCTAAAGCTAATGCTAACGCTTGAACTAATAGCAATGCTTCAGCTAATGCCAATGCTTCAGCTAATGCCAATGCTTCAGCAAATGCCAATGCTACAGCTAGGCTAATGCTACAGCTATAATTTGGCCACAGCTATGCTGAGGCTACAACAAAGCTAACACTACAGCTAATGCTAGTGCTTATGCTTACATTAAAGCTGTTTATAATACAGCTCATGCTTATGCTACAGCTCGTGCTTATGCCTCAGCTCATGCTTATGCTACACCTCATGCTTATGTTACAGCTCGTGCTAATGCTACAGCTTACGCTAGTGCTACAGCTAAGTCACAGTTGTGCTAGAGCTATGCTAATGTTAATGCTGCAGCTAATGCCAGTGCTTTTGCTAAGCTAATGCTACAGCTGAGCTAATGCAACAGCTATTCTTTTGATACAGCTGTGCTAACAGCACAGCTATGCTGAGGCTACAACAAAGCTTACACTACAGCTAATGCTAGTGCTTCTGCTAACATTAAAACTGTTCATAGTAGAGTTTGAACTTATGCTATAGCTCATGCTTGAGCTATAGGTCGTGCTTATTCTACAGCTTGTGCTTATGCTATAGCTCATGCTTATGCTATAGCTCGTGCTTATGCTTTAGCTCGTGCTTATGCTATAGCTAGTGATCATGCTACAGCTTACTCTTATGCTACAGCTTATGCTTGCACTAAACCTAATGCTTCAGCTTATCCTACAATTTACGCTAATGCTACAGCTTATGCTAATGCTACTGGTAACGTTACAGCTAATGCTACATCATTCACTTGCGCTAATGCTACAGCTTATGCTAATGCAACAGCTAAGTCCACAGTAGTGCTACAGGTAAGCTAAGGCCAAAGCTAATGCTACAGCTAATACCAATGCTTTATCTAATGCCAATGCTTCAGCTAATGCCAATGCTTCAGCAAATGCCAATGCTACAGCTAGGCTAATGAGATAGCTATAATTTTGCCACAGCTATGCTGAGGCTACAACAAAGCTAACACTACAGCTAATGCTTGTGCTTATGCTTTCATTAAAGCTGTTTATAATACAGCTCGTGCTTATGCTACAGCTCATGCTTATGCCTCAGCTCATGCTTATGCCACAGCTCATGCTTATGCTATAGCTAGTGCTCATGCTATAGCTCATGCTTATGCTATAGTTCATGCTTATGCTACAGCTCGTGCTTATGCTACAGCTTACGCTTACGCTACAGCTTATGCTTGCACTAAACCTAATGCTTCAGCTTATGCTACAACTTACGCTAATGCTACAGCTTATGCTAATGCTTCTACTAACGTTACAGCTAATGCTACAGCTTTCACTTACGCTAATGCTACAGCTTATGCTAATGCTACAGCTAAGTCCACAGTAGTGCTACAGCTAAGCTAATGCTAATGCTAACGCTACAGCTAATGCCAATGCTTCAGCTAATGCCAATGCTTCAGCAAATGCCAATGCTACTGCTAAGCCAATGCTACAGCTATAATTCTGCCACAGCTATGGTGAGGCTACAGCAAAGCTAACACTAGAGCTCATGCTAGTGCTTATGCTTACATTAAAACTGTTTATAATACAGCTCATGCTTATGCCACAGCTCGTGCTTATGCCAAAGTTCAGGCTTATACTACAGCTTATGCTTATGATACAGCTTACTCTTGCACTAAACGTAATGTTTCAGCTTATGCTACAACTTATGCTAATGCTAGAGCTTATGCCAATGCTACATCTAACGTTACAGCAAATGCTACAGCATTCATTAACGCTACAGCTTACGCTAGTGCTACAGCTAAGTCACAGTTGTGCTACAGCTACGCTAATGTTAACGCTGCAGCTAATGCCAATGCTACAGCTGCAGCTAATGCCAGTGCTACTGCTAAGCTAATGCTACAGCTAAGCTAATGCAACAGCTATTCTTTTGCCACAGCTGTTCTAACAGCACAGCTATGCTGAGAATACAACAAAGTTAACACTACAGCTAATGCTAGTGCTTATGCTTACAATAAAACTTAATAATTCAGCTCATGTTTATGCTACAGCTCGTGCTTATGCTACAGCTCGTGCTCATGCTACAGCTTACTCTTGTACTAAATCTATAGATTCAGCTTATGCTACAACTTGCGCTAATGTTACAGCTTATGCTAATGCTACAGCTAACTTTTCCGCTAATGCTACATCATTCACTAACTCTACAGCTTATGCTAGTGCTACAGCTTAGTCACGGTAGGGCTACAGCTAAGCTAATGCTGTTGCTAACTCTACAGCTAATGCCAATGCTACAGCTAATGCCAGTGCTACATCTAAGCTAATGCTACAGCTATACTTTTGCTTCAGCTATGCTGAGGCTACAACAAAGCCAACACTACAGCTAATGCTTGTGCTTATGCTTACATTAGAACTGTTTATAGTACAGTTTGTACTTGTGCTACAGCTCATGCTCAAGCTACAGCTCATGCTTATGCTATAGCTCGTGCTTATGCTACAGCTCGTGCTTATGTTATTGCTCATGCTAATGCTACAGCTTACGCCTACGCTACAGCTTATGCTTGCACTAAACCTAATGCTTCAGCTTATGCTACAACTTACGCTAATGCTACAGCTTATGCTAATGCTACAGCTAAGTCCACAGTAGTGCTACAGCTAAACTAATGCTAACGCTACAGCTAATGCCAATTCTTCAGCTAAGCTAATGCTACAGCTAAGCTAATGCTACAGCTCAGCTAATGCTACAGCTATACTTTTGCCACAGCTATGCTAACACCGCAACTATGCCTAGGCTACAACAAAGCTAACACTACAGCTAATGCTAGTGCTTATGCTTACATTAAAACTGCTTATGCTACAGCTCGTGCTTATGCTACAGCTTACGCTGACGCTACAGCTTATGCTTGCACTAAACCTAATGCTTCAGCTTATGCTACAACTTATGCTAATGCTACAGCTCATGCTAAATATAATTAATTTGTAGGTAGCACACTCGCCACTGAGGCCGGAAGATCAGAGGGCTGTGGGTTCAGTTCCCACATCTAGCACTTGGGTTAATATCCCAGTACTGACACTGTTATGCAGCATGAGAGGGGTGCTGCTTTTCTGAGGTGCTGTCTTCCGGATGAGACGTAAAACCAACGTCCCATCTGCCTGGATTGTTGGTAGTTCAGGTGAATGTTAAAGATCCCATGGCACTTATCGAGAAGAGTAGGGGAATTTTTTATTAAATGGAGGTCTCCAGACAAGATACAAACCAATTCTTAAAGCAAAAAACAGAAACAAACTTCAAGTCAACCAATTATAACAATTCACCCATAAAGCAGAGCATGTAGGTTGACCATACTTTTTCCTATCATAGTTATAAACTGTATGAATAGTATGCAATATATTGTAAAAAAGTTCATCAAACAAAACAGTGCGTTGTTGGGTAGACCAAAAAGTTCTCGACTGCCAAATGTAAAATCGAATAAAAAAACCAAAAGTAAGATATCAGCAGGATACCTAGACCAGCCACCCTTATTCGAACTGCACATTAAAGTCAGATAAGAAATGGAAGAAAACAAAGGTCTTCCATCTATTCGCTTAACCAGACCCAGAAAGGTTTAATATATGAGCAATCCAAAAAGGTGTTTCTGTGTTTCCAATTTGAAATACAGAGTTCACTGAGTACACCATCGCTCACATAATTGTTTGTGCTTATGGGTACTACCCACTGGCAATCTACCATGAGAGCTCAACCAAACGCTTATCCTAAATAAAGGCCGTATCCGTCCTTGGGAGAGTAAATTTAAAAGTCTTACTTGAGACCGGGAGTACAATCTGAAAGATTAAGGGTTCTGAAAATCAGAGGAAACTATAGCATTGTATAATTGCTTTCGGTCAATGTCTCCAAATCAGGTATAGTTAAGTTCCACTTTTTATCAAACAAAAACTCCTTTACCATACTTAGGAATATTAGGGATTCTAAACAAAGAAGTCCAATTAGCAGTTTTCCAGAATGGTAAGCCTTTCAAAAACCATAAATTTACATAAGGGACCAAGGCTTTAAACCAGGTCGTAACAGAGGACAAAATTACACGACAAAAATATACTAAGAAAAAAGCTATTGGATGTATCATACTACCCACCCTGACTAATAGGTCTATATGTAAACCCTCTTTAATGGGGTTCAATCTACTCCCCAGAAGGCCTGAAAAAAACACTATATAAAGTTGTAAATACAGAAAATGGGGAGGAAACACATAACTTAAATACAAAAAATTGGCAATAGTAGAGTTTTAATTAGCAAAACTCTTTACGCTTTGCTACTTGTTTCCTTCCAACGAGCCACGACAGATTGAGCAATATTAATTTTCTGGGTCCAGTTGCTATGCATCATATCTATTTCACCAAACACAATTCCTAAAATGGTTATTGGAGCTTTTGAAATATGAATTCTGCAAGGGTGCCAGATTCAGGAATAGGAGAGAGACCAAAGGAAATCCTTTGCTCTTGCCATAATTAATTTTTGAACCCGAAACTTTAGAGAATAACTCCAAAACCGTAGCAAACTGAGGTTCCTCTCATAGCAGTTTAAGCATACCACCAAATCATCTCATGATGCCAAAATTTTAATTGGTGCAACATTATCTGCCAGCCGCATACCTTCTAAACCACTATGAGCACACACCATTCAATAAAAAATATCAATATAGAAAACATAAAGTAAAGGGCTTAACGGGCATCCTTGCCTAACGCCTCGAACTGCTATTGAGGCCACACCAACTGTAATATTAGGTATCAAGGAAGCAGAATGATACAATAACCGATCCAAGCAATGAATATTTTGGGAGACCATATGCTTGTAAAACCGAAACAGAAATTTGTGTGAAACACAATCAAATGCCTTTTCCTGATCCAGGCTAAGTAAATAACCTTGCACTGAACCTGTTTGAGATGCTGAAAAAGTTCACGGATAAGTAATAAATTATCATTCTGGGAGCGGCCCGGTAAAGAACAGGATTGATAGGGACTTAACAATGAATCCACAATCGTGTAAGTCACGAATAAGATTTTACTTAAAATTTTCAAATCAGTGTTCAATAAACTTATTGTCCTCCAATTTCGTAAATCAGTTTTCAAGCCCTTTTATAAATCAAAATAACCAATGCTTGATTCATGGAAGGAGCCAACCTAGCAGATGACAACATTTCATTAAACAAAGATGTCAAAATTGGGACTAAAGTATTATGGAAGGTCTTATAAAAGCTACACCAAAACCATCTGTACCAGGAGCAGAGTCCGTGTTCAAAGAAAAATAGAGTCTTTCTACTCGCTTCAGAAATCTTGTTCAACAGACGGGTACTGTCTGCAGAATTTAAGTGAGGCAAGTGAAGGCCGGCTAAGTCTAACAATTCCGGTCGAATGTGGTCATCTACACTATACAAGTTAGCTAAATAATTAGTCACAACCGCCAATAAAGCAGCTGGAGTCCGTACTAGGTCTCCAGAATCAGATGTTAATTCTGTAATGACACGATTCACCACTCTATTTTTACAGTCATTAAATGGATCTAAGGCACCTTTATGCAATTTTAAACCAAACTTATGCTCAAAATCAAGAGACCGAGCCCTATCATATCTATATTGAAACATGAGTTGTTTCACATGTCCAATTTGAGTACTATAATCTAAACCTTCGGTTTCAGTTAGAGATATTAGCTTTTGTAATTGCGATCGCAATTTTAGATATTCCAAATATTGTGAATTAATTTTTTTGAAAATGATTGAAAAACTTTCCAATTATGTTTAGAATCTTCCCACCAGGAGGCAACATCATCATAGACATCCAGGACTGACAATCTAGCATTAAATTCCAACTGCCAGGCTTTCTGCACAGATTCATCAGACAATAAGGAGTCATTCATTCTCCAAATATTCTTCTTACAACGTGGAGCACCTTCCCAGGACACTTGTACTGTTAAAGATTTATGATCAGAAAATTCCCAGACCCTCAAGGTAGCCTTAATTATTTGTACAGAAAGAGAAAGAAAAATAAAATCTATATGTGTAGATAACTGATTCTTAAAATGTCCTACCCCATCACAGTTTATGCTCCGATAAGCATCCTTAAGCTGGGCCGTGTCCAGAATCTGATTCAATTTCTGAGAATCACAAAACAATTTAGTCAGTCTTCATCCCTCTATCTTTGATATTAAGAACACAATTGAAATCACCAGCCCAAACAATCAAGCGGAAGTATACAAATAAGGTGTATGTCGTTCAGAGGCGAACTCTCAAAGCTTTGGTCTGTGGGCATATATATTAATCAAACGGAATCTTTCACTTCCAAAATTGATATCCAATAAAAGCAGCGCCTGGTAAATATCTACCATCTTAGATACCTTTAAGGCCGAATTTGTAAACAAAACCCCCACCCCTTCACAGAGATTTTCACCATTAGACCAAAAGGACATCCCTAATGACCAAAGATTACGTGCTCGCTGAACTTCATAACTGGTCTTTAGCCTTGTATCCTGGAGACAGATAATATTGGTATGTAAATGTTGCAAACAAGACAAAGCTGTTACCATTTTTTTATGGCTTTTCATACTATTAACATTAAGTGTAGTAACTGTCAACGAGGTCATTATATGAAGGAAAAAGAGATACACCTGAAACCCCATTTATGCTGTACCATCAAGAAACTTTAGACACTCGCCTTCTTGTAGAACGCCTTGGAAAGTTTTCAGTCTTTCCTATATCACCGCCTCCTCCCTTCCAAAAGGGATCAGTAATCAATGAGGCCTTAGAAGAACGATCAGACTCATCACCTTCTGACTCTTCCTTTGATCCCAAAACTGCATAGCTATTACCCACTTTCCAGGACTCAGAAGTATCACTACTCGTAGGGGCCTTAGTCTCTTGTTGAGAGGGAACCAGTTTTCCTGATCTATGACGCTTTTTAGCCATCACTTTTTTAAAAGGGACGTCTTGGGAAAAAGGGGGGGGCATATCAGAAGTCTCACCCTGATCCAAAGGAGCAAGAGCACAAACAGGGGACTGGGAAGCTGCCGAGGTACCTACTTCCAAAGGGAGATGGTGCACTGTTTTGTACAACCGTCAAAGCTGGACTATCTGGAACAGTTGCACCAACTGGGCCCGGTCAGCTTGTGGTGGGGGAGTATGGGAAAGTACAGGAAGAGCCAGAGGGCTTAGCTGAAACGGAAGAATTATGCTGAGCACCTGTAATCAATCCTTCATGGAGGGGCAATCATCTCTATTGTGGGAAGCCCACGGCACTTGGCATAGCTATGTCCGTCTGCTCACACAAATTGCATTTAAATAAATTCAAACAGTTAGCAGCTAAATGGCCAAATCAAAACAGTGGGAGCAACGGAGTGTCGCAGAAGCAGTATTCAAATGGGTCTCGAACCATGATTTAAAACAGGCCTTAGGCTGACCAACATAAAACAAACTGCCTCTATCTCTTCCCAAAAAACTATTCGGAAGGTGCTGTGGCCCATTATTAGATGAAAATAATTTCACTCGCATTTTCCAACCCCCATTCCAAATTTGTTCACTATCCAGGATAGGAACTGGTTTGTCTAAAATTGCACACCTCCTACTCAACCAAAAAAGGATATCCTCTATATGAACTCCTTCATTGCGAAACAAAATAGTAATTAATTTTACTAAAGGTTTGGTAAGAGGGACCGCAAAAGGGGGTCCAAAGAGGAGTTCTTAACCATCTGAAATACAGACCAAAAGCGCTCCAAACCCCAGAGGGTTTTAAAGCTAATATCATAATTAGCATTTCCTAAATGTATTAATGCATAAATATCTGAAGACAAAAATTTCAATGAACCTTTCAATAACACTTTAGAAATATAAAGCCTGTCCGGAAGGTCCTCTAAACCACCTTTATACAGTAATCTCACTGCATTTCACGAGGTGCAGGTTCTCCTTTGTTAGTAAATAAATCAGAAAGTTTAAAGTTAGTACAGGGAACATCTCCAGGAACTTCAGTATTCAAGTTAGTAGCGGTGGGCAAACTAGACTTGGGAAAAGTTTGATTAACAGAGCAAGCAGTAACACAAGCTGGAGCTGTAACACTGGTCATAACAGGAATAACAGGTCTGGAAGTGTTAGGTTGTAAAGCACCAACATCCAAAGAGGTGCCCAGGCCATTATACTTCTGTACTGTAACATCATTGGGATCAGGCACCCACACCCCTGTAGGAGATTGTAACCATCCTGCCTCAGAAATAGCCTTTTCAGGAGACCAAGGGTGAGAAACTGAGGAGTCTACAGAAGGACCCTTAAAATGTACAGGAGAGATAGTGCCTTTAGCAAGGGATATAAGAGGAACAGACTGTTCACCAGATGTCTCAATTACCAGAGAAGCACTGTCCTCTCCCTTACCAACGTCTCCGTTAGGAATAGTGCCAGTAGGAACAGAAACAGTCTCAGAAGCACATTTAATTATAGTCGCGGACATACCAAGACGCTTAACCTGATGCAAGGCGTCTGGCAAAGCGGTATTGTCATCAGAGTCAGTGAAAGCCGTGTGGAGCAATGATTTAGAGGCAGAAAGAACTGAAGGAGAAGCACTTACAGCAGACATATCCCGAACAGTGTCCTCAGCAGTCGGAGCAAGGGGTGTAACAGACAACTCCATCGCCTCACTAGACGTCGCGCAAACCACTCGCGACCCGGAAGTACAGGGAGCTACAGCGGACAAACTTAGAGCATCAGACCGCAATGCTGCAATTTCTCGTAAGAGCTTCGCTTTTCGTGCAGCTTTCCACATCAGCGAATAGTGCCCTGTAACAAACGCCCTTACGGATAAAACCTCAGCATAGTCTTCCGATGCAAACCGCTGCTGGTCAGACTGTGCAGGCACCTCAGGAGACACATTCTCAAGGGAAAAAAACTCTTCAGGCATAGATGCATCTTGCAGCATATCCTCAGTACAAATCTCCTCTGGTGCAGGAGAGGAAGCCCACTCCCGCAGCTCTGACACATCCATCGACTCTGTAGGTTTGGGCTGAGTGGCCATCTTGCGTCCGTCCACCAAAGATTCCCCCTCCGCAGAGTAGGGGAATTTCCCCGGTGCCCTGGCCAAATTTCCCTCATTCAATAAAAATACGACCAACAGCTTAATCTGGTTCAGGGTCAGTTGGCAATCATCTGTATTTTCTCCCCAGGGTCGTGCCTGAAAATAGGCAGTATTTGTCAAGTGCACTTACCCGGTCAACAAAAGCGTAATAAATAATAAATAAATAAATCTACAGCTAGGATTACAGCTAACGCTACAGCATTCACTAACGTTACAGCTTATGCTAGTGCTACAGCTAAGCTAATGCTAATGCTACAGCTAATGCCAGTGCGACAGCTAAGCTAATGCTACAGATATACTTTTGCCACTGCTATGCTGAGGTTACAACAAAGCTAACACTACAGCTAATTCTAGTGCTTATGCTTACATTAAAACTGTTTATACTACAGTTTGTACTTGTGCTACATTTCATGCTTATGCTACAGCTCATGCTTAGGCTACAGCTCGTACTTATCCTACAGCTCGTGCTTATGCTATATCTCGTGCTTATGCTATAGCTAGTGCTTATGCTACAGCTTACGCTTATGCTACAGCTTACGCTTATGCTACAGCTTATGCTTGCACTAAACCTAATGCTTCAGCTTAAGCTACAAGTTATGCTAATGCTACAGCTTATGCTAATGCTACTGGTAATGTTACAACTAATGCTACATCATTCACTTACGCTAATTCTACAGCTTATGCTAATGCTACAGCTAAGTCCACAGTAGTGCTACTGGTAAGCTAATGCTAATGCTAACGCTACAGCTAATGCCAATGCTTCAGCAAATGCCAATGCTACAGCTAAGCTAATGCTACAGCTATAATTTTGCCACAGTTATGTTGAGGCTACAACAAAGCTAACACTACAGCTCATGCTAGTGCTTATGCTTACATTAAGACTGTTTATAATACAGCTCATGCTTATGCCACAGCTCGTGCTTATGCCAAAGCTCAGGCTTATGCTACAGCTTATCCTTATGCTGCACCTTACTCTCTTGCACTAAATGTAATGTTTCAGCTTATGCTACAACTTACGCTAATGCTAGAGCTTATGCCAATGCTACATCTAACGTTACAGCTAATGCTACAGCATTCACTGACGCTACAGCTTACCCTAGTGCTACAGCCAAGTCACAGTTGTGCTACAGCTACGCTAATGCTAACGCTGCAGCTAATGCCAATGCTACAGCTGCAGCTAATGCCAGTCCTATTGCTAAGCTAATGCTACAGCTATGCTAATGCAACAGCTATTCTTTTTGCCACAGCTGTGCTAACACCACAGCTATGCTGAGGATACAACAAAGCTAACACTACAGCTAATGCTAGTGCATATGCTTACATTAAAACTGTTAATAATACAGCTCGTGCTTAAGCTACAGTTCGTGCGTATGCTACAGCTCGTGCTCATGCTACAGCTTACTCTTGCACTAAATCTAAAGATTCAGCTTATGCTACAACTTGCGCTAATGTTACAGCTTATGCTAATGCTACAGCTAACTTTTCCGCTAATGCTACAGCATTCACTAACTCTACAGCTTATGCTAGTGCTACAGCTTAGTCACGGTAGGGCTACAGCTAAGCTAATGCTATTGCTAACTCTACAGCTAATGCCAATGCTACAGCTAATGCTACAGCTAATGCCAGAGCTACAGCTAAGCTAATGCTACAGCTTTACTTTTGCCACAGCTATGCTGAGGCTACAACAAAGCTAACACTACAGCTAATGCTAGTGCTTATGCTTACATTAATACTGTTTATAGTACAGTTTGTGCTTGTGCTACAGCTCATGCTTATGCTACACCTCATGCTTATGCTATAGCTCGTGCTTATGCTACAGCTCGTGCTTATGCTATAGCTCGTGCTAATGCTACAGCTCACGCTTACGCTACAGCTTATGCTTGCACTAAACCTAAAGCTTCAGCTTATGCTACAACTTACGCTAATTCTACAGTTTATGCTAATGCTACTACTAACGTTACAGCTAATGCTACAGCATTCACTTACGCTGATGCTACAGCTTATGCTAATGCTACAGCTAAGTCCACAGTAGTGCTACAGCTCAGCTAATGCTAATGCTAACGCTACAGCTAATGCCAATGCTTCAGCTAATGCCAATGCTTCAGCAAATGCCAATGCTACAGCTAAGCTAATGCTACAGCTATAATTTTGCCACAGCTATGCTGAGGCTACAACAAAGCTAACACTACAGCTCATGCTAGTGCTTATGCTTACATTAAAACTGTTTATAATACAGCTCATGCTTATGCCACAGCTCATGCTTATGCCACAGCTCAGGCTTATGCTACAGCTTATGCTTATGCTACAGCTTACTCTTGCACTAAACTTAATGTTTCAGCTTATGGTACAACTTACGCTAATGTTAGAGCTTATGCCAATGCTACATCTAACGTTACAGCTAACGCTACAGCATTCACTAACGCTACAGCTTACGCTAGTGCTACAGCTAAGTCACAGTTGTGCTACAGCTATGCTAATGTTAACACTGCAGCTAATGTCAATGCTACAGCTGCAGCTAATGCCAGTGCTACTGCTAAGCTAATGGTACAGCTAAGCTAATGCAACAGCTATTCTTTTGACACAGCTGTGCTAACAGCACAGCTATGCTGAGGCTACAACAAAGCTTACACTACAGCTAATGCTAGTGCTTCTGCTAACATTAAAACAGTTTATAGTAGAGTTTGAACTTATGCTATAGCTCATGCTTATGCTATAGCTCGTGCTTAAGCTATAGCTCGTGCTTATGCTATAGCTCGTGCTTATGCTATAGCTCATGCTTATGCTACAGCTTACGCTTATGCTACAGCTTATGCATGCACTAAACCTAATGCTTCAGCTTATCCTACAACTTACGCTAATGCTACAGCTTATGCTAATGCTACTGGTAACGTTACAGCTAATGCTACATCATTCACTTACGCTAATGCTACAGCTTATGCTAATGCAACAGCTAAGTCCACAGTAGTGCTACAGGTACGCTAATGCTAATGCTAGCGCTACAGCAATTAGCAATGCTTCAGCTAATGCCAATGCTTCAGCTAATGCCAATGCTTCAGCAAATGCCAATGCTACAGCTAGGCTAATGATACAGCTATAATTTTGCCACAGCTATGCTGAGGCTACAACAAAACTAACACTACAGCGAATGCTAGGTGCTTATGCTTACATTAAAGCTGTTTATAATACAGCTCGTACTTATGCTACAGCTCGTGCTTATGCCTCAGCTCATGCTTATGCCACAGCTCATGCTTATGCTATAGCTAGGTACTTATGCTATAGCTCATGCTTATGTTACAGCTCGTGCTTATGCTATAGCTCGTGCTTATGCCATAGCTCGTGCTTATGCTACAGCTAGTGCTTATGCTACAGCTTACGCTTATGCTACAGCTTATGCTTGCACTAAACCTAATGCTAATGCTTCAGCTTTTGCTACAACTTCCGCTAATGCTACAGCTTATGCTAATGTTACTGGTAACGTTACAGCTAATGCTACATCATTCACTTACGCTAATGCTACAGCTTATGCTAATGCTACAGCTAAGTCCACAGTAGTGCTACAGGTAAGCTAAAGCTAATGCTAACACTACAGCTAATACCAATGCTTCAGCTAATGCCAATGCTTCAGCTAATGCCAATGCTTCAGCAAATGCCAATGCTACAGCTAGGCTAATGCTACAGCTATAATTTTGCCACAGCTATGCTGAGGCTACAACAAAGCTAACACTACAGCTAATGCTAGTGCTTATGCTTACATTAAAGCTGTTTATAATACAGCTCGTGCTTATGCTACAGCTCGTGCTTATGCCTCAGCTCATGCTTGTGCCACAGCTCATGCTTATGCTATAGCTCGTCCTAATGCTATAGCTCATGCTAATGCTATAGCTCGTGCTTATGCTACAGCTCGTGCTAATGCTACAGGTTACGCTTACACTACAGCTTATGCTTGCACTAAACCTAATGCTTCAGCTTATGCTACAGCTTATGCTAATGCTACTACTAACGTTACAGCTAATGCTACAGCATTCACTTATGCTAATGCTACAGCTTATGCTAATGCTACAGCTAAGTCCACAGTAGTGCTACAGCTAAGCTAATGCTAACGCTACAGCTAATGCCAATGCTTCAGCTAATGCCAATGCTTCAGCAAATGCCAATGCTACAGCTAAGCTAATGCTACAGCTATAATTTTGCCACAGCTATGCTGAGGCTACAACAAAGCTAACACTACAGCTCATGCTAGTGCTTATGCTTACATTACATAGAAACATAGAAGTTGACGGCAGATAAGGACCGCAAGGCCCATCCAGTCTGCCCATTTCTTTTTCTACCTTATAAATGTACCATCGGCCTTTGCTCTGTCAGTGACCTATCTATTCATAGTCATTTGTATTGCTCCCTTATGCCTATCCCATGCCTGTTTGAAGCCCTGCACTGTATTCATAGCCACCACTTCTTGTGGTAAGCCATTCCATGCATCTACCACCCTTTCTGTGAAAAAGAATTTCCTCCATTCCCCTTAATCGGCCTCCTCTAATCTCATGCTGTGTCCTCTTGTCCTGCTATTTTTCTTATATTTAAACATGTTAGACTCTTTCACCTTGTTTATGCCCTTAAGGTGTTTAAATGTCTCGATCATATCACCTCTCTCCTCCTTTGCTCAAGGGTATACATATTGAGCTCCGTTAATCTGTCCTTATATGTCTTCTGATGCAGTCCCTGCACCATTTTGTTGCCTTCTCTGACTGCCTCAATTTGGTTAATGTCCTTGTGAAGGTGTGGCCTCAATACTGCCGCAGTACTCAGATGGGGCCTAACCAATGTCTTGTACAGAGGGATTATTACCTCCCTCTTACGACTTGTGATACCCTACTAATACACCCTAACACCCCTAGCCTTACCTACTGCTTTAGAGGTCTGTTTGATGATTTTAGGTCATCAGTGATGATGATGCCCAAGTCTCTTTCTTCCTTTGTGACTGCTAGCAACTCCCTCCCAGCCTATAAGTGGCTTCAGGTTTCTCTCTCCTATGTGCATGATTTTGCACTTCTTTGCATTAAATCCCAGTTGCCACTCTTCTGACCATTCTGCTAGTTTATCCAGATCTCTTCTCATTCTGCCCACCCCATCTGGATCATCTACTCTGTTGCAGATCTTGGTGTCATCTGCAAACAGACAAGCCTTACCCCTAGTCCATCTGCGGGTCACTAATGAAGATGTTGAATAGGACTGGCCCCAGGACTGATCCCTGAGGTACCCCACTTGTGACTTGCATCTCTTCTGACTGTATACCATTTACCACCACTCTCTGTTTTCTGCCAGTCAACCAGTTTGCCACCCAGTTGACCAACTTCTGACCCACCCCGAGCCTACCTAGCTTATTTATCAATCTTCTATGTGGAACAGTGTCAAAGCTTTGCTGGAAGTCAAGGTAGGCGACATCAACTGCTCCCCTTGGTCCACCACTCTGGTTACCCAGTCAAAGAAATCTATGAGATTAGTTTGACAGGACCTTCCTTTGTAAACCCATGCTGTCTTGGATCCTGTGCCCTATGGATTCCAGGTGTTGCACTATCCTTTCCTTAGGAGTGCCTCCATAATCTTGCCCACTACTGAGGTAAGACTGACCGGTCTGTAGTTCCCCGCCTCCTCCCTGCTACCACTCTTGTGGAGTGGGATCACATGAGCCTTTCTCCAGTCTTCTGGGACCTCTCCTGTGCTCAGAGACTCACTAAACAATTCTGCTAATGGCTCTGCCAGTTCCTCCTTTAGCTCCTTAAGTACCCTGGGATGTATGCCATCAGGTCCCATTGCCTTATCCACCCTGAGCTTAGCAAGCTCTTGTAGGACCCTTTCTTTTGTGAAGGGAGTAGTGCTCACCTCCCTCCCCCCTGTGTCCATGATGCTGAGCTGTGGGCCCTGCCCTACCTTCTCTTCAGTAAATACTGAGCAAAAGTATCTATTTAGGATAGATGCCTTTACAGGGTCCTCATCCTCACATGCTCCCTTTTCTCCATTAAGCTTAGCAATACCCCCTCTGGACTTTCTCCTTTCACTAATGTATCTATAGAAGTCTTGTCACCTTCTTTACTGTTCGTGCTAGTGTTTCAGTTTGGGACTTTGCCTGCCTTACTGCCTTACCTGCTTCCCTTAGGCAGTTTGGTATGCCTCTATCTTCATCCCGCGTGTTCCCTTTATATTTTCTGAAGGCCAGCCTTTGGCTCTGACCTTTCTGCTACTATATTTGAGAACCAAAGTGGTTTCCTTCTTCTTTTGACTTCCTTTCTGTCTAACACAATGGGATGTTGCTTCAAGTATTGTATCCTTAATGCTTGCCCACTTTGCCTGTACCTCCTCACCTGTGTTTCTTTTGCCAGGGCTAGCTTAACTCTGTTGGCCATCTTATCAAAGTCAGCTCCTCTGAAGTCCCATATTTTGCCTTGGAATGGGATGATTTAGATGTAGTAGCCAAATTGAACCATACCATGTGATGGTCACTGGCCCCCAGGTGACCTTCTACCTGGAGATCTGTGATCCCTTCTTTGTTAGTCAGTACTAGATCTAGGATAGCCCTGTCTCTTGTGGGTTGCTGTACCAGTTGTTTGAGGCCCTCCCCCTGCAGGGAATCCACTATGAGTCTAGTTCTGGCAGATGTTCCTGCTGGTATTGACCAATCTGTATCTGGCATGTTGAAGTCTCCCATTATCAGAACCTCCCCTTTAGCTGTCATGTTTTGTATATCTTCTAACAGTAATGTGTCTATGTCCTCCCTCTGGTCTGGGGGCCTGTAGACAACCCCAGTTCTTATGGCTGTCCCATTACCTGTTTCCAGGGTGACCCACAGTTCTTCTGGCTCCTTATGTGTATTCTGAATTTCTGTAGCTTTGATATTTTCATTAACATACAGGGCCACCCTCCCCCTTTTGCACCTCGGTCTCTTCTGAACAATACATATCCAGGTACTGAAGTCTCCAAGTGTGGTTACTGGTAAACCACGTCTCACTAATTGCTACTATGTCCAGTTTAGCTCTGACATTATTGCCTGCAGGTCTGGGATCTTATTTCCAGGCTGTGAGCATTTGTGTACATGATTTTCCATTGGCCAGATTTTGGTGTGTTAGTTGTTGGTGAAGTTTGGCATTACCCTGTGCATCGTGTGGGAGACAAACCTTTTTCTTACCTGGTGATGCAAATGAATGGCAAACACGCTGAATTCCTGTTTGACCACTAGCTGAGGGGAGGGTGTTCTTCCCATTCGACGTATGGGGTGCTGCACTCTCCCATTTGCTAGTTTAAATATTCTGCAAAGACGCCAAACTTCTGCCCCAATGCACTGACTCCTCTTTAGTCAGATGCAGTCCATCAAATTTAAAGAACTTTCGCTCCCCAGAACTGTTGCCAGTTCCTACAAATCTGTGTCCTTTTTCCTGGCACCAGTCCTTGAGCCACGTGTTTAGCTCCCCTATCTCCCCTTCTCTGACCTTCCGTCCATCTGCTCCTTCTCCCAGACTGGCAGGATCTCAGAGAAGGAGATGCCGGACGAAATAGATGATAGTTTGTCACCCAGCCTAGTCAGGTGTTCCTTGGTCTCCACAACTGACCGGCTGGCGAGATCGATAGTCCCTATGTGTACTAGGACATCAATGTTTTCTCCTGCTTTGTGAACAATTTTAGCAATGCGGTCAGTGTCTCTCCATGCTGATGTACCTGGGAGACATCTGACCATCACCCTGGCTGAGATGGGTATCAACTCCCGAATCATGGAGTCTCCTATGATCAGAAGTTTTTGGATTTCCTTTCTGCTTGTTTAGTTTTGGTTCCTGATTTGGGTGAGTATTGTTGTGTTAGCTCCTGTGCCGCGAGTGTCCTGCTCTGCAGTGTCTTCTGCCTCTTTATTTGATTTCAGAGATAGAGGCAGATACCTGTTTGTAGTGTTTATATGGTTTTGGAGGTAAGTGTTGGAGAGCAGAGAGTGATGGGGCACCTGATTTGCTCCTCCTAACCACCTGCCAACCTCCTGGACCAACTACCCTCTGCGGTCGAGGTTTTCTGTTGGATGCTGGGGAAATGGCGGTGGTTCTTATAATGTATTTCCTCTTCAATATGAAATTTGAGGCGGCAATCTCTGCCCATGCTGCCCGGAGCTGAGACCTAAGATCTCAAAGGCCCAGCATGTAGGACAGTGTCCTAAATCCTGTAAGACTGTCCTTCTGAAAATTGTTCCACAGTACCTGCAGTTAATGAATCCATTCCAAATAAGTTGCTGGGTTTGTAACCTAGTCAGAGTAATTAGAAGGAAAAAATGCAAGTAATGGTTTAATTGTGCTTTGTTTAACTTGTTATAACAAGTTAAATTACTAGTGCCCTGTAAATGAGATCACCTTGTGGAGGCCCCACTGATCCGCCTCTTCCTGTTCTGCCACAGGAAATGTTACAACTGTGGTACCCTATAAAAGGAGTGTAGTGTGGGTGGTTGGGGGGTGGGTGGCTGGGCCTTCCCTGCCAAAAGAAGAACCACGGACGAAAGAACAAGGAGGTAAGAGCAGAAACAATCAGTCAACAACAAATGCAGTAACCCTGAAAGCTTATCCTAATGTTAGATAAAACTGTAAAACCTGTAAAGCACCACCTGTAATAATTTCAGAGAAGATATACCCTGTAAGAAACACTTTGCTCCAGAGAAAAATAAAGCAGTAACAGAAGATATACCTTGCAAAGACAATTTGAATCAGAAGATTACAGCAGTAATCTGTTAGCACACACTGTAGGCACACCTTGTAATAATGCAGAAGAAGGTATACCAGCAACAACAATTTGAATCAGAGAAAAATAAAGCAATGAAATGTTAGCAACAAACAGTAGCAATCCCTGTGAGTAAAAAATAAAACACCACCACACAGTAAATCTGCTTAGCCAAACTAAGTCTTAATCCTTCTCCCTTGCTCTGGTAAGTTTTTCTCTGCCTTTCAAGCAGTCTTAGAAGGAAAGAGCTCAGGTGAAGCTAGGTGCCTTGGCCAGCAAACCAAGTCTTCTACCTCCAAGATATCAACTAACCTGACTTTTTAACCCTTCTTTCTGTTGTAAATTACTGACAGTTTGCCAGCTCCACCCCACATACACACCTAATCCTTTGGAAGAGCTGTGGGAGGAAAGCAATTAGCTCCTTCAATGTGAGAAGGAGACTGAAACACCTCTGAGACAACAAACCTTTCAACAAACAAGAATAAAATAAAACCAGTGTCAAACAGTAATTTTGCTTAGCCCAATGATAAAAAGTCACAAAATGTAAGCTCCACCTGTAATACAGTAATTTCAGAGAAGATATACCCTGTAAGAAACACTTTGCTCCAGAGAAAATAAAGCAGTAACAGAAGATATACCTTGCAAAAAGACAATTTGAATCAGAAGATTACAGCAGTAATCTGTTAGCACACCTGTAGGCACACCTTGTAATAATGCAGAAGAAGGTATACCAGCAACAACAATTTGAATCAGAGAAAAAATAAAGCAATGAAATGTTAGCAACAAACAGTAGCAATCCCTGTGAGTAAAAAATAAAAACACCACCACACAGTAAATCTGCTTAGCCAAACTAAGTCTTAATCCTTCTCCCTTGCTCTGGTAAGTTTTTCTACTCTGCCTTTCAAGCAGTCTTAGAAGGAAAGAGCTCAGGTGAAGCTAGGTGCCTTGGCCAGCAAACCAAGTCTTCTACATTAAAACTGTTTATAATACAGCTCGTGCTTATACCACAGCTCGTGCTTATGCCAAAGATCAGGCTTATGCTACAGCTTATGCTTATGCTACAGCTTACTCTTGCACTAAACGTAATGTTTCAGCTTATGCTACAACTTACGCTAATGCTAGAGCTTATGCCAATACTACATCTAACGTTACAGCTAATGCTACAGCATTCACTAATGCTACAGCTTACGCTAGTGCTACAGCTAAGTCACAGTTGTGCTACAGCTACACTAATGTTAATGCTGCAGCTAATGCCAGTGCTACTGCTAAGCTAATGCTACAGCTAAGCTAATGCAACAGCTATTCTTTTGACACAGCTGTGCTAACAGCACAGCTATGTTGAGGCTACAACAAAGCTTACACTACAGCTAATGCTAGTGCTTCTGCTAACATTAAAACTGTTTATAGTAGAGTTTGAACTTATGCTATAGCTCATGCTTAAGCTATAGCTCGTGCTTATGCTACAGCTCGTGCTTATGCTATAGCTCGTGCTTATGCTTTAGCTCGTGCTTATGCTTTAGCTCGTGCTTATGCTATAGCAAGTGCTTATGCTACAGCTTACGCTTATGCTACAGCTTATGCATGCACTAAACCTAATGCTTCAGCTTATCCTACAACTTACGCTAATGCTACAGCTTATGCTAATACTACTGGTAACGTTACAGCTAATGCTACATCATTCACTTACGCTAATGCTACAGCTTATGCTAATGCAACAGCTAAGTCTACAGTAGTGCTACAGGTAAGCTAATGCTAATGCTAACGCTACAGCTAATACCAATGCTTCAGCTAATGCCAATGCTTCAGCAAATGCCAAAGCTACAGCTAGGCTAATGATACAGCTATAATTTTGCCACAGCTATGCTGAGGCTACAACAAAGCTAACACTAGAGCTAATGCTAGTGCTTATGCTTACATTAAAGCTGTTTATAATACAGCTCGTGCTTATGCTACAGCTCGTGCTTATGCCTCAGCTCATGCTTATGCCACAGCTCATGCTTATGCTATAGCTCGTGCTTATGCTACAGCTCGTGCTTATGCTACAGCTTACGCTTACGCTACAGCTTATGCTTGCACTAAACCTAATGCTTCAGCTTATGCTACAACTTACGCTAATGCTACAACTAACGCCATAAAGACAGTTACAGCATTCACTTACTTACCACAGGCCTATGCTAATGCTACAGCTAAGTCCACAGTAGTGCTATGGCTAAGCTAATGCTATTGCTAACGCTACAGCTAATGCCAATGCTTCAGCTAATGCCAATGCTTCAGCAAATGCCAATGCTACAGCTAAGCTAATGCTACAGCTATAATTTTGCCACAGCTATGCTGAGGCTACAACAAAGCTAACACTACAGCTCACGCTAGTGCTTATGCTTACATTAAAACTGTTTATAATACAGCTCATGCTTCTGCCACAGCTCGTGCTTATGCCAAAGCTCAGGCTTATGCTACAGCTTATGCTTATGCTACAGCTTACTCTTGCACTAAACTTAATGTTTCAGCTTATGCTACAACTTACTCTAATGCTAGAGCTTATGCCAATGCTACATCTAACGTTACAGCTAATGCTACAGCATTCACTAACGCTAGTGCTACAGCTAAGTCACAGTTGTGCTACAGCTACGCAAATGTTAACGCTGCAGCTAATGCCTAAGCTACAGATGCAGCTAATGCTAGTGGTACTGCTAAGCTAATGCTATGGCTGCTAATGCAACAGCTATTCTTTTGACACAGCTGTGCTAACAGCACAGCCATGCTGAGGGTACAACAAAGCTTACACTACAGCTAATGCTAGTGGTTCTGCTAACATTAAAACTGTTTATAGTAGAGTTAGAACTTATGCTATAGCTCATGCTTATGGTATAGCCCATGCTTAAGCTATAGCTCGTGCTTATGCTACACCTCATGCTTATGCTATAGCTCGTGCTTATACTATAGCTCATCCTTATGCTTTAGCTCGTGCTTATGTTATAGCTAGTGCTTATGCTACAGCCTACGCTTATGCTACAGCTTATGCTTGCACTAAATCTAATGCTTCAGCTTTTGCTACAACTTACGCTAATGCTACAGCTTATGCTAATGCTACTGGTAACGTTACAGCTAATGCTACATCATTCACTTACGCTAATACTACAGCTTATGCTAATGCTACAGCTAAGTCCACAGTAGTGCTACAGGTAAGCTAATGCCAATGCTAACGCTTCAGCTAATGCCAATGCTTCAGCTAATGCCAATGCTTCAGCAAATGCCAATGCTACAGCTAGGCTAATGATACAGCTATAATTTTGCCACAGCTATGCTGAGGCTACAACAAAGCTAACACTACAGCTAATGCTAGTGCTTATGCTTACATTAAAGCTGTTTATAATACAGCTCGTGCTTATGCTACAGCTCGTGCTTATGCCTCAGCTCATGCTTATGCCACAGCTCATGCTTATGCTATAGCTCGTGCTTATGCTATAGCTTGTGCTTTATGCTGCAGCTCGCGGTTATGCTGCAGCTTACGCTACGCTACAGCTTATGCTTGCACTAAAACCTAATGCTTCAGCTTATGCTACAACTTACGCTAATGCTACAGCTTATGCTAATGCTTACTACTAACGTTATAGCTAATGC
Source organism: Neoceratodus forsteri (assembly GCA_016271365.2). Lineage (NCBI taxonomy): Eukaryota > Metazoa > Chordata > Ceratodontiformes > Ceratodontidae > Neoceratodus > Neoceratodus forsteri. The sequence goes on along the minus strand of CM028132.1, from coordinate 441,756,273 downwards.
TACAGCATTCACTTCACGCTAATGCTCAGCTTATGCTAATGCTACAGCTAAGTCCACAGTAGTGCTACAGCTAAGCTAATGCCAATGCTAACGCTACAGCTAATGCCAATGCTTCAGCTAATGCCAATGCTTCAGCAAATGCCAATGCTACAGCTAAGCTAATGCTACAGCTATAATTCTGCCACAGCTATGCTGAGGCTCCAACAAAGCTAACACTACAGCTCATGCTAGTGCTTATGCTTACATTAAAACTGTTTATAATACAGCTCATGCTTATGCCACAGCTCGTGCTTATGCCAAAGCTCAGGCTTATGCTACAGCTTATGCTTATGCTACAGCTTACTCTTGCACTAAACGTAATGTTTCAGCTTATGCTACAACTTATGCTAATGCTAGAGCTTATGCCAATGCTACATCTAACGTTACAGCTAATGCTACAGCATTCACTAATGCTACAGCTTACGCTTGTGCTACAGCTAAGACACAGTTGTGCTACAGCTACGCTAATGTTTAAGCTGCAGCTAATGCCAATGCTACAGCTGCAGCTAATGCCAGTGCTACTGCTAAGCTAATGGTACTGCTAAGCTAATGCAACAGCTATTCTTTTGCCACAGCTGTTCTAACAGCACAGCTATGCTGAGGATACAACAAGTTAACACTACAGCTAATGCTAGTGCTTATACTTACAATTAAAACTGTTATAATTCCCAGCTCATGTTTATGCTACAGCTCGTACTTATGCTACAGCTCGTGCTTATGCACAGCCCCGTGCTCATGCCACAGCTTCCTCTTGCACTAAATCTAAAGATTCAGCTTATGCTACAACTTCATGTTTAATGTTACAGCTTATGCTAATGCTCCAGCTAACTTCTCCGCTAATGCTACAGCATTCACTAACTCTACAGCTTATGCTAGTGCTACAGCTTAGTCACGGTAGGGCTGCAGCTAAGCTAATGCTGTTGCTAACTCTACAGCTAATGCCAGTGCTACAGCTAAGCTAATGCTACAGCTATACTTTTGCCACAGCTATGCTGAGGCTACAACAAAGCTAACACTACAGCTAATGCTAGTGCTTATGCTTACATTAAAACTGTTTATAGTCCGGTTTGTACTTGTGCTACAGCTCATGCTTATGCCACAGCTTATGCTTATGCCACAGCTCAGGCTTATCCTACAGCTTATTCTTATGCTACAGCTTACTCTTGCACTAAACGTAATGTTTCAACTTGTGCTACAACTTACGCTAATGCTAGAGCTTATTCCAATGCTACATCTAACGTTACAGCTAATGCTACAGCATTCACTAACGCCACAGCTTACGCTAGTGCTACAGCTAAGTCACAGTTGTGCTACAGCTACGCTAATGCTAACGCTACAGCTAATGCCAATGCTACAGCTGCAGCTAATGTCAATGCTGCTGCTAAGCTAATGCTACAGCTAAGCTAATGTTACAGCTATTTTTTTGCCACAGCTGTGCTAACACCACAGCTATGCTGAGGATACAACAAAGCTAACACTACAGCCCTCCAACGAGGAGACCGTAGGTCACGCGGGCCTGCCTTGAAGCCCTCCCTGCCCACAGAAGCCCCGAACCCGAGACACACCAGAGACCACCCCCTCCCCCAAGGAGACCGGAAGTCGCGAGGGCCTGCCCCAAATCCCTCCCTGCCTGCAGAAGCCCTGATCCTGAGACACACTAGAGACCACCCACTCCGAGAAGACCGGAGGTCACAGGGGCCTGCCCCGAAGCCCTAACTGCCCGCAGAATCCCCGAACCCGAGACACACCAGAGACCACACCCTCCCCCGAGGAGACCGTAGGTCGCAAGGGCCTCTCCTGAAGCCCTCCCTTCCTTCAGAAGCCTTGAACCCCAGACACTCCAGAGACCACCCCCTCCCCGAGGAGATGGGAGGTCACGAGGGCCTGTCCTGAAGCCCTCCCTTCCTACAGAAGCCTTGAACCCGAGACACACCAGAGACCACCCCCCTCCCCCGAGGAGACCTAAGGTCGTGAGGGGCTGCCCCGAAGCCCTCCCTGCCCACAGAAGCCCTGAACCCAAGACACAGAGACCACCACCTTCCCCCGAGGAGACTGGAGGTCACGAGGGCCTGCCCTGAAGAACTCCCTGCCAGCAGAAGCCCCAAACCCGAGACACAACAGAGATCACCCTCCCGAGGAGACTGAGGTCACGAGGGCCAGCCCTGAAGCCTTCCCTGCCCGCAGAAGCCCCGAAACTGAGACACAACAGAGATCACCCCCTCTCCGAGGAGACCCGTGGGTCACGAGGGCCTGTCCTGAAGCCCTCCTTCCCTGCAGAAGCCCCAGAACCCCAGACACACCCAGAACACACCTCCCTCGGGAGGAGAGACGGAGGTCACGAGGGGTGTCCTGAAGCCTCCTCTTCCGCAGGAGCTCCGAACCTGGGACACACTAGACAACCCCTCCCCTGAGGAGACTCAGGGCGTCATGAGGGCCTGCCCTGAAACCCTCCCTGCCAACAGAAGCCCCAAACCTGAGATGCACCAGAGACCAGCCCCTTCCCCTTAGGAGACCGGAGGTTGCGAGAGCCTACCCTGAAGCCCTCCCTACCCGCAGGAGACCCAAACCCAAGACACACCAGAGACCACCCTCCTCCCCGATAAGACCGCAGGTCACGAGGGCCTGCCCTGAAGCCCTCCCTGCCCGCAGAAGGCCCGAACCCGAGACATACCAGAGACCACCCCTTCCCCCGAGGAGAATGGAGGTCGCGAGGGCCTGCCCCGAAGTCCTCCCTGCCTGCAGAAGCCCCGAACCCGAGACATACCAGAGACCACCCCCTCCCCCGAGGAGAACGGAGGTCGCGAGGGCCTGCCCCGAAACCTTCCCTGCCCGCAGAAGACCCGAACCCAAGATACACCTGAGACCACCGCGGTCCCCCGAGGAGACCGGCGGTCGCGAGGGCATTTCCTGAAGCCCTTCCTGCCCACAAAAGCCCCAAACCAGAGACACACCACAGACCACCCCCTCCCCTGAGGAGACCGGAGGTCACGAGGGCCTGCCCTGAAGCCCTCCCTGCCCACAGAAACCCTGAACCCGAGACACACCAGAGACCACCCCCCTCCCCCGAGGAGACCGGAGGTCGCGAGGGCCTGCCCCGAAGCCCTCCCAGCCTGCAGAAGCCCCGAACCCGAGACACAACAGAGATCACCCCCTCCCCAAGGAGACCGGAGGTCATGAGGGCCTGATCCGAAGCCCTCCCTGCCTGCAGAAATCCCGAAACTGAGACACAACAGAGATCACACCCTCTCCCGAGGAGACCAGTGGTCGCGAGGGCCTGTCCTGAAGCCCTCCCTTCCCGCAGGAGCCCCGAACCCCAGACACACCAAAGAACACACCCCTCCCTCGAGGAGACGGGAGGTTGTGAGGGGGTGGCCTGAAGCCCTCCTTTCCCGCAGGAGCTCCGAACCTGGGACACTCCAGAGACAACCCCCCTCCCCGAGGAGACCAGCTGTCATGAGGGCCTGCCCTGAAACCTTCCCTGCTGGCAGAAGCCCCAAACCCGAGATGCACCAGAGACCAGCCCCCTCCCCTGAGGAGACCGGAGGTCGCGAGAGCCTGCCCTGAAGCCCTCCCTGCCCGCAGGAGACCCAAACCTGAGACACACCACAGACCACCCTCCTCCCCGAGGAGACCGGAGGTCACGAGGGCCTGCCCTGAATCCCTCCCTGCCTGCAGATGCCCCGAACCCGAGACATACCAGAGACCACCCTCCCTGAGGAGACTGAGGTCACGAGGGCCTGCCCCGGCCTCCATGCCCGGTGAGAAGACCCGAACCCAAGACACACCAGAGACCACCTCGCTCCCCCGAGGAGACCAGTGGACACGAGGGCATTTCCTGAAGCCCTTCCTGCCCGCAAAAGCCCTGAACCAGAGACACACCACAGACCACCCCCCTCCCCTGAGGAGACCGGAGGTCACAAGGGCCTGCCCAAAACCCTCCCTGCACACAGAAGCCACAAACCTGTGACACACCAAAGACCACCCCCTCCCCCGAGGAGACCGGAGGTCACGAGGGCCTGTCCCGAAGCCTTCCCTGCCTGCAGAAGCCCCGAACCCGAGACACAAAAGAGACCACTCCCTCCCCCAAGGAGGCCAGAATTCATGAGGGCCTGCTCCGAATCCCTCCCTGCCCGCAGAAGCCCCGAAACCGAGACACACCAGAGATGACCCCCTCCCCCGAGGAGACCGGAGGTCGCGAGGGCCTGCACTGAAGCCTTCCCTGCAAGCAGAAGCCCCGAACCCAAGACACAAAAGAGACCACCCCCTCCCCTGAGGAGACCAGAGGTCGCGAGTGCCTACCCTGAAGCCCTGCCTGCACGCAGAAGCCCCGAACCTGTGACACACCAGAGACCACCCCCTCCCCCTAGGACACCGGAGGCTGCGAGGGGCCTGCCCTAAGCCTCCTGCCCGCAGAAGACCCGAACCCGAGACACCAGAGACCACCCGCCCCCCGAGGAGACCGGGCGGACGCGAGGTCATTTCCGAAGTCCTTCCTGCCCGCAGAGCCCCGAACCAGAGACACACCACAGACCACCCCTCCCCTGAGGAGACGAGGTCAGAGGGCCTGCCCTGAAGCCCTTTCCTTGCCTGCAGGAGCCCAGAACCCGAGACACACCAGAGACCACCCTCCCCGAGGAGAGACCGGAGGCTCCAAGGGCCTGCCCAAGCCCCAGCACGAGAAGCCCGTGCACTGAGAAGACACACCAGAGACCACCCCTCCCCGAGGAGACCCACAGATCATCAGGTCCTGCCCAAAACCCTCCCTGCACGCAGAAGCCACAAACCTGTGACACACCAGAGACCACCCCCTCCCCCGAGGAGACCGGAGGTCACGAGGGCCTGTCCCGAAGCCTTCCCTGCCTGCAGAAGCCCCGAACCCGAGACACAAAAGAGACCACTCCCTCCCCCAAGGAGGCCAGAATTCGTGAGGGCCTGCTCCGAATCCCTCCCTGCCCGCAGAAGCCCCGAAACCGAGACATACCAGAGACGACTCCCTCCCGGGAGACCGGCGGGTCACGAGAGGCCTGCACTGAAGCCTTCCCTGCAAGCAGAAGCCCCGAACCCGAGACACAAAAGAGACCACCCCCTCTTCCGAGGAGACCAGAGGTCGTGAGTGCCTGCCCTGTAGCCCTGCCTGCATGCAGAAGCCCCGAACCTGTGACACTCCAGAGACAACCCCCCTCCTCCGAGGAGAGCGGAGGTCGCGAGGGCCTGCCCCGAAGCCTTCCCTGCCAGCAGAAGCCCTGAACCCAAGGCACAAAAGAGACCACCCCCTCCCCCGAGAAGACCGGAATTTGCGAGGGCATGCCCCGAAGCCCTCTCTGCCCGCAGATGCCCCGAACCCGATACACACCAGAGACCTTCCCCCTCCCCCTAGGACACTGGAGGTCGCGAGGGCCTGCCCCGAAGCCCTCCCTGCCCGCAGAAGAGACGAAACCGAGACACACCAGAGATGACACCTTCCCCCGAGAAGATCGGAGGTCGTGAGGTCCTGCACCGAAGCCTTCCCTGCAAGCAGAAGCCCCGAACCCGAGACACAAAAGAGACCACCGCCCTTCCCCGAGGGGACCGGAATTCGCGAGGGCCTGCCCCAAGCCCACCCTGCCCGCAGAAGCCCCGAACCCGAGACACTCCAGAGACCATCCCCCTCCCCCGAGGAGACTGGAATTAGCTTGGGCCTGCCCCGAAGCCCTCCCTGCCCACACAAGCCCCAACTCGAGACACAACAGAGACCACCCCCTTCACCCAAGGACACCAGAGGTCACGAGGGCCTGCCCCAAAGCCCTCCCTGCCCGCAGAAGCCCCGAACCCTACACAGACCAGAGACCACCCCTTCCCCCGAGGAGACCGGAGGTCGCGAGGGCCTGTCCTGAAGCCCTCCCTTCCCGCAGAAGCCCCGAACCACAGACACACCAGAGACCATCCCTTCCCCCGAGGAGATGGGAGGTCGCGAGGGCCTGCCCTGAAGCCCTCCCTGCCCGCAGAAGCCCGGAACCCGAGACTCACCAGAGACTACCCCTTCCCTAAGGAGAACGGAGGTCACAAGGGCTCTCCCGAGGCCCTTCCTGCCAGCAAAAGCTCTGAAGCCGAGACTCACTCAGAGACCACCGCCTCCCGAGGAGAACGGAGGTCACGAGGGTCTGCCCTGAAACCCTCCTGCTGGCAGAAGCCCCAGATCCCGAGATACCAGAGACCGCCCCTCCTGAGGGGACTGAAATCGCGAGGGCCTGCCCCCTGAGACCCTCCTTGCCCGCGAAGCCCCAAACCTGAGACACACCAGAGACCACCCTCCTGTGGAGACCTAAGGTCGCGAGGGGCTGCCCCAAAGCCCTCACTGCCCGCAGAAGCCCCGAACCTGAGACACACCAGAGACAACCCCCTCCCCCGAGGAGACCGGAGGTCACGAGGGTCTGCCCTGAAGCCCTCCTTGCCCGCAGAAGCCCCAAACCCGAGACACACCAGAGACCACCCCATCCCCCGAGGAGACCATAGGTCGTGAGGGCCTGCCCCGAAGCCCTCCCTGCACGCAGAAGCCCCGAACCTGTGACACACCAGAGACCACCCCCCTTCCCCGAGGAGACTGGAGGTCACGAGGGCCTGCCCTCAAGCATTCCCTGCAATCTGTAGCCCCGAACCCAAGACACAAAAGAGACCACCCCTCCCGAGGAGACCGACTAGCAAGGGCCTGCTCCTAAGCTCCTCCTGCTGCAGGCCCCGAACCCGAGACACACCAGTGACCACCCGCCTCCCCCGAGGACACCGGAGGTCGTGAGGGCCTGCCCCGAGGCCCTTCCTGCCAGCAGAAGCCCTGAAGCCGAGACCCACCAGAGACCACCGCCTCCCCCGAGGAGAACGGAGGTCACGAGGGCCTGCCCTGAAACCCTCCTGGCTGGCAGAAGCCCCGATCCCGAGATACACCAGAGACCGGCCCCCTCCCAGAGGGGACTGAAATCGCGAGGGCCTGCCATGAGACCCTCCTTGCCCGCAGAAGCCCCAAACCTGAGACACACCAGAGACCACCCTCCTGTGGAGACCTAAGGTCGCGAGGGGCTGCCCCAAAGCCCTCACTACCCGCAGAAGCCCCGAACCTGAGACACACCAGAGACCACCCCATCCCCCGAGGAGACCATAGGTCGCGAGGGCCTGCCCTGAAGCCCTCCCTGCACGCAGAAGCCCCGAACCTGTGACACACCAGAGACCACCCCCCTTCCCCGAGGAGACTGGAGGTCACGAGGGCCTGCCCCGAAGCATTCCCTGCAATCAGAAGCCCCGAACCCGAGACACAAAGAGACACCCCTCCCGGAGGGAGACCGGAATGCAAGGGCCTGCCTCGCCTCCCTGCTGCAGAGCCCTAACTCGAGACACACCAGTGACCACCCGCCTCCCCCGAGGACACCGGAGGTCGTGAGGGCCTGCCACGAGGCCCTTCCTGCCAGCAGAAGCCCTGAAGCCGAGACCCACCAGAGACCACCGCCTCCCCCGAGGAGAACGGAGGTCACGAGGGCCTGCCCTGAAACCCTCCTGGCTGGCAGAAGCCCCGATCCCGAGATACACCAGAGACCGGCCCCCTCCCAGAGGGGACCGGAAATCGCGAGGGCCTGCCCTGAGACCCTCCTTGCCCGCAGAAGCCCCAAACCTGAGACACACCAGAGACCACCCTCCTGTGGAGACCTAAGGTCGCGAGGGGCTGCCCCAAAGCCCTCACTGCCCGCAGAAGCCTGGAACCTGAGACACACCAGAGACAACCCTCCCGAGGAGACCGAGGTCACGAGGGCTCGCCCTGAAGCCTCCTGCACTGCAGAAGCCCCGAACCCGAGACACACCAGAGACCACCCCATCCCCCGAGGAGACCATAGGTCGCGAGGGCCTGCCCCGAAGCCCTCCCTGCACGCAGAAGCCCCGAACCTGTGACACACCAGAGACCACCCCCCTTCCCCGAGGAGACTGGAGGTCACGAGGGCCTGCCCCGAAGCATTCCCTGCAGTCAGAAGTCCCGAACCCGAGACACAAAAGAGACCACCCCCCTCCCCCGAGGAGACCGGAATTCGCAAGGGCCTGCCTCGAAGCCCTCCCTGCTGCAGAAGCCCCGAACCCGAGACACACCAGTGACCACCCGCCTCCCCCGAGGACACCGGAGGTCGTGAGGGCCTGCCCTGAAGCCCTACCTGCCCGCAGAAGCCCCAAACCAGAGACACTCCAGAGACCACCCTCTTCCCCCGAGGAGACCGGAGGTCACGAGGGCCTGCCCAGAAGCCCACCCTGCATGCAGAAGCCCCAAACCCGAGACACACCAGAGACCACCCCCCTCCCCGAGGACACCAGAGGTCACGAGGGCCTTCCATGAAGCACTTCCTACCCGCAGAAGCCCAGAACCTGAGACACTCCAGAGACCACCCCCTCCCCCGAGGAGACCGGAGGTCACGAGGTTCTGCCCTGAAGCCCTCCTTGCCCGCAGAAACCCCGAACCCAAGACACATCATAGACCACCCTTCCCCCAGGAGACCAGAGGTCGCAAGGGCCTGCCTCAAAGCCCTCCCTGCCCGCAGAAGCCCTGAACCCGAGACACACCAGAGACCACCCCCCTCCCGCGAGGACACCGGAGGTCACAAGGGCTTGCCCCAAAGCCCTCCCTGCCCACAGAAGCCCCGAACCCGAGACACACCAGAGACCACCCCCCCCGAGGACACTGGAGGTCATGAGGGCCTGCCACAAAGCCCTACCTGCCCGCAGAAGCCCCGAACCCGAGACACTCCAGAGACCACCCCCTTCCCCGAGGAGACTGGAGGTCGCGAGGACCTGCCCTGAAGCCCTCCCTGCCCGCAGAAGCCCCAAACCTGAGACACACCAGAGACCACCCTCCTCCCCCGAGGAGACCGGAGGTCACGAGGGCCTGCCCAGAAGCCCTTCCTGCATGCAGAAGCCCCGAATCTGTGACATACCAGAGACCACCCTCCCGAGGAGACTGGAGGTCAAGAGGCCTGCCCCGAAGCCTTGCCTGCCCGCAGAAGCCCCGAACCCGATCCGCAAAAGAGACCACCTCCTCCCCCGAGGAGACTGGAATTAGCGAGGGCCTGCCCCAAAGCCCTCCCTGCCCACAGAAGCCCCAAACCTGAAACACACCAGAGACTTCCCCTCCCTAGGACACCAGAGGTCACGAGGGCCTGCCCAAAGCCCTCCCTGCCCGCAGAAACTACGAACCCGAGACACACCAGAGACCACCCCCTCCCCCGAGGAGACCGGAGGACACGAGGGCCTGCCTCAAGCTTCCCCTGCAATCAGAAGCCCTTAACCCGAGACAAAAGAGACCATCCCTCCAACCCGAGGAGACCAGAATTCACAAGGGCCTGCCTCAAGCCCTCCCTGCCCGCAGAAGCCCCGAACCCGAGACACACCAGAGACCACCCGCCTCCCCCGAGGACACCGGAGGTAGCGAGGGCCTGCCCCGAAGCACTCCCTGTCCACAGAATCCCCGAAGTCGAGACACACCAGAGACCACTCCCCTCCCCGAGGAGATCGGAGGTCGCGAGGGCCTGCCCCAAAGCCCTCCCTCACACAGAAGGCCCAAACCCGAGACACACCTGAGACTCCCCCCTGCCCCGAGGAGACAGGAGGTCGCAAGGGCCTGCACTGAAGCCCTCCCTGCCCGCAGAAGCCTCGAACCCGAGACACATCAGAGACCACCCCCTCCCCAGAGGAGACCGGAGGTCGTGAGGGCCTGCCCCAATGCCCTCCCTGCCCACAGAAGCCCCGAACCCGAGACACACCAGAGACCACCCCCCTCCCTCGAGGAGACTGGAGGTCGTGCCCTGCCCACAGAAGCTCCGAACCCGAGACACACCAGAGACCACCCCTCTCCCCCCGAGGAAACCGGAGGTCATGAGGGCCTGCCCTGAAGCCCTCCCTGCCTGGAGAAGCCCCGAACCCGAGACACACCAGAGTCCACCACTCCCCCGAGGAGACTGGAGGTCGCGAGGGCCTGCCCCGAAGCCTTCACTGCAAGCAGAAGCCCCGAGCCCCGAGACACAATAGAGACCACCCCTCCCCTAGAAGACAGGAATTTGCAGAGCCTGCACGAAGTCCTCCTGCCCGTAGAAGCCCTGAACCCGAGACACCCTGAGACTATCCCTCCCCGGGAGACACTGGAGGTCACGAGGGCCTGCCCCAAGCTCCTCCCTGCCCACAGAGGCCGTGGAACCCGAGACACCCCAGAGACCACCCCCTCCCCCTAGGAGACCATAGGTCGCGAGGGCCTTCCCTGAAGCCCTCCCTGCACGCAGTAGCCCCGAACCTGTGACACACCAGAGACCACCCCCTCCCCTGAGGAGACCAGAGGTTGCAAGGGCCTCCCCCAAAGCCCTCTCTGCCTGCAGAATACCAGAAGCCGAGACACACCAGAGACCACTCCCCTCCCCCGAGGAGTCCGGAGCTTGCGATGGCCTGTCCCAAAGCCCTCCCTGCCCGCAGTAGTCCGAACTCGAGATACCTGAGACCAGCCCCTCCCTGAGGAGACTGGAATTCGTGAGGTCCTGCCTCAAGCTCCCTCCTCCTGCCAGCAGAAGCTCGAACCCGAGGCACACCAGAGACCACCCCTTCCCCGAGGAGACTGGAAATCACGAGGGCTCTGCCATGAAGCTCTCTGCCCCAGGAAGCCCCAACCCGGAGATCACTCAGAGACCACCCTCCTCGAGGAGATCAAGTGGTCGCGAGGGCCTGCCCAAAGCCTCCCTGCCGCAGGAAGCCCCGAACCCGAGACATACCAGAGAGCACCCCGAGGGATATTCAGAGGTTATGGTGGCCTGCCCTGGAAGTCTTCCTGCCCACAGAAGCCCCCAACTCCGAGACATCATGAGACCACCCCTCCCTCGAGGAGACTGAGGTCGCGAGGGCCTGCCCCAGGCACCCCTGCCCGCAGAACCCCAGTGAAGCCGAGACACCAGAGACCACTCTCTCCCTTGAGGAGTCTCGGAGGATCGTGGAGGGCCTGCCCCTGTGCCCTCCCTGCCCGCAGAAGCCCCAAACCTGAGACACTCTAGAGACCAGCCACCTCTCCGAGGAGACCGAACGATGAGGTCCGCCCGGCCTCCCTGCCTGCAGAAGCCTCGAACCCGAGACACACCAGAGACCATCTCCCTCCCGAGGACACACAGAGGTCACGAGGGCCTGCCCGCAGAAGCCCCACACCCGGATACACCAGAGACCACCCTCCCCGAGGACACTGGAGGTCGAGGGCCTGCCCAAGCCCTCCCTGCCCGCAGAAGCCTCCTGAACCCGGTGACACCCCAGAGACCACCCTCCCCGAGAGACTGGAGGGTCGCGAGGGTCTGCTCCTGAAGCCCTCTGCCTGCAGAAACCCTGAACCCGAGATACTCAGAGACCACCCCTCCCGAGGAGACAGGTGGTCGTGAGGGCTGTCCCAAAGCCCTCCTTGCCCGCAGGAAGCCCCAAACCCGAGACACACCAGAGACCACCCTCCCCGAGGACACTGATATCGTAGGCGGCTTTCCCCAAAGCCTCCCTGCCCACAGAAGCCCTGAACCCGAGACACACGAGAGACCACCCCTCCCCGAGAGGAGACCGGAGGTCACGAGGGCCTGCCCCAAGCCCTCCTTACTCGCAGAAGCCCCGAACCCGAGACACACCAGAGTCCACCTTGAGGAGACTTGAGGTCACGAGAGCCTGCCCTGAGTCTTATCCCTGCTCACTGAAGCCCCGAATCTGGAGACACAACATAGACCACACCCCTACCTCCCCGAGGAGATTGGAGGTCATGTAGGGCCTGCCCTGAAGCCCTCCCTGCCCCTGAAGCCTGGAACCCAAGACACACCAGAGACCATCCCGAGGGAGACTGGAGGTCGCGAGGGCTGCCCCAAACCCTCCTCCCGCAGAAGCCCCTACCCCGACACACACCAGAGACCACCCCTCCCCGAGGAGACTGGGAGGTTCCTGCGAGGCCTGCCCTGAAGCCCTCCCTGCCTGCAGAGAAGCCCAGAACCCCAGAGACACACCAGAGACCACCCCTCCTCCCGAGGAGACAGGAGGCTCAAGGCTCTGCACTGAAGCTCTTCCCTGCCCGCAGAAGCCCAACCCGAGACACATCAGAGACCACCCTCCCCCGAGAGGAGAATCGGAGGTCATGAGGGCCTGTCCCAAGCCTTCCCTGCCTGCAGAAGCCTCAACCCCGAGACACAAAGAGACCACTCCTCCCCAAGGAGGCCAGAATTCATGAGGGCCTGCTCTGAATCCCTCCTGCCCGCAGGAAGCCCCGAAACCGAGACACACCAGAGATGACCCTCCCCGAGGAGACCGAGGTCACGAGGGCCTGCACTGAAGCCTTCCTGCAAGCAGAAGCCCCACCCGGGAGATTGTCAAAAGAGACCACCCTCCCCTGAGGGAGACCCAGAGGTCGCGAGTGCCTGCCCTGAAGCCCCTGCCTGCAACGCAGCTTCCCGAACCTGCAGGCTACACCAGAGACCACCCTCCCTTAGACACTGGAGGTTGCGAGGGCCTCGCCCCAAGCCTCCCGCGCGCTGAAGACCCAACCCGAGACACACTGAGACCACCTCGCCCCCGAGGAGACCGGGCGGATTAGCGAGGTCATTTCCCTGAAGTCCTTCCTGCCCGCAAAAGCTCCGAACCAGAGACACACTCACAGACCACCCCTCCCTGAGGAGACTGGAGGTCGCTAGGGCCTGCCCTGAAGCCCTTCTTGCTCTGCTGTGAGCTCAGAACCCGGACACACCAGAGACCACCCTCCCCCAGGGAGACCTGAGGTCGCAAGTGGCCTGCCCTGGGCAAGCCCTCCCCAGCTGCAGAAGCCCTTGGTGACCAGACACACCAGGAGACCACCCCTCCCCCCGAGGAGACCACAGATCGTGAGGTCCTGCCTAAACCCTCCCTGCACGCAGGAAGCTACAAACCTGTACACACCAGAGACCACCCTCTTGAGGAGACCTGAGGTCACGAGGGCCTGTCCCAAGCCTTCCCTGCCTGCAGAAGCCCCAACCCCAGAGACACAAAGAGACCACTCCTCCCAAGGAGGCTAGAATTGCAGAGGGCCTGTTCAATCCTCCCTGCCCGCAGAAGCCCCGGAACCTAGATACCAGAGACGCCCTCCTCCCCGAGGAGACCAAGGTCACGAGGGCCTGCACCAAGCCTTCCCTGCAAGCAGAAGCCCCAACCCCAGAGACACAAAAGAGACCACTCTCTTCCGAGGAGTATCAGAGGTCGCGAGTGCCTGCCCTGCAGCTCCTGCCTGCATGCTGAAGTTTCTAACCTGTGACACTCAGGAGACAACCCCTCCTCCGAGGAGAGCTGAGGTCACGAGGGCCTGCCTCGGCTTCCTTCCCACAGCAGGAAGCCCTGGAACCCAAGGCACAAAAGAGACCACCCCTCTCCCGAGGCCAGACTGCAGTAGGCCTGCGCAGCTCCTCTCTGCCCAGCAGATGCCCCCAACCCATACACACCAGAGACCTTCCCCCTCCCCCTAGGACACAGGAGATCGCGAGGGCCTGCCCCGAAGCCCTCCCTGCCCGCAGAAGCCACGAACCCGAGACACACCAGAGATGACACCCTCCCCCGAGAAGATCGGAGGTCGTGAGGTCCTGCACCGAAGCCTTCCCTGCAAGCAGAAGCCCCGAACCCGAGACACAAAAGAGACCACCGCCCTTCCCCGAGGGGACCGGAATTCGCGAGGGCCTGCCCCAAAGCCCACCCTGCCCGTGAGAAGCTCTTAACCCGAGACATTCTAGAGACCATCTCTCCCCGAGGAGATTGAATTAGCTTGGGCCTGCCCGAAGCCCTCCCTGCCCACAAGCCCCAATCTAGACACAACAGAGACCACCCCTTCACCCAGAGGCTCCCAGGAGGTCACGAGGGCCTGCCCCAAAGCCCTCCCTGCCCAGAAGCCCCAACCCTACACAGACCAGAGACCACCCTCCCCGAGGAGACCGAGGAGGTCGCGAGGGCCTGTCCTGAAGCCCTCCCTTCCCGCAGAAGCTCCCGAACCACAGAGACACACCAGAGACCATCCTCCCCGAGGAGATGGGAGGTCCGCAGGGCCTGCCTCCTGGAAGCCCTCCCTGCCCTGAGAAGCCCGGAACCCGAGACTCACCAGAGACCACCCCTCTCCCCCGAGGAGAACGGAGGTCACAAGGGCCAACCCCGAGGCCCTTCCTGCCAGCAGAAGCCCTGAAGCCGAGACCCACCAGAGACCACCGCCTCCCCCGAGGAGAACGGAGGTCACGAGGGCCTGCCCTGAAACCCTCCCGGCTGGCAGAAGCCCCGATCCCGAGATACATCAGAGACCGGCCCCCTCCCAGAGGGGACCGGAAATCGCGAGGGCCTGCCCTGAGACCCTCCTTGCCCGCGGAAGCCCCAAACCTGAGACACACCAGAGACCACCCTCCTGTGGAGACCTAAGGTCGCAAGGGGCTGCCCCAAAGCCCTCACTGCCCGCAGAAGCCCCGAACCTGAGACACACCAGAGACAACCCCCTCCCGCGAGGAGACCGGGGGTGCACGAGGGTCTGCCCTGAAGCCCTCCTTGCCCGCAGAGAAGCCCTGCAAACCCCGAGACACCAGAGACCACCCCATCTCCCGAGGAGACTCATAGGTTGTGAGGGCCTGCCCTAAGCCCCCCTGCACGCAGAAGCTCTGAACCTGTGACACACCAGAGACCACCCCTCCCGGGAGGAGACTGAGGTCATGAGGGCCTGCCCCAAGCCATTCCCTGCAATCAGAAGCCCCAACCCAAGACACAAAAGAGACCACCCTCCCCGAGGAGAGACCGGAATCAAGCAAGGGCCTGCCTCAAGCCTCCCTGCTGCAGAAGCTCCAACCCGAGATACACCAGTGACCACCCTGGCCCCCCCCCGAGGGACACCGGAGGTCGTGAGGGGCCTGCCCCGAGGCCTCTTCCTGCCAAGCAGAAGCCCTGAAGCCGAGACCACCAGAGACCACCGCCTCCCGAGGAGAACGGAGCGGGCCTGCCCTGGAAACCCTCCTGGCAGGCAGAAGCCCATCCCGAGATACACCAGAGACCGGCCTCCCAGAGGGGTTGAAATCGCGAGGGCCTGCCCTGAGACCCTCCTGCCCTGTAGCTCTCAAACCTGAGACACACCTGAGACCACCCTCCTGTGGAGACCTTGGGTCGCGAGGGGCTGCCCAGCCCTCACTGCCCGCAGAAGCCCCGAACCTGAGACACACCAGAGACAACCCCTTCCCCCGAGGAGACCAGAGGTCACGAGGGCCTGCCCTGAAGCCCTCCTTGCCCGCAGAAGCCCCGAACCCGAGACATACCAGAGACCACCCCATCCCCCGAGGAGACCATAGGTCGCGAGGGCCTGCCCCGAAGCCCTCCCTGCACGCAGAAGCCCCAAACCTGTGACACACCAGAGACCACCCCCCTTCCCCGAGGAGACTGGAGGTCACGAGGGCCTGCCCCGAAGCATTCCCTGCAATCAGAAGCCCGAACCCGAGACACAAACGAGACCACCCCCTCCCCGAGGAGAGACTGGAATTGCAAGGGCCTGCCTCAAGCCTCCCCTGCTGTAGAAGCCTCCCAACCCAGACACACCAGTGACCACCCGCCTCCCCGAGGGACACCGGAGGTCGTGGAGGGCCTGCCCTGAAGCCCACCTGCCCGCAGAAGCCTCAACCAGAGACACTCCAGAGACCACCTCCTCCCCGAGGAGACTGGAGGCCGCTAGGGCCTGCCCCAGAAGCCCACCCTGCATGCAGAAGCCCCAAACCCGAGACACACCAGAGACCACCCCTCCCGAGGGACACCAGGAGGTCACGAGGGCCTTCCATGAAGCACTTCCTACCCACAGAAGCCCAGGAACCTGAGACACTCCAGAGACCACCCCCTCCCCCGAGGAGACCGGAGGTCACGAGGTTCTGCCCTGAAGCCCTCCTTGCCCGCAGAAACCCCGAACCCAAGACACATCATAGACCACCCCTCCCCCAGGAGACCAGAGGTCGCAAGGGCCTGCCTCAAAGCCCTCCCTGCCCGCAGAAGCCCTGAACCCGAGACACACCAGAGACCACCCCCCTCCCGCGAGGACACCGGAGGTCACAAGGTGCTTGCCCCAGCCTCCCTGCCCGCAGAAGCCCCAACCCGAGACACACCAGAGACCACCCTCTCCCCCGAGGACACTGGAGGTCATGAGGGCCTGCCACAAAGCCCTACCTGCCCGCAGAAGCCCCGAACCCGAGACACTCCAGAGACCACCCCCTTCCCCGAGGAGACTGGAGGTCGCGAGGCCTGCCCTGAAGCCCTCCCTGCCCGCAGAAGCCCCAAACCTGAGACACACCAGAGACCACCCTCCTCCCCCGAGGAGACCGGAGGTCACGAGGGCCTGCCCAGAAGCCCTTCCTGCATGCAGAAGCCTGAATCTGAGACACCAGAGACCACCCTCCCGAGGAGACTGGAGGCTCACCCCATTAGGGAAGGAAGTCTAAACAGGGATGGCTGACCCATTCAAGAAAGGTGGGTTCTTAAACTTGTAGAAGGGATAAAGGAGGGTGACCAAGCCCTCTACTCAGATGAGAGTAGCTTCTTCAAGTAAAGGGAAGGAAACAGACTGGGGTGGAGGTTTCAGGAGGAGCAGAGGAGGATGAAGTATAAGGAATCTGGGTGGGGTTCGACAAAGAGGATCAGGATAAGGGTGGGGTTGGTGAGTAAATGCCAGGAGCTTGGAAACAAGTTGCCAAGAGTTTGATAGCCTTTTCTATTCAGGGGGGTGGATGTAGCGTGATCATGGAAGCGTGGACCAGCAAAACCATTACGGACCCTCAGCGTACAGGGGTACACCTATGCTTAGGAAGGATAGAAAGGAGGGCAGTGAGGGTGGAGGACTATGTTCATTAGATGACATAGAAATTGCTATGGTAGAAGAGGCAGAGGAAACGGAGGCCTTTTGTCACCTTACAGTCCCCAGCAGGAGATAAGATCAGGCTGGGTATAGTATATAGGTCTCGGATGAGGATGTTCAGAGGATGGTTGCTGGACTGACATACTGATGTGGACCAAAGATGAAGAGTGGTGTTGATGGGGTTGCCTTAATATGCAGGCCTGGGGATATGTCCCTCTAGGGCCAAGAACAGAGGCAGCTGGACGGTTCCAGGATGTTCAGCGCAGCATGTGATGGAATTCCAAGGAGGGCATGTGGGCGTGGTTCTGGCAGATGGGGATCTGTAGGGACATGGTTGTACAGGACCCCTGACCGGGAGCGTACCACTGTCTGGTTCAAATAAGCATGGGGGAGGGGTGAGACTAGGACACTGGCAGTGGACTTGTGGGGGCAGACTTGTCTGGCATGGGAAATATTCTCGGATCATGAAGGATTACATCAATGACAAGTGTGAAAGCAGATGGAAGGTCATAAACAGGGGACTTCATGGATGTCAGTCAGATCTGTGCTAAGTTGGCAGGCAGGTGTAAGGTCACATACCTCATGCTGGTGGTCCAATGAAGTACAGGCAGTATCTGGAGAAGGGAGGGTCTTACAAAAATATAAAACAAGAGGGATAGGGACAAGGAAATGCATCTGGTATCTAGAAAAGTCACCCATATGGTGAGGGAGCAAGTCCAGTAAAGCAGCATGCTTTAGAGGGATACATGGAGAAAGAGGTTCTTCGGTACATTGGGGAGCCGGAGGAGAAAAACTGAAGACCATCTCAGCAGTTGAGATCAAAGGAGAGTGGGTGGAGGGGACCAGGCAGAGGTATTGTAGGTACTTTGCCTCATCGTGTTTGCCCCAAAGGAGGGATGGGATATCTACAACAAGGCATGAAAGGAGATAGGCGGCAGTAAGTGGGATCAGGGTAGTAACAGAAATGGAGCATAGAGAGGAGAGGCACCCCAGGGCTTCACATCTGGTTAAGGATAAAAAGCCAGTAAGGTGGAGGGACGGATGATGCTATCTCTGCCAAAGAGTGTGGTTAGCCTCAAGGCCCTAAAGAAAGACAAATCTCCTGGGACGGATGGCATTCATCTGAGAGTACTATGGAATTAGCCGGACATACTGGCTGCACCTGGGCGGAGCTCTTCAACTGGTCACTTGAGACAGGGAGGGTACCTGGGGTTGGCCCGAGACATGTGAGTGCCAATCCATGGGGGGGTCGAGGAGAAGTACCAGGTAACTATAGACCCATCGGTTTGGCCTCCGTGGTGGGAAAATTAATGGAGAGTATACTAAAGGAGCGATTGAAATTGTACTTGGAGGAGGTGGGAGGTCTGGATGAGTCGGCAACATGGGTTTGTGCCAGGTAGATCATGCCAACCAACCTTGTGGAGTTCTACAAATGGGTAGCATCAGAACTGGACAGGGAAGGCCTGTGGATGTATTATTCTTGGACTTCAGCAGCGTTTGACTCTATCCCCACAATGGTCTGGTGGAGAAACTGATGGGGTTAGAGTAGGCCTTGATGGTCAGGATGGATTGAAAACTGGCTAGCTGGGCGCTTTTGAAAAGAAGTAGTGGTCATGTGAGCTCTCGAACTCCTAGAGAGGTTGTTGGTGGGAGTACCTTGGAGCTTCTGATCCTGTCCGATTCTGCTTTAATGTACAAGAGTATCGGACATCAGGAGGGTATAGGGTGTGAAATGAGTCTCTCTCAAGGCTGACTCCAAGATGGGAGCAGTAGTTGAGGGAGAAGAGGGAGGTTGGCCCTGCAGGGGACCTGGGACACCTGGAAAGCTGGCCTCACATGGATATTGGTAAGTTTCTATTATCTTAGCGTGCAAGGTGTTGCATCTTGGTCAGGAACCCCTAAACACAGGTACACCCTGGGAGGGGAGGTGCTGGAGGCCTCAATAGGGAAAAGACTTAGGGTCATGTGGATGCGTGTATGAATAACTCTGACAGTGCAGGAGAGAGCGGCTAGTAAGGCAAACAGGATGTTGGGATGCATCATAAGGGATCACCTATAGAGGCGAGTATGATTCTGCCCACTGTACAATGGACACTGGTTAGACCACCTTAGTACTGCGTACAATACTGGAGACCACACTTGAAGAGGGACATAGCAGCTGAGAGGGTGCTGAGAGGGCAACAAAAGATGATATGAGGGTTAGGGGATTTGACGATGAGGACAGACTTGAGGAGCTCTAGCCTTTTTTCATTGGAGGAGAGGAGAGACAGGGGACATCATTGAGGTCTTCAAGTACCTGAATAAATAGGGTAAACATGGAGGATCTTTAGACTAAAGCAGGGAGGTATCACCAGAGGGCATGGTTTGAAGTTGGAAGGTGGCAGGGTAGAGGAGGTTTTTCACTGAAGAGTGGTGGACCCTTGGGATGTTCTGCCTGGCGGGCTGGTTCAGAGATCCGGTGGAGGGCTTCAAGAGGGTGGGACAGACTGAAAGTGGATGTATCAGATGATAAGCCTGTCCCAGGGGAATTGGGGATGGATGATAGGGTTTCTGGAGCCTGCCGCAAGGGGATGGGAGGGCCTCGGCACCCAACTAAGGATCTAAGGTTCGAGCAGACTCGATAGACCGTAAGGCCTAATCTGCTGGCAAATAGTATGTTAGTATGAAGTGTCGTTTTTTTCGGTCGGTTTCTACCGAATTGCTGTTGCTGCTCAGTCGGTTCAAGTCTCTGCCTGTGGTACCGTGAGTACTAGATAGGTTTTCTGTTTAATGTCTGTGTGGAACTTGTAAATTGAAGGACTGGTTCGGCTGAACCGATCAGTCTGAGGAAAAAAACTTTGTGCTTATTTAGAGTGTGGTACACACGAGTAGCACTCACAGTATCCTTCTCAGAGGTGCTACCTGTCAAAAGCATGGGAGAGGCGAGGGTAATTGGCACCATGCAGTTTAATGAATGGTTTGAAAAAAATGGTGCGAACACAGGATTTAACTTCATTGGGGACTGATTCCACCTGGAAGGACACCAGCCTATACTGGCAGGATGGTGCCATCTGTCCAGAAAGGAACAAGTCTTTGACAATTGGTTTAAATGCTTCATTGGCAAGCTTTTTAAATAGTCAAGGGAGAGCACTGACAAGCAGCAGGAAAATCCCAGCTTCTCTCTACAAAACAGTACTAAATGAGAAAAGACAGAGTAGAGCGGTCAGTGGGGATGCTGCACTGGAAGGTAAAGCCATCAAAAATGGAGAGCAGTGATACTAATGCCCGTAGTCTGGGTAACAAGCTTCCTGAATTAGTGGCCTTGATGGAGGAAGAACATCTGGATATTGTGGCACAGAAACATGGTAACACAAAACCATAACTGGGACATAAACATACCAGGATTCACTGTCTACAGGAGGGACAGGGAGGGGTAAAAGAGGAGGAGGAGAAGTTTTACATAAGGGAAGGAATAAAAGCAACAGAACAAAAGGTACACAGGAGATAGGAGAAGCTGCTACTGGGTAAATTTGGAGACAGGCAATGTCACCACACATCGACAGGGTTGTATACAGGACCCTTCTAGGGGCAGGAAATGGACGGGAAACGAGGAAAAGTATACCTAGAAATGACAGAAACAGGAGATATTGCTGATGGGTGATCTGAATATGCAGGATGTTGGTTGGAGTGCAGTTAGCAGCTGCCACTTGAAGGTGCGGTTATTCTAAGATGCCCTACAGGGGCATGCCTTAGACAACTAGTACTGGAGCCCACTTTCGAGGGAGGGCAATAATGGAACAGTTCTCAAATGGAGATGGTGAGAGGATTACAGATGTAGAGTGGGTAGCCATCTGCAGAACTGAGACCATCGAACAGTATGGTTCACAATAAACAGCAATAGAGTCAAGCCATACAAAGAACAAAGTAGTGGACTTTAGGAGGCTGACTTTCCAAATAGATTGAGTGCTAAGGACGCACTATGAAATGGGCAGGAAGGAGGGTGGAAGAACTTGGTGGGGAATAATAAAGCTGCCATCTGCAGGGTAACAGGCCTTTGTGTGAAGCAAATAAACAAAACAAGACAATGTAAGAAACCACTATGGTTCTCAAAGGAAGTAGGGTAAAGGTTCAAGAGAAAAAGAAAGCATTCAGGAAGTACAAGGAATTCCAGAAGGAGCAGGACAGAGAACTGTATCAGTTAAAGCAAAGGAGGTTGGGAAGGTCAGAACAGCAAAGGCCCAAACCGAGGAAAAGATACAACTCAGTTAGAAGGGGATAAAACCTTTATAGGTATATCAGGGGCTAAGGAAGACCAAGGAATGATAGTGAGGCTTAATAAAAGGGAGGAGGGTGGGCAGAGGAGACTGTGAAAAGGCAGAGATACTAAACAAATATTTTTTGTCAGTATTTACAAAGGAAGAGGGAGGTATGTAAAACAAACAGTAGTAAACTCTGGATACAGTTTGATACAGCTTCCCATTCTGCAGAAGAAAGGGTTCTGAAAGAACTCTTAAAACTGAAAGGTGGTTAAAGCAATGGGGCCTGGTGGGATTCTATCCCAGAATTCTGGGGAAAAGAACCATGGTGGGGCCACAGTGACACCCACTGACTACTCTTTTTAACAAATCATGGGAGGGTTGGGGTGGTACCCGAGGGACTGGAGGAGGGCAGATGTGATTCCCTTCAAAAGTGGAGCAAGGCAGTTATGGAAAACCATAGACCTGTTAGTTTAAATCAGTGATACAAGGAAAATGATGGAATCATACTTCTAAAGGAAAGAGATTGTCGGGTATCTAGAGGCCAGAGGCAGGACCCTAGGCAGCATGGATTCACAGCAGGAAGGTCATGCCAGACAGAATCTGATAGATTTTTTGACTGGGTGACCAAAGTAGTAGATCAGGGAGGGGCTGTGGACATGGCCTACCTAGACTTTTGGCAAGGCATTTGACACAGTCCCACACAAAAGATTAATACTAAAGTTAGCCAGCCTGGGGTGGGTCCCAAGATGATAGCCTGGGTAAAGAATTGTCTGGAGAATAGGACACAGAGTAATAGTAAATGGAGTCCACTCAGAAGAAAGGAGGGTTACTAGTGGGGAACATTTAGGTTCAGTATTAGATCAGGTCCTCTTCAATGTCTTTATGGCTTACATTGCAGAAGGACTGGAAGGGAAGTATGTGTCTTTGCAGATGACACCAAGATCTGCAACAGAGTTGATACTGGGGTGGGGTGGAAAGGATGAGAAGGACTTGGCAAGGTTAGAGGAATGGTCAAATGTATGGCAGCTTAGATTCAATGCTAAAATTGCAGGTAATGTACCTGGGAAACAAAAACCCAGGAAGGGAAATTACACAATAGAGGCGAGATACTAACAACAACAAAATGAAGGACACAGGGATAGTCACATCAAGACCTAAAGAGCGGGCCAAGCAATGTGAGAGGGCAGCAAGGAGGGCTGGGGGGATGCTGGGATGCATGGGGAGGCATCACCAGTAGAAAACAGGAAGTTGTTATCCCTCTGTACAGACAGCTGGTGAGACCCCATCTGAGTACTGTGCAGTCTTGGGACCCAGTTTCCAAAGACATAGACAAGATGGAAGCTGTCCAGAGGAGGGCATCTAAATTGGTGCAGGGTCTGCACCGGAAGACATATGAAGAGATCTAAGGAGCTTAATATGTATAGCCTCGAGGAAAGAAGGAGAGGGGGACATGATAGAAACTTTCAAGTACCTCAAGGGAATCAACAAAGTCCAAGAGGTAGCATCTTTCAAAAAAAGAGGTGTGCAAGAACAAGGGCACAATTTGAAGATGGGGGAATGGCTCAGAGGTAATTTAAAGGAAGTATTTTTTCACATAGAGGGTTGTGGATGCATGGAGCTGACCTTCGGAGAGGTTGTGGAGTCAAAATCAGTGGTGGAATTTCAAGCACATAGGATAGTCATAAGGCAGTTCTGGGGGTGGGGGGTAGAAGAAGTAGGCTGCTGGTTAACAGGATCACAGCTTATCCAGTAGAGGTAGGAAATGGGCAGACTGGGTGAATGGCGGTCCTTATCTGCGATCCATTCTATGTTTTCTAATGTAACCAGTCCGTTTCGGTTCTAAAAAAAAAATATTTTTTTCCAAGACCCATGACATGTGGTCAGGAACCGATTTTGAGAGAGTCACCTGGCGATTGCAGAAAAAGGATAACGTTTGGATGAGATTGGCCGTGTCTGAGAAACCCAAGGAAAAAAAATGGGCCCACTGGGTTTCAACACTGCAGTGTGTGTGGGGAAGTCTTTGCCAAGGTTGATCCCCACACCACCTGTGTTTTATTGTCTGGAGTTTGACCACCTCGATTCAGACTGCCAAATTTGTAAGAATTTTCCCAAATCTACCCTGGAAAAGAGATTAGGTAGACTGAGGGAAGAGGAGGCCGAGAAGTCCGCTGACCCGGATGGCCAGCCCGGTTCAGTTCCAACCGAACCAGGAGGAGTGCCCTCTGACCAGGGTGATACTACTTCAGGCAAAAGGAGAGCCGATTCTGAGGAGTTGGTTCTGGTGAAAAGGAAGAGAAAAGATAAATCGTCCAGTTCGGACCCAGAAATTCATAGTCCAACTGCTGATGAGATAGCCAAGGCTATAAGGATAGTGCAGTCGCTTACTTTGGTTCCAACTGAACCGGCACCATCTGGCAGCTGTTCGGTTCGGTTGGTTCCCCCGGTTCCGGATTACAATCTAGAAGAATTTTATGAACCGAGGAGGAGGAAGGAGAGTATGAGGATGATTATGGTGAATATGAAAGTCTGGATGTGCCTGTTGACCCAGACATCTCCCCAGACAGACCTTCAGGTGTTTCTCCTCCTAGACTTTCTGAGTCCCCTTCTCATTATATGCTTTTACAAAGTGGTTGAGACCCTCCAGCTTCCTGTGGAGGAAGCAGTAGAGGATCAGGAGGAGCCTGATTTTGTTGAGATGATGGACATCCCAGAGTCCAGGAGATTGTCTGTTCCCTCCACAAATCCTTTGGAAACAGACACATCAAATTCTTAAGTCTCCTAATTCTATACAGTCCTGTGGACAGGCGAATGGACAAAGTAGGTACTCTCTCTCCAGGCTCAGACACGAGTTTCTTTTTCTAGCACTGCAGCCATGTTGGGGTAGTGCAGGCTGTTGCCTGTGATAAGGCAAATATCCCCTTGGCATCACACCCCCCAGACAAGGACTCCAGGAAGACTGATGCCATGGCAAAGAAACAATACATGGCAGCATCTTTGGGACTCAGGCAGGCTAACTATATGGCCTATACAGCTAGATACCAGAATTCCAGGTGGGACACTGTGCTGACTCTGGCTAAACAGGATCCTGACCAGCTTGCCAAGGAGCTGGAGAAGGTGGCTGCAGATGGGATTGAATCATCCAAAGTACAGTTTCATGCTGCTGTGGACTCTAGTGATGTTTCATCTAGAGTCATGGCTACATCTGTGGCTCTTCAGAGGATGGCTTGGCTCAGATGTACTAGCCTCTCATAGGATACCCTGGCTAAGGCCATGGATTTTCCTGTAATTGGTAATTCTCTGTTTGGGGAGCAGACAGAGAACTACATGAAAAAGATGGATGAGTACAGGACCATTTACAGGAGTGTTCAGGCCAAAAAAAGGCAAGCAACTCCTCAAAGGCAGCAGTCCAGGGGCAGGCCTTACCAAAGGCCTTTTTTCCAAGCTCAGGCCTCCTCTTCTTTCTCTCAGAGGGGGTTCTTTAAAGGGAGAGGCAGACTGGGGATGAGCAGGCCTGCATCCACCCCTCATCCTAAAGCCACTGCCAAGCAGATACCCTGATGGGTCTGCCTGGGCCGATTCTCCCATACCAGTAGGGGGCAGGCTGGCTTACTTTGTCCAGGACTGGAAGTCTCTCTAACATCAGACAAGTGGGTCCTGGAAGTAGTATGCCAGGGGCTGGTTCTCGGCTTCAAAAAATTTCCCAAGATGAGAATTCAGATCCTTTTCCTTCCAGTTTCTGAGACCCTTGCCCCTAGAGGCAGAGGTTTCTTCTCTCAAGCTCTCAAGAGCTAGAGAGGTTCCCACCTACACAAGGGCAAAGGATTGTACTCAGGTACTTCCTAACCCCCAAAAGACAGGAGAATGGTGGCCCATCCCGGACCTAAGATATCCGAACAAACATCTTTTAAAGCCAAAGTTCAAAATGGTGACTCTGGGAATTATCCTTCCCTCCCTAAGGCCAGGGGACTGGCTAGCCTCCCTGGACCTCAAAGATGCATACTTTCACATTCCCATCAGGTGCTCCCACAGAAAGTACCTCAGGTTTGAGTTGCCCTCAGGCCACTGTCAATTCAGAGCAGTGCTCTTTGGCCTAACATCAGTCCCAAGGGTTTTCACAAAGTGCCTGGCAGTAGTGGTTGCTTTCCTAAGGAGAAAAAAGATCTCCATCTTCCCATACTTGGATGACTGGCTCATAGTAGGTCAGTCTCCAGACCAGAGTCGAAGTCACATTTGCAAGTGACCCAGTAAGTGCTCACTTCCTTGGAAGGTTGATAAGGAACTCCTAAGTCAGTTCTCGAACCAGTATAGCTCCTCACCTTCATCTGTGCAGAGCTTGATACACACTAAAGGCAAGGGCCTTCCTTCCCCTGAAAGTGCAAGGACCTCATGGAACTGGCCTGTTCATTCACCCTTCAGGTGTCTCGACCAGCAAGGCATTTCCTTCAGCTTCTGGGCCACATGGCAGCTTCCACAGCAGTGGTCCAAGGAGCAAGATTCCAGATGAGGGACATTCAGTTCCACTTAAGATCCTTCTGGTCCTAAAGAAAGGATTCCCTTTTCTTCCCAGAGTCTTGTATCTATTACAGATGTTGCCAATAGGGTTGACAGGGAGAGATGTAAAGGCATTTGAAAAGGATTGCTCCAGGTTTATATAGCAAGGGAAGAAGCCCAATGCTAGTTTAAATAACTGAAAGCTGACCAATCTCAAGAAGGGCTGAACTACCCAGATATGAAGTTATATTTTTGTGCGGCACAGTTGAGGATCATTAAAGATTGGGTGTACTGGCCAAAAGAGGCCAGTTGGATGGACATGGAGGGGGGGAGGGATATGAGGTTCGAATCTCTTCTTTGTTAGCAGAAGCAGGTAGAAGGGGATTGCGAGATAAGTGGTACTCTAGTATCTTAGTGAAGGGGTAATAGATAGCTGGGATCAAATTAAGAAGGTGATGGGGAATCTTTTATTTTACCATTAGTTGGGAACCCATTCTTTATCCCGGGGGTAGGAAATCCAGTATTTCAGAGTTGGGAAGAGGGGGTAATTTGTCTTAATTATATAAGGAAAAAGGGAGTGATCCGCCCATTCAATGAACTTGGGGGAGAACTGGGCTTCCCGGCCCATCACTTGTTTAGATATTTCCAGGTAAGGAACTACGTTTAGGGCATTGAGAAGAAGAGAGTCCCTGGTGCCTGGATTCATGTTGTGGAGGAATTGCTGCAGCAGATTAAACAGAAACCTGTAGGTATTATAAGGAAAGGCTACATCCCTCCTGCACCTCCAGTGGCCAGATATGACAATTAAAACTAAACACCTGTGGGAACGAGACTTGGGAGGTATACTGTCCGAGGAGCAGTGAACTTTAATGAGAGGGACGCACCAGGGGTTATTACTTTGTAATAAATATAAGGAGGCAGCTTATAAATTTGTGGATAGGCTGTATACTACACCAGTTGCAGTGAACAGGTACAACCCTACAGTATCAGCTATTTGTCAGAGATGTGGGTCAGCCTTGGGTACCTACCTACATTCATTTTGGACGTTCCCGATACTCCAAGCCTTTTCGGGGAAAGTGGCGAAAGAGTTGTCAAACATGAAGGGGCAGCAGGTTAGAGTGGAGCCACTTATAATGTTGTTTGGTGTAGATGATACACACCAGGATGAGTGGGAGATGCTAGAGAGATGGGTGAGAATACTTTTGGTATTGGCAAAGCACTGTATTTTGAATACATGGGTTTCTGGGGATAAATCTACAATTAGGCAGGGGAAGAACCTTGCATGGGATGCACTGCAACTAGAAAGTTTGACAAATAAGGCTAGAGGATGAGAAAATCAGTTTGTGAACATGTGGACACGCTATTTGCATGCTATGCACCCTTTGGAACAAGAGGCATTAAGATGAGGACAAAATAAACTGCAGGGAACAAAAATAGGGAGGTTAATAGTAAAATATTAAAAAACAGTAAAAGAGAACCTATGGAGTGATGGATGATCCCCTCTATTAGGAAAAGTTGGCTCCAAAGGGTAACATAAACAAAATAGAAAAGGGGTCACTATCGGAGTATGGTATCAGAGGCTATAATGAAAGATATGGATATTCATAGTGGATGAAGTGAATTCTCGATTGATCGGGGGGGGAGGTGATACGGGGGGGAGGTGTGGGAGGGGATTAAAGGGGTCTTTTTTTTTTTTTTTTTTTCTCTCTGCTCTTCTATCCTTGGGGGCACTTTTGTGTTCTGCTTTTCTTTTCTTTGTTTTTCCTCTTATTTATTTGTTCATTATGATGTAACATCTTAAGATCAAATTATGGAGACATGTACCTATTCTGAGAATGATGTATAAGGTCTGTAAGAACGGCACTTAAATTAATTGGTAGAAATTGATGGATGTAATAAGTGAGAACTGTAAGATATGTGTAAGAATACTGTGTGTCTGCTGAGATGTAAACTGTTTTGCTGTGGTATGAAAAAGATAAACTAACAAAAAGATTATGCAAAAAAAAAAAAAAAGAAAGGATTCCCTTACCAAACCAGTCCCAGTGACTCGAACCCTGATCCAGGCCTTGCAGTGGTGGCAGGATCAGGACAATTTGACACAAGGGGTTCCTTTTGTCACTCAGTCTCATTCAGTGATACTCACCACAGATGCTTCCCTGCTGGGCTGGGGAGCCCATTTGGGGGATCTTATCACCCAAGGACCGTGGTCACCTCAGGAATCTGTGCTTCACATCAGTCTCTTGGAACTCAGAGCAGTGTTTCTGGCACTGCAAGCTTTTTCCAAATCTCTACAGAACAAGATGGTCCAGGTCAGAACAGACAGCATCACCACCATGTGGTACTTCAACAAGCAGGGAGGCACTCGGTCTACGGCCTTGTGCACAGAAGCAATGAAGTTGTGGTCCCTGGCCTATTCCCTGCAAACCTCTCTGATAGCAGTTCACTTCCCAGGGAAGGACATGGTCCTAGCAGATGCTCTGAGCAGAATATCCCAGGGCCATCACGAATGGACCCTAGATCCTCTAGTTTTGAAAGTGATTTTCTCGAGATGGGGCACTCCAGAAATAGATCTTTTTGCAGCCCCAGACAATCACCAATTTCCTCTCTTTTGTTGCAGACCCCCAGTCTTGGGCTCAGTCCCCCTGGATGCTCTGATTCTGCACTGGGAAGGGAAATTTCTGTGTGCTTTTCCCCCTTCCCTCTCCTGTTCAAAGTGTTAGTCAAGATAAGGTCACAACCCTGCAAAGTGATTCTGATTGCTCCAGACTGGGCCAGACAGCCCTGGTATCCCCTGTTGCTGTCCCTAGCAGTCCACCTTCCCCTGTCTCTTCCCAGGAATTACAGTATGTTGACATCCTCTAAGGGGAGGATTTGGTACCCGAATCTTCGGTCTCTCAATCTCAAGGCACGGCTCTTGAAGAGTTAGCGTTTGCAGATCTGCATCTTTCCCAAGGGGTTCTCGAAAGCCTTCCACCAGAAAGACTTAGAACTCCAAATCGAAAAGATTCAGCATTTGGTGTTCTAAGAAGAATATTTCTCCAGACTCTGCTGAGTTGCCTATGGTTCTGGACTATTTGGCCCATCTTAATGGCCTAGGCCTCAGATTAGCTACCCTTCATGTACACTTGGCAGCTGTTTCTGCTTTCTTGTCAGTAGGCAAGCCTTCTTCTCTATCATCCCATCCTGTGTTTTGTAAGGTTTTTAAGGGATTGCTTCACACCAATCCCCCCTTTAGGGATCCTGCTCCTGCTTGGGACCTCAATGTCTGCATTGCTCAGCTTATGCAACCCCTCTTTGAGCCTTTTCTCCTCTGCAGAGCTTAAGTACTTGACTTGGAAAACTGTGTTTTTGGTAGCCATTACTTCTGCCAGGCGTATCAGTGAATTGCAAGCCCTGTCAGTGGAATCTGATTTCATCTCTTTCCATAGAGATAAAGTGGTCCTAAGAACTAACAGAAAGTTTTTACCCAAAGTGGTTTCAGATTTCCACCTCAGAGAGTCTGTATCTCTCCCTGTTTTCTTCACTGACCATTCCTCCTCTGGAGAGAGAGGCTACACAGCTTGGATGTTAAAAGAACCCTTAGCTACTACGTAGAGCGTACCAAGGGTCACAGGTTTGACTCCCTCCAGTTGTTCCTTACGTATGGAGAAGTTGGTAAGGGCAAACCTGCCACTAACAGATCTTTTGTCAGGTGGATTGTTTCTTGTATACAATTCTGCTATGAAAAACTGGGTAGAACTCCACCCTCACGCCTGAGGGCTCATTCCACTGGAGGTACAGCTGCTTCCCTAGCTGCTGCCAGGGATATTCCTCTCTCAGAAATTTGTCAAGCAGCCACCTGCAAAACAGTCCATACTTTCACCAAGCATTACTCTCTGGATATCCAGGCTAGGAGTGATGCTCTGTTTGGCACAGCAGTACTTCAGAGCTTGTTTCCAAAGTAGGTTCTGTCCTCCTCCATGGAGGTACTGCTTGGTAGTCTGCGTATGTGAGAATACAGCAAGACTTCATGTTGTTTGAAGAAAAAATTACTCCCCTTAGTAATGTTGTTTCTTCTAATGGAGTCTTGTTGTATTCTGACCCCCCCGGCCTTCCCTCTCAGAACCTAGATTTTGGGATGTGGGTGGGCAGGAGCAGTGTTGGCACCCTAAGGGTGTCCTTTTTTTTCCTCCACCCTGTTTTAGTTTTGGTGAGTGGTTGTGTTTTTGGGTTTCCTGACTTGAGTGTTCCTTTTGAAACCAAAAACCCTTTCATATAGTTGCCAGTTGGCTAGTATGAGTTTTACAGTTTCCACACAGAACTTCTAGTGAGTATTGCTCGTAAAGATCTGACGGTTGCAGTTTAAACAGCAGACAGGGGTTTCAGCCGAGCTCGTGGTGAACATTCCATGCTGGCCGTGGAAGGTTTAACGCTTTGTTCTCCGGGGCAGTTGAAAGGCAGAACCTATCTGAAACTGCATATGTCGGCATACAGCAAGACTCCATTAGAAAAAACAACATTGCTAAGATGAGTAATTTTTTTTTTGTCCACAGCTGCTCATTTGAAGAAGAAGAAGCAGTGGCACAACTTAGATTGCGATGGACCATCAGGGCACTCCTTAGATGGAATACTGGGATCCCAAAATCAGTCAGGTTGTTCATTCCTTTCTGAGGCGCTAGGCAGTGCTCAGAGTTTTATCAGACTACCCTAGCCAGGTGAGTGAGGGCCTCTTTCTATCTTTATGTCGCAGTTAATATGAGGTTTTCGGCCCTCTGAAAGGCTTACTCCAATAGGACTGTTGTCGTCTTCTGGGCGCAGAAGGGCGAGGCATCTATTTTTAGAGTTATGTAAGGCACCTACGTGGTCCTCCATTCAGATTTTCTCCGAACTCTGTTGTTAGGATGTTCTGAGCCCTATTAATGTGGCCTCTGGTTGCAGAGTCTTGGAGGTGGCAGATAGGTAAATTCCTTTTCCTGTATGGGACAGCATTCTCCCACGTCCGTTTTTTCTTCTCTGGATACTGCTTTTTAGAACCCAGCTCTAATGACTACCCATTGATAGTGTGGAGCACTACAGAAAGAAGACATTTTTTCATACTTACCATAATTTCCTTTTCTGTTAGCTCCAACATTGTCAATGGGACCCGGAAAGGAGCCTTGCTCCTGTGGGTGAATATTGTCCATGTGTTGGTGTGGGGATGTCTGTTGTTTAAACTCTGTTTTTTTTTTTTGAGGCTGTTTAGACATCCATCTGTAGTGTTTTTTTTTTTTCCCTGCTGGCCCTATGGCTATATGAATATGTCTGAGAAAAAAAAAAGAAACACTGCAGTTTTCCATTAGAATACTGTTTGCTGTCACGCACATTTGCCTGATTCATATTTGAAGCTAACCATGGGTGCCTCCTTCATCGCAGGTAAACTGCTTGCACTGCATGCAGTTTTTCTTCTGCCATTTTATGAATCTGGCTTTCTTCCAAGTTGGCTTGCTTCTGCTGCAGGCACTGTTGTGGTTGCTGATTTGGAACTCCATTTCCTTCTCCTCATGCTTTTTCGGCTGACAAGGTACACCACTAGTTGATGCCAAGATGCAGGATATATTCTCTAATCCTTTTGTTGTATGACAAGGTAGGCCACTGTTTACAATATTTTCTTCTGACCAGAGATACATTTGTGTAGACAGCTATTTTGTGTGCCTTTGGTTTTGATCAGCTGGTATGGTTTGTCTTGTTGTATTTGGAGGAACTGTGTGGACAGTAGTGACTGGAGAGTTGCTGCTGTCTGGAATGCTCATATGCCTGACATTCTAAAGCTTTGGGCTGTACTATATCCCTCAGTAGGTGTGCACATTACCTAGTTGTAATGACTACCCATTGCCCATGTTGGAACTAACAGAAAAATAAATTATGGTGGATGGTAAATATGAAGAAATTTGTGAGCTGATTTTCTTTTTGTAAGCTTTCGGAAAAATAATGTCCTCATGCAAAAAGAGAATTTGTACTTTGGGTTTTTTTCCATTCTTTTTTTCGTACCAACACCTATATCTTGCTCATCGGGTGGATTTTGAGCTTACTTTCTGGAAATGTGAAGCAGAAATGTTTGGGGATTTTTTACACTTAAAGGAAAACTACACCCAAAACCTGAAAAAATATATGTTGTGCAGAGTGTTTTAATTTGTATGTGAAGTTCTAGTGTTTCCTTCCCTCTGACTGGTATTAGGAGTTTTTCCCAAATTAGCCTGCTAGCTTTATGCTAGTTTTACGACCCCTGGGGATCTCCATACCTGATAGTGTAATTGTATTTCTGGTTCCCACAGTGCATTTTGTCTCATGTGACTATGATGTAAGAAGAGACCCAACATTCAGCACACACATGCCAAACAAACTAAATATCTTGGAAGCGTTACAAGCTGCACAAAAATTACCAGCAGCAAAGTTTTTCAGGACAGTAAAACCTTTAGGATGAGGTGGTCACCAAGCTGAATTCTACAGATTTTAAAATATAGTCATCTCTGTTGTTGTGAACTGATTGTAATGCAATGCTTTCTGCTGGATTTATGGGCTCTGCTACATCACCATTACATGAAACAAGGTGCACTGTAGGACAAAGAAATGCAATAAAACTATTTGATATGGTGATCTCCAGGGGTCGTGAAACTGCCCTAAAGCTAGCAGGCTAATTTAGGAAAAACTCCTAATACCAGTCGGGGGGGAAGGAAACACTAGAACTTCACATACAAATGAAAACACTCTGCACAACATATATTTTTTCAAGTTTTGGGTGTAGTTTTCCTTTAAAAGTCCTTTTTCGTGGGCTGGTTTTCTGTTTTGTATGCTTTTTCATTCGTACAAAAAAAAAATGCCATCATACCTGTCCTGGCGAAACCCCTGGCAGAGCTTTTCACCATCTGTCTGAGGACAGGTTGGGTGCCCCAGGACTGGAAGGTGGCATATATAGTGCCTATCCACAAGGGGGGATCAAGGGAGGTGGCAGGGAACTACAGGCCTGTCGGCCTGACATTGGTGGTGGGCAAGGTGATGGAGGGCATTGTCAAGGAGAGACTAAGGGGGGGGGACCTGGAAAAGTCAGGGTGCCTGGACGATAGACGGCACAGATTCATCCCGGGGAAATTGTGTTGGACAAACCTTGTGGAGTTCTATGACTGGGTAATGAGTGCCTTGGACTTGGGTAGACCAGTGAACGTCCTCTTTCTAGACTTCAGCAAGGCATTTGACTCTGTTCCTCATGAGGGCCTGTTGGATAAGCTGGGAGAAATGGGAGTGGGGAACCAGATAATCAGATGGATAGGCAATTGGCTCCAGGACCGGACCCAGAGGGTCGTACTGTAGTTGGCGAGATAGTCTCCTCCCCAAGGAGGGTCATTAGTGGGGTCCCACAGGGATCAGTCCTTGGGCCCCTCCTGTTCAACACCTACGTCTCTGACATAAGGACAGGTATCAGGAGTGAGATGAGTCTCTTTGTGGATGACTCAAAACTGCGGATGGTGGTGGATGGGGAGGAGTGGAGGGTGACCCTACAGGGGGACCTGGAGGCTCTGGAAAGATGGTCTAGAAAGTGGAAGCTAAGGTTCAATGCAGGGAAATGCAAGGTACTGCACCTGGGAGCCAGAAACCTGGGCCAAGTGTACACCCGGGGGTGGGGATGCTACAAGTCTCGATGGCTGAGAGGGACCTGGGGGTGGTGGTGGGTGTCAAGATGGACAACTCTGAGACTTTTAGGAGGGGAACAGCCAAGGCCAACAGGATGCATCGCTAGGGGGCTCACCTCCAGAAGAAGGGAAGCTATACTCCCTCTGTATAACTGCTTGGTGAGGCTGCACCTAGATACTGCGTGCAGTTTTGGAGGCCACACTAAAAGAGGGACATTAAACTCCTGGAGAGGGTCCAGATGAGAGCAACCAAAAAGATTTGGGGCTTGGTGGACAGGACCTATGAGGAGAGGCTCGAAGAGCTAAATATGTACACACTGGAAGAGAGAAGGGACTGGGGGGACATGATAGAGGTATTCAGATACATGAAGGGGTAAATAGGGGAGGAGCAGTCAGGGTGCTTCGAAGGATGGAGGAGGGGGCCACTAGAGGGCATGGGTGGAAGCTGGAGGGGGGAAGATTCAGGGGAGAAAGGAGGAGGTGCTACTTCACTGAGAGGGTGGTGGAGCCATGGAAGGCGCTGTCTAGGGGGCTGGTGGAGGCAGAGACGGTGGAGGGGTTCAAGAATGGGTGGGACAGGTACAGGGGAAGGGTTCTTGAAGCAAAATCCAGTGCAGCAAGAATATCCGGAACTGGGAAGGGAGAAGTCCGAGAAGGCGGGGGCAGCAAGGTTAGCTCCCAGGGTGGGGCTGACCAAACGAGCAGACGTGAAAGACCATTAGGCCTATTCTGCTGGCATTTTAGTATACAAAAAAAAGATTTTGGACTTGTTCCCTCGAAACTTCAACAAGCATACATCCCTCCCTATTTGGACTTTAGGACAATCTGTGTATCACAACAAAGGTTTTAATGAGTACTATAAGAACAATACATAACCCCCTAAACAAATTTAGGGCCCACATAAAAAAACATAAAAATTAAAAAAAATAAAAAATAAAAAAATAAAAAAATAAAATGGAAAGTCTCATAGTATAACATTAGAATTTTTTAACAAGCCATAACCTCTCAATATTTGGTCGTGAGGGCAAATCTGTTATCAGAACGAAGGTTGTAATAAATTCCAGAAGAATAACACACATCGCCCCCCCAACAAACATTTATGGGCAATATAAAAAAAAATTCCTATAGGTTAACATTGGAATTTCAACAAGCCATAACTCCTTCAGTATTTTGACTTGAGGGACTACCCGATATCAAAACAAAGGCCGTAATGAGTAATACAAGATTATGAACCGGCGATCGTAAATGGAGCAAGCTGATTGGCCGAGAGGGTTTCGAAGCCGTGATGATATCGGGCTACATCATCACGGCTTCAGAAAACCTCCGGCCACCAGCCTCCTCACTCTGGAAAATAACCTTACGACCGCAACATTCTCTGCATCGCTCACTGTTCCTCAAACAAACCAACAGAAGGCACACCGTGGAGCAGATTAAACCACAACTGAAACCCCTGTTAAAAATGAAAGAACATTAAATTTAAATAAACAGGAGTGAAACAGTTGCCAACTCCAACACACGCGCACACCAACGAAATCTGCTGCCCGCCTGAAGATTTGTCACACCACGCAGCAGCAGCGAACTTGCGATTTCATACTAGCACTTGAATCACTGCCCAAACCTGACAAAATGTTCATTTTTTTAACGTATTTAATTAACAGCACAGTTGCTTCTCACAGTATCCTGCCAGTCTTTTTACTGTGCCACATTTTTGTTTCTCACAGGCTAAAATGCGTGCACATTTCAAAACGGCAGCGCACAGTGTACTTACTGAACTCATCCTCTCCGTCTTCAGTCCCACTATTTTAAATCCTCTGCCCATCATCGGCTTAATTTTTCTTCTGTTTTTAATAACCGCGATCATATACTTGGGGGAACACTACACGAGACAAAGAGAGAGCAGATACAGTGGCAGAGTAACAACTTTGGAGACTGACAGAGATCAGTCAGCAAGTAGTAGCAACAGCGCCACCTTCTGGTGAAAGCAGAAAATGGACTTTTTAATTGGAAGATATACTTCCACAACACAAATATAATTAAAAAAGTATTTAAAAACAATTAAAACAAAAAATAAATGAACTAAAACTTTTAAGCCAGTTCATAATAGCAATAAAGGCACTCAGGGTGTATATCGTGGGATATCGTCACTTCTCGGGGCGGTGGCTGACGACTCGCCCGCGCCTCGTGCCCAACCACCCGAGGCGTGACGTATATCCCACGATATACCACACCTGTCGCGGTCTTATTGCTTAATTATACAATGGCAAGAAAATTTCCTGGACTCCGATTGGTCAGTGTGTGCCTTAGACAGTGATGATATTACACAACATTATACAATGGCAAGAAAATTTGCTGGACTCTGTGCCTGAGACAGTGAAGTTACTACACAATAACATCACTGTATTGATTTTTTGGATGATTGCTAGGAGCCACTTTTTTTTTTTTTTTTCAGAAACAAAGATACACCGCCTCACTAAAAATCTACTAAAAGCATTTTTATTTTTATTTTTTTTTCTATAACATCGAGCCATTGTATAATTGCAGTAAGGCACTCTAAGGTGTGTGCTGTCGTGTAATAACGTCACTCCTGGGGTGGTGGAAGCACTCTGCTTTGCCTAATGCTTCAACCCACTCCAGGAGTGACGTTATTACACGATAACACACACCTTGTGCTTTATTGCTTAAATAACACACATTCCCTGTTAACATTTGGGGCAATATTGGGGAGGCATAAAAAAAGAAAAAATGCAAATTCCCATAAAATAACATTGGAACTTTAACAAGCCATACAAGGAAGGAAAAAAATTGCACTTTTTGCAGAGATTATATGCTTCCACAGCAACAAACATGTATGCATCTGCGCTTCAACTGGCAAATGAGAATACGATTATACTTTTTTGTGACTTGCTTCCGCTTTTTTCATTTGGACGTTCTGAAAATTTTTGCGTGAGCGAAAATTTCATATGAAAATTTTCATGTGAATGAAAATAATGTCCTCTGATTGCCATCCCGTGTTGTTCAGTATTTTCCTGGTGTCTAGTGGCACCCCTCATTCATCCAATTGCTGTCCCAGTAATTTTCAGTGTTCACCTGGTATATGGTGGCACCCTCCACCCTCAGTCTGCCATCCCCGAATGTTTTATTGTTTACATGGTGTTCTAGGGACATGGATATGTTGTTCATCCACACTGTCTGGCAGGTATCCTTGCCGCTTTAAATCTTGCCGGAAGGTCTTCAAGCTGGCTCCTCCCACCCACCCGGGTGGTAAAACTCTGTGCTCCACCCCATGATGCCAGATCTTCCTTACCGCTTGGAAGCTCAGGTTCCCTCCTTAACGCTCTGCATATAAGACTGGTTCCTAATTCTTTGGTTTTCGAATTTAAAGTTTTTGCTTAAAAGACTTGGTCTTCTGTCCCTCATGGCTGCGATGGACCATCGACTCGGTTTCGGCGGTGCCCTTGTGGGCAGAAGATGTCTCAGATGGATCCGCACTCCGCGTGTGTACTGTTTAGGCCTCGAAACGCGACCATGAGCTTGCGACCTGTGCTCTTCCTTCTCAGCCTCGTCCTCTAAGACCATGCCGCCCATTTACAACTAGGGCGTGACGTTTTTCCTCCGGTTAAGTCAAAAGAGGCCGGTCAGCGGTTTCCCGCTGACAGCTTCAGTAATCAACTAGAGCAGATGATCGCCCTCGAAGAGGAGGCGAGCCGCATCTTCCTCGACCGCGGCAGCTATTCCACTTTCCTGGGTTCCTCTTACAGCTTCCTTTAAAGAACTTTGTCTGTCCCTCTCCACTAGGGGAGAGGGACCAACATCTGCTGGACCTTCTTCTTCTCAGTCCAAGAAGAAAGACAACGGTAAGTCTCTTTGCCGACACTCTTGGGAGCGGGAAAGGTCCTTCTCCCTGAGTTGTCGGCCATTGACTTCGGCCACTGGTCTCACGGTGTCCCCGTCAGGTCAGTTGACCGAGACTCCCGATGACGCAGTCAAGATTTTTCTCGACCCGTTGGATGGGTTGATCGACCAGCGAGCCGAATCCCTCTCCCGGTTCCCCGGTGGAAGTTGAGGATCCTGTGGGCTTGCCAGTGCCTCCGGTTCCGGAGCCCTTGGGTGTTCCCTCCGAGCCAAGGGAGGGCGGTTCACCTGTCCCCTCTCCGCACCATCCTCAGAAAGCGAAGTTCTCTGTCTCAGACTTCTTAGTGGTCCAGCTGATCCCGCCATCATGGTCCGGTCTCGGCACAGGCGGTGGCGGCACCGCCGCTTGTCCTCTTCCTCCTCCTCGGATGAGGAGGCTTCACCAATTTGCGTCCAATGATACGAGGACCTCATGTGGCAATAGCTCCTTCTGACGGGAATAAGCCGACGCCGTCACCTTCCCCAGCCATTAAGTGGCTGTCACCGGAGTGTCGAAACAACCCCCCCCACCGTTTTACCCGAGGAGCCTGTTGTCAGGCCGGTTGTTTGGCCAAAACCAGCTGCTCCACCGATTCCGGTGGAACCTCCGCCTCCACAGCCGCGGTTTGGTGCTCCGACCAAGAATTCTTGGTCAGCTCAGGGTCTGCCCCATAGGCTGTCGGTCACCCTCACTCCCGATCGCCCTCGGCAGGTGGAGGGTGGCTCAGGCCCGAGGCAGCTCTTTGCGGACTCTTCCGAGTCCGACGATTCCTCCTTTTTCTCCAAGCGAGTGGACTTGGAGTCCTCTGGAGGTCAGTCGCTGGACGACAGCCCTTCATCCTTCCTGGGGTTGCTCAGACTCATCTCGGAATCCACCGGGATACAGCTCGAGCCCGTATCCAAGTGGGCCAAGTATTCCCTCACGGAGATATTGGACCGAGGGGATTCCTCTACAGAGGCCTTCCCTGTGGCTGAGGCCATTGTGGGCCCTGTCTTGGAGCTCTGGCAGCGTCCTGCTTCCTGCCCTGCACCTTCAGCCAGGATGGCCAGGAAGTATGCAGTCCCTACCGGTTCCCTGTCCAGTTTCTTGGAACATCCCTCGGCCAAGGGGTTAGTTACCGACAGTGTTTTCCGGCATGCCGGAAACACTAGGGACGTGGACAAACCTCCCGACAAGGAGTCCAAGAAATTGGACTATGCCGGGCGAAAAGTCTACGCTGCGTCCTCCCTTGGCTTTCATCAGGCCAGCTCAGCCGTACTGATGACACATTTTTCTCACGCCCTGTTGGGCTCCCTGGATGAGGTGGTCCCTCATCTCCCGGCTGACCTGCAGACCACGGTTAAGCAGGTGCGGGACTAGGGCAGGGCAGTGGCCAAGCAGCAACTTCAGACTGCTTTGGACATCGGTGATTCATGCGCCAGGTCAGTAGCGGCTGCAATGGCTATGCGCCGTCGGGCATGGCTGAGGATATCCACCTTCACAGCGGATACCCAGCACAAATTGGCGGATGTCCCCTTCTTGGGGACCGACCTCTTCGGCCCTGGAGTGGCAGGCCACCTCCAGAGGATCGAAAAGTCCAATGCCACCTTGGACTTGGTATCATCCGCTCAGAGGGACAAGGGCGCAGCCTCAACCCAAGCCCTTTCATCCATCTACTGCAGCCCAGCCGCCCGGCCCAGCAATACCAGCGGCTCGCGCTTGGCATCCCAAACCCAAGCCTGCGGATTCCTCCTCCAGGAAGCAGGGAGGTAAAGGCCCAGGCGGTCCCTCGGCCGGCCCCTCCTCCAAGCCTGCACAGTGATGGGTTGAGGGGTGTCACCCCCAACCTTGTCACCTCACCCCAGGTTCCCCCCGTGGGAGGACGGCTCCGGTACTTCCTTTCCACCTGGTCTGCTATTACCACAGACAGGTGTGTGTTGGAGGTGGTAGGAAAGGGCCTGCCTCTGGAGTTCGAGCAGGCCCCATCCTTCAGAGCCGTCTCACCTCGGGGGGGCCTCGGGGTCCAAAGCCTCGCTGTCAGCTCGCCGAGCCGACATCGCTGCTCTCCTTGAGAAGGAGGTGATAAGAGAGGTGGCAGACCCTCCCTCAAACCCGGGGTTCGTGCCCAGGTAGTTCCTGGTTCCGAAACAGATGGGGGGCTGGCGCCCATTCTCGACCTACACAACCTGAACAAGTTCCTAAGGTCTCGAACCTTCAGGATGGTCACTCTGGCTCAAATAATCCCATCCTTGGAACAGGCGTATGGTTCTGCTCTCTGGACCTACAGGGGCGTTCTTTCACGTCCCTATCCGTCCGGTCCCATCAAAGGTTCCTTCGCTCAAGCGGAAGGTTCCCTTCGAGTTCCAAGCCATGCCCTTGACTTATCCCAGCTCCCAGGGTCTTCACCAAATGCATGGCAGTGGTGACAGCATTCCTGTGGCGCCGAGGGGTCCGGGTTTACCCTTACCTGGACGATTGGCTGATAGCAGCCTCCTCCAGACAGGAGGTGGAGCGGTCCAGAGATCTGGCCCTCCAGGTTTGCTCTCATGTCGGCCTCCTCATCAACGAGGCCAAGTCGGAACTCGAGCCGAAGCAGGTGATTCTTTTCATCGGGGCAGAGCTCGACTCTCTTCGAGCCAGAGCACGGCTTCCGGCGGACAGGGCCGAGGTTCTTTCCTCCTTTGTCCATTCATTTCTGGTTGGGCAATTGCACCCTGCTCAGGACTTCCTGCACCTCCTGGGTCTCATGGCGGCCTGTACCAGCGTTGTCCATTGGGCCTGCTCAAACATGCGCCCCCTTCAGTGGGGGCTGGCCAGCCATTGGTCCCAATGCTGCAATCCATTGGACCGGCTAGTGACGGTGACCCAGGGGATGTGGAACGCTCTCCAGTGGTGGACCATTCCAGTTCATCTGCAGGAGGGCATCCCGTTTGTCCGCCCCGAGCCGACGGTCTCTCTATCGACCGATGCCTCTCTGATGGGTTGGGGTGCCCATCTGGGGGAACACCGAGCAGCACGGCCTCTGGTCCCCGCAGGAGTCCTGATGCCACATCAACCTGCTGGAGCTCTGAGCAGTCCGTCTAGCTCTCACCGCCTTTGCTCCATTTCTTCAGGGTCAAGTGGTCCGGGTCCAGATGGACAATACCACGACCATGTACTATCTAAACCGCCAGGGCGGGACGCACTCCATGCTCCTATGCAAGGAAGCTCTCCGCATCTGGTCACTCGCTTGCAGCCTGGAGGCAGATCTCCTAGCCATTCATGTGGCAGGAGCCTCCAACACCCTGGCCGATGCCCTAAGCCGGATAGGGGCTGCCTCCCACGAGTGGTCTCTCCTGCCGGAGGTAGTACGAGATTTATTCTCCCATTGGGGCACACCTCAGGTGGACCAGTTTGCCTCCAGGGAGAATGCAAAGTTGAGGCTGTTCCATGCCCGCCCCCCTCAGCAGGGCTCTCTGCAGGGGGATGCCTTCTCGAGGCCATGGACCCCGGGCCTCTTCCCCTTTCCCCCGTTCCCCTTGATG
Organism: Neoceratodus forsteri; assembly: GCA_016271365.2. Classification (NCBI taxonomy): domain Eukaryota; kingdom Metazoa; phylum Chordata; order Ceratodontiformes; family Ceratodontidae; genus Neoceratodus; species Neoceratodus forsteri. Next base: position 441,715,594 of record CM028132.1, on the reverse strand, counting down.
CACAAGGTGCTGCTCAAAGCAAGGAGGGACAAGGCGCAGGTGATTCTGATAGCCCCAGACTGGCCCTGCCAGTACTGGTACCCAGATCTCCTCAGCCTCAGCTCCAGGCTTCCGAGGCAGCTTCCAGCTCGCCCGGACCTGCTTTCAGTCAATCAGAGGAAGGTATTCCATCCGGACCGTCAATCCCTGTACCTGACGGCCTGGTTCCTGAGCTGCTAGAGTTCCAGGCCTTGGGTCTTTCCAACGAGGTCCTCAACGTAGTTGAGGCGTCCCGTACGGAGTCGACCAGAAAATGCTATGCCTTCAAATGGAAAAGGTTTTCCATTTGGTGTCCGGACAAGAGCCTGGACCCTTCCTCCTGTTCCTTGGCAAGCATATTGGACTACCTGTGGTCCCTTTCTCAGCAAAGGCTTAGGTCGACGACCCTTAAGGTGCACCTGGCAGCCATCTCTGCTTACTGGGCACGGGCCAGGAAGCAGTCGGTGGCGCAGGAGAAGGTGGTCTGGAGCTTTTTCAAAGGCCTTGATCACATTTCCCCTCCGGTGCGAGAACCTCCACCTCCGTGGGATCTACTGCTGGTACTGGCAAAGCTCATGGGCAAGCCATTCGAACCAATGCACAGGTGTAAACTCTCTCACCTGTCAAGACCGCCTTCTTGGTGGCTATCATGTCAGCCAGAAGGATGGGAGAGCTCCAAGCGCTCTGCATTGAGTCTCCTTACCTGGTCTTCCACAGGGACAAGGTTGTCCTGCGTCCCCACCTGAAATTCCTTCCAAAGGTGGTGTCGGAGTTTCACCTTAACCAGGTATTGACTCTGCCGGTGTTCTACCCCAATCACACCTCGGAGACCGAATATAGGCTCCATACTCTGGACCCTAGAAGGGCACTCGCATACTATAAGGAGCGCATGGCTGAAATTCGGGGAGAGGTTCGCCAGCTGTTTGTCACCTGCGCTGAAGCTGCACCTGGCAGACCTGCAGCCAAGCGGATGATAAGCAGGTGGGTCACCTCCTGCATAGATCTCTGCTATAAGTTGGCGGGCATGGAGTCTCCCAGAGGGATAAGAGCTCATTCTGCCCACCATACTGCTGCATCGGTGGCTGCTTCCAGGGACGTCCCTATCCAGGAAATCTGCAGGGCTGCTACCTGGAAGTCGGCACACACCATCACCCATTACCACATCGACCTTGAGTCACGCCAGGATGCTGGTTTTGGGGCCTTGGTTCTCCAGTCTCTCTTTCCCAGGTAAGTATCGGGGGGTATGCGCCTTGCCTCCATCCTCCTGGAGAACTGCTAGGAGTCTGCCAGACAGTGTGGATGAACAACATATCCATGTCCCTAGAAATACAGGTTACTCACCTATAACAGGAGTTCTAGGAATGGTATATGTTGTTCATCCACACGACCCACCAGACCTCCCCGGCTTCGACGCACAACCTGAGCTTCCAGCAGGCCAGATCTGGCGTCATGGGGCGGAGCCGAGAGTTTTACCACGTGGGTGGGAGGAGCTAGCTTGAAGACCTTCTGGCAAGATTTAAAGCGGGAAGGATACCTGCCAGACAGTGTGGATGAACAACATATACCATTCCTAGAACTCCTGTTACAGGTGAGTAACCTGTATTTACGTGGCACCCTCTTACCCTCTGATCACCGTCCTGTATTTTTGATTGTTTCCCTGGTGTGTGGTGCACCCCTTGCACCCTCTGATCACCATCCCTGTATTGTTTCCCCTGGTGTCTAGTGGTACCCACCCCCACCCTCAATCGCCATCCCCATATTACATAGCCATGTTAAAAAAAAAAAAATCACCTTTTTGGTGGGAATGGGATTTGAACATTTTCACCACACTTGATGAGGTGTCTGAAGAAAGCTGTGTTTGAAATTCCGGGTCAAAATATATAAAAATGCCAAAGTTATGCACATTAGTTAAAATTTTGCGACACTCACTCATAACTTTGGGAATTTTAAATATTTAGACCCAATTTTTGAACGTAGCCATTTTTAAACCACATCATGAAGGTGACAGCTGTTATTTTTCAAATCCTGGCTAAACAGCGTTTTTGCACCTGTGGTACGGAATGATGGTGGTGGTGGTGCGGTAAAACATGGCGGAGGTTTGAAAATATTCATTGTTGGGTTTCACGAGGAGGGGGAATAAGAAAGCTTTGCTGACAGTTTGTTGTTGTTTTGCTACAACTGCTGGGCCCTGCACGTCCACAGCAACATACGTGTACGCATCTTTGGAGAGATGGCCCTGCGCTCCCACTGGCAAATGAGCATACAATTCTACTATCTCAAAAAGTAAGGTAATTCTTTGCAAAAAACTTTGTTAATGCACTAGTTAGGATTAAACCACAAAAAGTAGGGAAATGTGGTATTTCCAACCCCAACCCCCACCTTGCAGGCAGCAGCAGGAGAAACCATTGTGATTTGACCGCTTCTGCATCTTCGCAGATCAGGTGTGAGGTGTGCATCGGGGTTGTCAACACTGACACTCACACCAGTCTCATATATTCTACACATGCCAGCTTCTTTAATGATGAAGTGGGGTGAGTATTTATGTTGACAACCCCAGGCACACCCAATACCTGATTTGCGAAGATGCAGGAGAGGTCAAACCATAATAGTTTCTCCTGTTGCTGCCTGCAGGGTTGGAGTGAGTGTTAGGGTTTCCAACCCTAACACCACATTTCCCTACTTTTGGCAGTTTAACCATAACTAGTGCATTAACAGTTTTTTTGCAAACAGTGTGTGTGTGTGTGTGTGTGGCTATGTATATATTTTTCTAGGATTGTGAACATGTTGTTCATCCACACTCTTTGGCATGTCCCTTTCCATTTTAAATCTTGCCAGAAGTCTTCAAGCTGGCTCCTCCCACCCACCTGGGTGGTATAACCCTCGGCTCTGCCCAACAATGCCAGATTTTCCTTTTCGCTGGAAGATTCAGGTTGCCTCCCTTGTGCTCACACATTTTGTAGGTCCTGGCTCAAATACCTGCGGTTATTCCTGAAAATCCGTCTTGTTCACATTAGCGATCGCAACTCTATACCTTCGATTATGGAAGACAAGTCTTTCCCTGGATTTCTTCGGTGCCCTTGCGGCCAGAAGATGTCACACACCGATCCACCGCGTGCGTTTACTGTCTTGTTGTCAAGCATGACACCTCGAACTGCGATTTGTGTCTCGCTTTCCATCCTGATATCCTCGATGACTGTCTTGCATGCCTGAAGTTGGGGAGGCCGGAGAAACTGAACCATCCGGTGAAATCCAAGGAGGCTCAGTGGGCAGTTTCCACGGCTGTAGGATCCACCATGCAATTGGAGCATGAGCAAAGCATTCAAAGCCAGATGGCCGAGGGCTTCAAAAACTACTCTGAGCTTCTTTGTTCTGCTCAACCTGGGCTCCACCTTCTCAAGTTCCTTCTGAGAGTTGTGCCAGTCCCTCCTGAATAAAGGAGAGGGTCCTGCGGGCATGCACTCCTCTCGATCACATAAGTGGGAGAAGGATCCTGGAACATCTTCGTCCCGGCGGAGACGCTCTTGGTCCTAGGAACATGCGGTCTCAACTTCAGTCGAGATTGCTTCTTCGGCCGCTGGCTTCTCAACTTTGCCATCTGGTCAGTCACCAAACTGTCAGTCGATGATGTAGAAATCATCATCGATCTGATCGATCCTTTATCGCCGACTCCAGTCGACAATTCTCTCGATCAAACTCAAATTCTGACTTTCCCCGACGAGGAGACCCAGCCTGCTGGGACTCCCATCAAGGAAGTGGTCCTGACCCCAGGAAATCACTGGTCCCCGGTATCTCCCAGCAACTGAATCAGCCTGTCTGATCTCTATTGAGGTCTCGGACCAAAAGGCAGAAGAAGAGCCATAAACTCTGTAAAAAGAGGCAAGGCCATCGGTTGTCCTCGTCCTCCTCGGATGAGGAGAGGCTCCGGCAGAAACTCTGGCGCTACGAGGACCTCATGTGGCAGCAGCTGATTTTCACTGGGCACAAGCCGACCCTGTCTTCCACCCCGGCCGTTACTTGGCTTTCATCTCCTAGGTCAAAGCCGACTCCTTCGGAGCCAATCAAGTCTGTTCCCCTGCTCTCGGAGCCGGCGAAACCTCCGGTTTGACCTAAACCAGTCTCTCCACTGATTGTGGTGGAACCCGCCCTATCAATCTGTAGGAAGGGCTCCTTCCAAAGGAGATAAGCCAGACACCAGGCTCCCCCAGCATCTGTCAGTCACTGTCACCCTGGACCATCCTCGGCAGGTCGAAGGTGACCTGGGTGGTCAACCATTATATCCAGATTCCTCGGATTCGGATGTGACCGGCCTGCATTCTCATCCCGGGGATGACAAATCAGCTGGGGGGTTGAGACGGAGGAATGTCCTCCGTCTTTTCAGGGCAGTCTTTGACTCATCTCTGAGTCCACAGGGATGCCCCTGGAGCCAATCCAGAAAAAGGCAGAGTACTCTCTCACAGACATCCTTAAGAGAGGACATACCCTGACGGAGGCCCTTCCTGTGGCTGAGGCCATTGTTGGCCTGGTCTTAGAACTCTGGCAGTACCCTGCCTCTTGTCCAGCTCCATCTGCCTGCATGGCTCGCAAGTATGTGGTGCCCATGGGGTCCCTTGCGGGGATCGCAGAGCACCCTTTGGCCGAGAGCCTGGTGACAGCCTCTGCATTCAGGCATACTGGCAGTTCTGCCAATACTGACCGACTTCCTGAGAAAGAGTCCAAGCTTTTGGACCATTCAGCCAGGAAGGTCTATGCAGCTTCTTCCTTGGGCCTTCATCAGGCAAATTCGGCCATCATCATGGCACACTTCTCAAATGCCCTCTAGGGTCTTTGGATGAAGTCCTCCCAAATCTCCCTGAGGACATGCAGACCACGATCAAGCAGTTCTGGGATCAGGGCCGAGCTGTTGCTAAACAGCAGTTTAAGACAGTCCTGGACATTGCAGATTCTTGTGCCCGTTCGATAGCAGCCGCAGTTGTCTTGTATCGCAGGGCTTGGCTGAGGCTCTCCTCCTTTCCAGCGGATACTCAGCACAAACTAGCTGACATGCCTTTCCCAGGAACAGACCTGTTCAGCCGAGGAGTGGCTGGTCACCTTCAGTGCATTGAGCAGTCTGCCATGTACCTCAGTGGTCCGTTGGGCCCGGTTGCACATGCACCCCCTCCAATGGGAGCTGGCCGCCCAGTGGACTCGGCACCAAGGTCATTTTGACCACCTGATCACTGTAACCCAGAAGATGTGGGACACTCTGTCCACTGGTGAACTGCCCCAGACTGGTTGCCAGAAGGGATCCCGTTTGTCTTCCCCGAGCAGATGGTCGTCCTTACGACTGATGCCTCTCTTATGGGCTGGGGAGCCCACATTGGGGACAGAAGGGCCCATGGGCTCTGGACCCCCGAGGAGTCCTGATGCCACATCAGCCTTTTGGAGCTCAGAGCAGTCAGACTGGCACTGTCAGCTTTCGCTCCTCGGCTCTGGGGTTAAGTGGTTCAAGTCCAGATGAACAATACCATGACCATGTACCACCTTACCGAAACAGGGCGGCACGCACTCCCATCTGCTGTGCAGGGAGGCGCTCCACATCTGGACCCTCATGAGCTGTCTGGAGGCAGATCTCCTAGCCATCCATGTGGCAGGAGCCTGAAACCATCTGGCGGATGCTCTCAGCCACTTAGGCGAGACATCCCATGAGTGGCCTCTCCATCCAGAGGTAGCTTACAGCCTGTTCTCCCACTGGGGCAAACTGATGGTGGACCTGTTTGCCTCTAGGGACAACACCAAGCTGAGGCTGTTCCATGCCCGCCCCCCTCAGCAGGGCTCGCTGCAGGGGGATGCCTTCTTGAGGCAGTGGATCCCAGGCCTCCTCCGCGCCTTTCCTCCTTTTCCCTTGATTCACAAAGTGCTTCTCAAGGTGAAGAGGGACAAGGGGCAGGTGATCCTGGTAGCCCCAGACTGGCCGCGCCAGTTCTGGTATCCAGATCTCCTCAGCCTCAGCTGAAGGCCACCAGAGCAGTTTCCAGCACGCTCAGACCTGATATCTCTCAATCAGGGGAAAGTATTCCATCCGGACCTTCAATCCCTGCATCTCGCAGCCTGGTACCTGAGTGGTTAGAGTTCCAGGCTTTGGGTCTCTCCGAGGATGTATTCACCGTGGTGGAGGCATCCAGAAAAGAATCAACCAGGAAATGTTACGTCTTCAAATGGAAGCGGTTTTCCATTTGGTGTCAGGGCAAGGGCTTGGACCCTTTGTCCTGTCCAGTGGCTAACATTCTGGACTACCTTTGGTCTCTCTCTCTCTCAAAGGGGGTCTGCGGTCATCAACCCTTAGGGTGCATCTGGCAGCCATCTCTGCTTACTGGGCGCGGGCCGGTCAGCCAATGTTGGCACAGGAGACAGTGGTCGGGTGCTTTTTCAAAGACTTGGATCACATATCACCTCTGATGCATGAACCTCCACCTCAGTGGGATCTGCTGCTGGGACTGGCAAAGCTCATGGGCAAGCGTGCCTTGTCATATGTCTCATAGAAGACGGCCTTCCTGGTGGCTGTCACATCTGCCAGGACAGGGGATCTCCAGGTGCTTTCAGTGGACTCCCCTTATCTGGTCTTCTACAGGGGCAAGGTTGTCCTCTGCCCCCACCCGAAATTCCTTCCGAAGGAGGTGTCAGAGTTTCACCTTAACCAGGTGTTGACTCTGCCGGTTCTACACCAACTTCACCTTGGAGGCGAGTACAGGCTCCATACTTTGGACCTGAGGCAGTGCTCTCTCCTACTATAAGGAGGATGGCGGAAGTCAGGGAGGGTTCACCAGCTGTCTGTCTCCCTCGCTGAGTTGCTTTTTTTTCGTTTATCCAGGAGTAGCACACTAAGCTGAAAGCTTTTTTACAGGAGCGACCTGGGAGCACAGGGAAGTTAAATGACTTGCTCAGGGTCACACAGTATGCAAGTGGAAGCTGTGGGATTCAAACCCAGGTCTGGTCTGCTGGATATCACCAGATTTGCAGCTCGGAGCCTTAAACCACTGCAGCAAAGTGGACGACTGCAAAATGGATTACATCATGCATTAGTCTATGCTATGAATTGAGCAGGCAAGGAGCCTCCATAGGGGATGAGCTTATTCTACCCGCCATACCGCTGCATCGGCGGCTTCCGAGGACTTCCCTATCCAGGAGATTTGCTGGGCTACTACGTGGAAGTCAGCAAACACCTTCATCACCCACTACCACATCAACCTTGAGTCATGCCGGGATGCTGGTTTTGGGACCTCAGGTTTCCAATCTCTGTTCCCTAAGTAGAGGGTGTACGCCTTGCCTCACTCCTCCCGGAGAACTGGTAGGAGTCTGCAAAGAGTGTGGATGAAAAACATATCCACGATCCTAGAAAAAACAGGTTACTCACCTGCAACAGTTCTGGGTGTATATATTCATCTACATGGACCACTCGACCTCCCGACTGCAGGCGCACAACCACGTAGCTTCCAGCAGGCTAATATCTGGCATCATCGGGCGGAGCCAAGGGTTATACTGCCCGGGTGGGTGGGAGGAGCCAGCTTGAAGACTACTAGCAAGATTTAAAGTGGAAGGGGACATGCCAAAGAGTGTAGATGAACAGCATATACCACTCCTAGAACTACTGTTACAGGTGAGTAAGCTGTTTATACAGTGGTTGTTGTCTAAAAGTTTCCTACCTCAAGGTACCGCTGAGGCAATTTGCATTGACTGTAATGTGATCCTGCCTCATTCTGCCTCGGTATATAAATTTATTTATTCTCACTGGTGTTGAATAAACGGTGGTTCTAAGATTTATGCAACTCCCTAACGTCAGTCTGCCACCATCTATTCAACACCCTACTATTAATCATCACCCCCCCAGCCATTACTGTGAGGACCCAATTTGGCTGCAGACATGCACACAGTCCTTTGGAAATGTTCATCTCACCCCATCTGTCCTGACCTCACAGTACCTCCGTACACTTCCACATCTCCAGTCAATAAAAACAGTACTTTTTTCCCAAATGTTTCACCAACATTAAGTTGGTCATTTTTCTTCTCTGTTTGTCAGTAGCCCGCAGCACTTAGTCTTTGGGCATACAAATTGTCCTTGCTCTTTGGCTAAACACACACTGCTGCAAAAGCCACCGAGAGTGGGATCAGCCAGATACAATCCCAACCCAAAATATCCGGGGGATCTTTCAAATCTTCATGCTCCAGTCTACATCCTTGTCTACCAGAAATCCTAGTACAAAATATCCAAACGAAAATATCTTTGAGCTCTTCATGACGCAATCCCAGGCCGTTGAAAAACACTGATTCCCCTCCCCCCCGTCCAGATCACCGCCATCGCACAACACCTTTCCCCAGCCACTCCCTTTTACACAACACGTATGAAAATCCTCCACTGCTCAATCACCAAAGGCCATCGAATCCACAGAAGACGCATGAAATTCCACAGAAGCGAACATCCCTTCACGAATCCTCCTCACAAACTGAGCCCAAACTGCACCATAAATGCTAAACTCTGCCCAGAAATGCCATGTAACGCTATCCTCCAAACGGACCAGTTTTCCCATTCTCCAGCCACCCAATTGAATCCAACAACTGCTTCCATTCACAAAAAGAGACCAATCACAGCTCACACCACCAAATTACCAAAACAGTATACTTCCACCAAAACAACTGAATCACAAATAGCACCAAATAAAAATACAAAAAACAAACAATAACACAAAAAAAAACCTGTTGCATAAATTGTACATGTGATGGCTTTCTGTCAGCTATATTATTTATTTGAAATCTGTGTGTGACCTTGGGATCTCACGAGTGGCGTCAACCGAGGTCATACAATGTTCGTTCAAATAAATGGTGTATCTGACAGAAAGCCATCGCATATCTCCTATATAATTACTGGTGACTCCCTTTAAAAACCTGAATTTAGGAGAAGTAAAAATGCTGTAACAACCTGAAATCGAGTTATTACGGTGTTCACTAAACTTTTTTTTCACTGCTAGTGCCCATTGTCTGTCACTCAAACATATCGAACCACTTCATTGTCTCGTACTCTGCTTGTGGACAGGCTGAGCAGTATTTCAAAAATGGCAGCTCGGTTTACTGAGGAGCCACTTTTCTTTACTTCCCTCTCTGTTTCTCTATTCATTTTTTATCTTTATTTGGTTGATGCTGCCTTTCAAACACAAAATAAATATCTGGTTGATCCCGCCATGCCCCCGAATTGGTAGATCCACCAACTCCAGCTGAAATCCAGGATGGACCCTACCTAGCATGCAGAATGGCTAACTCCTAAAAGAAAAAATAAAGCAAGTCTGAGCAGAGCAGAAGAAAGGAAGAGTGTGTGTGTGTGTGTGTGTGTGTGTGTGTGTGTGTGTGTGTGTTTATGTAGGTAGGAATACACTGAGACATTAAGCAAACTCTGCACCAATATTATAAAAAATAAACTGGTGTTTTGTGGATTTTTACATACTTCGATGTGAAAAAAATCCATAACTACTGATTACCTGTCTATTGTTCTCTATATAATGTATTATACATGCACACATATTAGCACACACACACACACACACAAATATAATATTCTTTTATAGATACAGATAAGGAGCTCCACTTGAACATTGGCTGCCCCCCATACAAAAATATCACTTAAACATTTTTAAGTAACTTGCTCCCAGGGATAATGATGGCAAACTTAACATTTGTTATAGACTGTCTCTTTCAGAATTTTCTCACATTTAAAACGGGAAAGCATATTTCCAGCTTCCTTAATGGAATGAATTCACATTCACAAAACAACTCCAGACAGACATTTCAGTACTTGAAGCAAGTTGAGGCTGTGACGTGCAGGAATTACTAGCAAAACTAACAGACTTCTTTGGTCAGAAATTCAATATACTAGCAGTAGTCAGTGGAGCTACTGTCAGCTGTTACACCTGAGAGTTGAGTAGAGCTTCTCTGGGGAAAGTTGTAAGCACTAGGCTGAACTTGCTTCACTTTTGCATTTTTAAACTTCATATTGAATTTGTATGCTTCTTACCTCACATATTTATCGTACTAGAAACAGCAAGTTCTAGGGATGTGGATATGATGTTCTATCCACACTGTCTGGCAGTTGTCTTTCTCGTTAAGATTCACCGGAAACATCTTCAGGCTGGGCTCATCCCACCCATCTGGGTGGTAACTCTCATGGCTCCGCCCCATGATGCAAGATCTTCCTTGCTGCTGGAAGAAGCAGGTTCCCTCCTTACTGCTCCCGTGTTGAGCAGGCCCTGGCGCTTAAATCTTTGGATTTACTCCCTAAACTTAAACTCATTCAAATACCATCTTTACTCTGATCTTCGATCATGACTGCATTGGAGGATAAATTTTCGCACAGATTTTGCTGGTGCCCATGCAGGCAGAAGATGTTGTGTACCGACCATCATACCTTGTGCGTATACTGTCTGGGCCACGATCACAGCCCGCAGTCCTGCTACGCGTGTCAGTCATTTCATTTGATAGTCCTGGAGGACTGCGCTACCTGCCTAAAGTTGGGCCGTCTGGAGAAATGCTATCTGCCGGTCAAATCAAAGGATGC